>CAOLHI010000212.1:460000-786236 GCA_948474755.1 Ctenosaura bakeri
TAGCTGTTGGATGAGCTGCAGATCACAGTTAATTTGTGTGGCTTTGTGACATGAGAAGGTTCACCTGAATCACACACAACCTAGAAATCCCATATCTATCTCAACAACGCATCCGAATGTGGCCTGAATGAAGTGGTAGCCTTTTCGGTAGCACAATAATAAAATCTCTGCTTCAGACAATGGAGGTGGTATCAACTTTTAATGCTTCCCACAATGAAAACTCTCTGAAAATAGAAACCAGAGCAGCAATAAATAAAATGGGTTAGGCTCACTCTCACTAATGTAACATTCTTCTGTGCTTGGTTGCTTCTATATGTGGAAGTGTTCAGTATTGGTGTCCCTGTATACAGTATCTTAAATAGTATGGTCTCACTTTTCCACCTCAGACTTCTTATCTCTCTCTCCCTCTCTCCCTCTCTCTCTTTATCAGTCTGTCTGTGTAGCAGAGTGATCCAAGACTCTCAGCAAGATGGAAGTCAAATGTAACAAACTAAATAGCAAGCAAATATTTCCACGCCACTAGATTCTTCTTTCACTAATTGGGTTGGCACATAAACACACCCACCAATTCTTGTTGTATTATAACTAATTCTAATACCAGGACTAAACAAAAAACATATTTATATCGATACTTTCAATCCATTCAGCTGACTTAATGAAACCTATCTAACTGTTCTTATATTTTAACTTTCAAAACACATTATCAAGTAGTGATGCTTCAGGCATAGCTGTCCATCTCAAAAGGTGGAAGAAAGAGAATGGGTGAAGCATGAGGCAACCCTATACATTCGTATAATCTGGCTCTTATTTCACTAAAGAACAGTTCTTGAAAATACAAGCGATTCCATCCCACCTTCAAGTGATTTGTCAGAAGTAGACTTTTCCTGGAGACTTAAGCATGGTATTGATTTAGCCCATCTATATCATCTTATTTAGAAGCAGATGTAATAGTTAGCAATGACAGGAAAACAGCCACATTCATGTGGCTGGATACATGTCCCTTTCGATCAGACACTCTGTTCCTCCTCCTAATAGTCATCGTCCATGTACGGTTACTTAGCTTCAATCTGTGGGCACATTTCCAAAATTTAAACACCCCTGGCATTTCTTCTCAAGATGGAAATGTTACTGTGTTCTCACCAGCATTCATGCCAAAACAACTTCTAAAGTTATAGCACCGTGGGATGAAAATGCAGTTGGGGATGGATGCACTAAATATAAGGCAAACAAAGTATAAAGGATTTTTTTAAAAAAGTAAACTGAGTAAGGTAATCAAAATACAAGGAAAATCATTACAATATTCAGGAGTTTTCCAAGAACACTGTTATTTCCTTATTAATATAGCATCATGCAGCCCAATCCTTTGCGTGATTACTCAAAATGAAGCCCTGGTACTGTTGATCCTATGAAATCTTAGATTATTCAAGAAAAGCCATAATTTTGATAGAGTGTCTTATGTTACTTCCATGTATTTACTACCTTTATATAGAGAGTTGATAAACAGGTTATTGTAGCCTCCAGTACACAGAAATTTGACTTTCAGAAAGGACATGATAAAACAGGAAATTTATACACATACACCTTGCACTGTTTTGTTTTTAAGGACATGGTTGTTTTTATTCTTTCCAGCTTCCAAAAGCCACCTTTTCCTTAGCCAAGGCAAGATTGACGGATGTTTATTGAGATAACAAAAGTCTGGCTTTACCAAACAACAAAAAATTGTGAGATGCAGCTTCCAATATACAAACCACTGATAAAAATTAAAAGTAGATAATTTAGGTAGTATACATGGCTGTTGTTACCCTTTTTTGGGTGGAAAGCTGAATTGATGGTTGCTGAATTCTTTGGGGCTGGTATAGCATGGCAGAGTTAGTGTTTGGCGGACAGGATACACAGCAATTCACACATAAACACATACTGAAACAGATACACAAATTCACTTACAACCTTGCTCAGTGATTGAGATCAAAGGGATAATTGTGGTAGTTAAATAAAATGGACCTTATAAAAATACTTTTTGGACTGGAACTCCCACAATCCTCAACCAACATGGCAACTAGCCATAGTGACTGGAAGATCTTGGGAGCAATGGCCAAAAAAGTGACTTTTACAAGCTCTGGATTAAAGCCTTCCTCCCCAAGCCATTAATTTAACAGCCCTGGTTCTTGGGGCTGTTAAATTAATTTCATCTAAGAACCTAAGAATGAGTATGCCTGAACTCAACCATTTCCAAGCATGTATGCATAGATCTTTTTCTGCCAGTCACTCATTCAGGGCTCACTCACTTGCTACAGGTTCATGCCACCTCTCCCTACAGATTTCAAAAATAGCTAAAAAGATATCACGAGATAGCATGACTCATCACAAAAGATGATAAATACTTGGAAAGCAGCAAGAAAAGAGGAAGAGCACACTACAGGTGGAACGATTCAATCAAGGAAGCCACAGCCCTGAATTTACAAGATCTGAGCAGGGCTGCTGATGACTGGGGCTCTTGGAGGGTCTCTCCTTCATAGACAGGGTCACCATAACTCAAAGTCAACTTGACAGCAAACAACAACAACAAGGAAGGCAATCCCCAAGTCCAGGGATAAGCGAAAGGCACATGACTGTTGCCAAGCAACCCCTGTGAATTTTCTGCCACATGGGGCAACAGGCAATCTTACCATCAAGAGTAATTACACTCCTCAAATCTTCTTTATATTAGAGTGCTCTTCTTTATATTACTAGGGCTGCCACATGCCCTACTTTACAGAGGACAGTTCTGTCTTTGAAGGCATCTTAACAGGAGCTGCCCAGTTAGGAGATTCCTGAAGCTGTCCATCAACAGTGAACAGCCTTTGTCACAGTACAGGGATGGGGGAGCTGTATTTCTTTTTAATCTCAGGTGGGAATTAGGTGGCCCTCCTGATGTTGCTGAACTGCACCTCTCAGCATTCCTTACCATTGGCTAAGCTATCTAGGACTGCTTGAAGTTGCAGTCCAAAATCATCTGGAGGGCTACATGATTCATGTTGTTGTTTGTAGTGGTGGTAGTGTTGTTGTTGTGTGCCTTCAAGTTGATTCCAACTTATGGCAACCCTAAGGTGAATCTATCATGGGGTTTTCTGGGGCTGAGTGTGACACACCCAAGGTCACCCAGTGGGTTTCCATAGTCAAGCAAGGAACTGACCTCTGGTCTCTAGGGTCATAGTCCAACACTTAAACCAATATACCAATGCTTGCTCTCACATGATTCACTTGCCTGTTTTAAATCACAGTCATTTTTAAAACTCATACACACACACACACACACACACGCAGACACACACAGACACACATATATATAAATCAATATCTTTTTTCTCTGTCTCTTGTCTTCTCATCTCTTCTTCTCTTCTCTTCATTCATTTCATTTGGTAAAGCCAGGTCTTCTTTTGTTCTTTTTGGACAATCCAAATGTGACCATTGTAGTTCTGGATATCAGTGAATAAATCTTGAATTCTGCACAATAAAAATCTGGTAGTGAGATATCGGTCCAATGGTCAAATTCTTTGCTTTAATATTATAATTTTCTTCCAGTAATGACTTTACAGGGTGTTTTTTTTTTAAATATCACTTTGATTTTCCTTTCTTTCTTTGTGCTCCCACTTCTCTCTCCAGATGCCCCAATTTAGGTTCTGACCATTCCAGCCTCAACCATATACCATCTGCCTCCCTTTCCCCTCTTAACAGCTTACCCTAAAAATCCCCTCCTCTCCTCTGTCTGAGGCTTCCTTTTACCAAAAGCCCTAAGCTTCCCACATCAGTTTGGTGTTTGGATATAATCCCCTCTGGATGTGAAGCACACATACTGTATTACTTGCAAGATTTAACTAAAAGATGATTAATTTGGCCCTGTACTTCAGACATACCAGATAAAGAAAAATCTAATTTTCTTTATCTTGCGTGGCCTCCGATGGATCAAAGAAATCATTAATTTGATGAATATTTTATCTCCCAAAAAGGAAAAAGAAGGATTTTTTTGGGGGGGAAATAAACCCCATCATTTATTATTACATTCATGACTTTCCATCTTATCTCTTTTAAAATGAACCAGCCAGAACTTAGAGTCCTGAAGTTTCTGTTTTTCATACCCATGATACCATCTTCAAGCTGATTTTAAACTAACGATTAGTTACAAGAGCTAGTGACTGGATTCTAATATACTGGAAATCCTAAGCTGTAGGTTGCATATTAAATTACATAAAAATATACAAGCCACCTCCCCCTTGCCAGCATTCAAACTGTAGGGTCTGTGAGCTCAAAGAGAAGCATAACAGCTGGCTATCGCCTGGCATGGTATTGGTGCCCCCTGGATAAAGGGAAAAGAACTAAAAAAGCAAGATCTTTTCTCTGCAAATGTCTCACCACATGGTGTGGAATTAATGCAAGTTATTCTTGTGAAAAGGAAAAAGTACAGAAGTTGAAACTCATTAAATCTAACCGACTGCACACTTCATTACACACACACACTACAATGCACAGCCACTACAATGCAAATTAAAGATGCTAATGCAATGGCCTGCAAAAACATATTTAGTTTTTACACGCATTTGTAAAAACACATACGTATTGCCTTCACTCTCTTGTGTGTTTCTGTCTGTCTGTTTATCTCTGTTTTTGGATGCACCCTCTCAGCTACTGTGAAGCAGAATGCAAAGGCCTTGCATGCCTCATTTGCATGTCAATGCCCCAACCGCTTTCTGCTAAGCCACAATTTTGCAGCAGCTGAATCATATTAATCAGACAAGCTTGTCCCTTTCTAGTGCCCAGTAATAAGAGACAGGTGGCTTGTCACAATGCACTGAGGTTCTTTGAAAGGCCTCTTGCTCAGCAAACTGCTGGAGTGAGCGGTAATAATGTGGACAATTAACATTCACGCTTCAGGGCATACTGTGAGGGGAGACACAACGGATTGGAAGGAATTTAGCCACATGTACTCATGAATAATTGGGCAGTTGTAGCTCAAGTACATGTCTGAAGAGAAGTTGAAAACTTTTCAGCTAAGTGATTTCAAATGGAAAACGCACTGCCTATTTGATTTGTACTCCTTAAGGACAGTGCTGTGGTCCTAGGAGGAGAATTGGCTGGGGATCTAGACATCTAGCTCCTGCCTTAACCATCACCAGCAAATGCAATGGCTATGACTGGATGACAGGATAAGCCAGGGAACCACAGGGACCCTGACATCCATTATGAGCAGTGTGCTGGTTTATGCTGCTCAGTTGCATCCGCTTGCAGCTGGAGTGGCTAAATAAATCACAGATCTTTACTATACGGCTTCTCCATTCCTCATCATCCTTCAAAACTAGTGAAAATTAACACACAACTTTTGGGAGGTATGCTTCTTGGATTTGTTGTACAATAAACCAATCAGAGAGGGGAAAGTCCCACTGTTCAGATGGCAGTAAAGCCCTATGATTTGTTTAACTCTTCCTGCTCCAAGTAGAAACTACTGAATAGAATTCATTAGCAAATTGGTCACAGTTCTGTGACTTGTAGTGTCACCTGAACCCACTATTGTCTCAGCTGGACAAATTATGCTGTCTTAGCTCCTCGTCTGTAAAAAAGGAATAACAGTGATTTACCTCGCAGTTACGCTGTCAGGATGAAGAATACACAATATTATGTTAACTACTACTAATTTGTTTTTCCCCCCAACACTTCACTAATACTTGCTGTCTGAGTATTCTTCAAATCTCACAAAAGTTGCCATTATAAATCTGTCTTGTTGCTGATAGGATGAAAATGCTGAAGTAAATACCTGACTTAAGCCTGCAAAGTAACTGTAAATACTTTCATCATTAAAATATCAACATCAGATTCTAGCTGGCAACCAATAAATCTAAGGATGGAATCCTGTTTTGTGACATACACATGCGTAATTTGAGATTATGTGCATGCGTACCTAGTCCTGCACACTGTGCAAGGGGGCTACTAGCTGGGGAAGCGGGAGAGAGAGGAAGAGAGCAAGGTGATCAGGCAGCTGGGACAGTGGCTTGTCTGTGCCATTCCCCAGCTGGAGGGAGGAGAGGGAGGTTGTTCTCTGGACCTCCAGATGGAGCATAGCCTTGTGTTCCTTCCTGCAGCTGGAGAACTGCAGCCAGGGCAAGCCATGTTCTTTCTGCTCAGTAGCCTCCCTTCCCCTCTTCCCCAACCATTACATAACTGTAGCGGCAACCTATTGGGCTTGACAGCTATCTGACAGGCAAAGAACCTCACAAGCAAAGCGTTATGCTCCATACATCTGATGCAGGATATCAGCCAGTAATTTTCTAAAACTATTAGTTCATGTTTATACCTGAGCTGACTTAAGATTTCCATTTGGTTCAATGACAGTTAAGGAGAAGGAGTAAGCAACATGTAAGTTGATTGAACACAGGAATGTCAAAATGAACCTCATCATTTAGAATTACTGGTTTTCTCATGGAATCCAGTATTCAATTGGAAACCTTAGTATTACTGTTGCATTTTACAAGCCGCATTTTCTTGTTGGGAGCCCTGGTGGCACAGTGGTTAAATGTCAGTACTGCAAGCCACAAGGTTGTGAGTTCGATCCTGCCAGGCTCCAAGGTTGACTCAGCCTTCCATCCTTCCTCAGGTCGGTAAAATGAGTACCCAGCTTGTTGGGGGCATGTATAGAAATGTTTCAAAATACATGCTATTTGTAAGTTGTTTGCCGCCTCGATCCATATGGAGAGGCGGGATACAAATAAATAATAATTTTAAAAAAAAGGTTCAAGCACTTAAAAGAATAAAAAAGGTCTTAGGGAGAGCAGCATTGATAGGGCAAAGTAGTTTCTGGTGACCCAAAGTCTCCTCATTTCTTATCCACCTATTCCAGTCTGTCTGAAATGTAGATCATTACTCTTAGGAATCTTTCAACCTCTTATATTCCCCACCCTTTTTCCTTCCTTCTACTTAAAGTGCAACTAACTTAGTTCTATGTTAGCTTAGCATCATTAGAAGACTTTCCTCTCTTTAATGGAGATATCACAAGAAAGCGTTAATTTGTTTCTTTACCAAATGGTGTCTTTAGTCTTTAATCAGAATTACTAGCCATTGCAGAGACACAAATACCATCAGTTTTAACACACTTGTACATGCACAACATCTCTACACATGACAGACTTTTTTGCATTATGTGACCTTTCTGATTCTGAAAGTGTAAGATTGAAATTCACTTGGTGTAGTGGTGGTTTGAGCACAAGACTATGGCCCTGGAGACCAGGATTTGATTCCCTACTTGGCGATGGAAACCTACTGGGTTACTTGGGGTGCATCATACACTCTCAGCTCTAGAAATGGAAATCCCATGATAGATTCATCTTAGGGTTGCCATAAGTTGGAAGCAACTTCAAGGCATACAACAACAAGAAGACTGAAATTCAGTCCAATCTACATAATGAGTACTGTATGGATCCTTTAGTCTTTTCATTTTCTAGGTGGGCTTCGAAATACCACACAGTGGTACTAATTGAGGCAGAAAAGGAGTTCAGGAAAGAAGAGGCTAGGGAAAAAATGATGAAATGGCCTCTCCTTCAGAAGGATGATCTTGGTCTGAATCACGGCTCAATACTTACACATTTAATGAAAAAAGGGGCAGGGGAAGGACCTGCCTGTTACTTAAGCATATAGTTCTCTCCACTTCCTATACATAAAACAGGAAATTTATGCAATGTATATTTCTAGACAAGACTTTCATTGAATAGAACAGAACAGAACAGAATCTTTATTCCAGTCATAGCCCAGCACAGGTAAAAGGGGGATACAGAAAAAAGGATAAAGGCACAGGTTAAAAACAGCATTGAAATTCCCCTTCAGGTTGTACAGCTCCCAGATAACAAGACAAGCTTGGAACTAGTCTACTGCTGAGGTCAGTGCATGACGAATTTTAACCGCTGTTCCACAGAATCTGGCAACTTTATATGTTATATGAGGCAGAAACTGGCACAGTTGCCAATGCCTGCAGTACTGGCTCAAATCGCAATACAGAAAAGCAGAAGTGATACAAAGTTTGGAAATACAAAAGAATGTAAGAAAGCCAAACCTCAACCTGACCCTCAATACTGTAGATTTCTCCCTGGGGTCAGAACACTCCCCATAACTCACGCAGCTCAAGATTTTGTTTTTTTAATCTTAGTATGGAAGAGTTAACCATACATCCAACATGTCTGAAAGTAACAGAGAAATTTCCAAACAATTTTATTGTGCAAGTATGCCTGGCAGGGAGCTGTGATCGGCAGTGATGGGCTGCAACTTTTACTGGGTTTGGCATCAAGTGTAATCAAGTAAAATGGCTCTGAGGCTAAGAGATTACTTGCCCTGGTATATTTGGCAGCAGGCTTCTAAATCTATCCACTGATGCAGACTATTTTTTCTACAGCTGAAATTTTGGATTAAAGATGCAAATATGCAAGCCCAGCCAGGTCCTCACTTCACCTTTTCTTAATATTTGCAGAATAAATCCCACCTGTGTAGAACTGTACCAAATCAAAGACTGGTCTCCCAAGGAGAACTTACATAATGGTCCATTTTTAGGAACTGTGCTAAATTAGAGCAACATGGTGTAGGAAGACTGGTTTTTCCCCCCACAGAAACTAATATAAAACTAAACAATAATCCAAAACATCTTTCTTATCTCACACACACTCACTTGTGTTTATATGCACCAGAAGAAAACAAAGCCCTCCCTTTTTGCCCCCAGTTCCCAAAAGCTGCCACAGCCAGGTCCTGAAAACAACAAAACACATCTGTCCCCTCAGCGCTCAGGGAAGTATAATTAATCTCATTTCAGGGATGAGAAACTGAGGGAACGGAAGAGTAAGGGACAGATTAATAAACGCCACATGGCACCTCTTTTCTCAAGGGGTGATTCCAGCAGCCTGCTGCCCGGGTATATTTACAAACTCATTTTCTGGGCAATCAGAATCATAGTATTCCTCAAAATAAAAATAAAAAAGGCATCCACTAGGATTCAGCAAGAAAACAGTTATCTGCTATTTGCTCAGGTAGTATTTGGAAGGTATGACAACACTTGGAAATCAACCAGGAAGAAAAAGAGCAACAATTCTGCTGAGACTGCTCGCTTGCTTGCTTTCAGACTACTGTACTTTCCAGAGAAGAAAAACGCAAAGCCCTCTCTCCATTGTTTTTAAAGGTACACTGCATAAAGACCATAGAAGCTAAGCAAGGTAACACCACCAGAGACCATCAGGGCTGTAGGCTACATCCGGAGGAAGGAAATGGCAAACTGCTTCTGTGTGTTCTCTACTGTAGAAAACCCTATGAAATACGTGGAGTTGCCCTAAGTCCAGAGGCAACTGAAAGGCATATACATCATTATCATCATCATCATCATCATCATCATCATCATCATCATCATCATCATGCCATAAGGACCCGAACTTAAGTGCCTGAAGTGAACAGAGCTGCAGAAACCCTTACTATATAAATGTTATTAACAGAAATTCAGAATATATATAACAGTATTAGTTTTCAAATAAAGATTTCTTGTTAAGAGTCAAACCCAGTTGCTCCAAAGCTGGAGCAAGGAAAGACCTTGGGGACTGGCACCCAGATCTCTGGAAGGCCTGGACTTTGTGGGGGAGGTGGACAGTTAAAAGCAACAATATATTACAAAATAAGTTTTTATTTCTCAGCAGCCCAGAGTGTGGCTGTAATGTTTGTTGCCAAAATTCTCTACATGCGGGCCTGACTGTGCATCTCTCCATGGTCCCAATGCTAGTTCTCAGCAGCCTTGATGACACTTATTTAATAAGGGTTCAAACAGAGGTGGACTTTGGCACTCCAGAGGTTTTGAACTTCATCTCCCAGAAGCCCCAGCTAGCCAATGGTCAGGGATCATGGGAGAGGTAGTCCAAATATCCAGAAGGCCAAAGGTTCCCCAATTGTGTATTAAAAGAAATGGGAGAGTGGGAGGTAAGGAAGAGCTCTACCTGATACCGTATCAACCACACATGGTTTTAAGATGTAAATCAACATTAAGGGTGGGGTTTTTTTTCCTGTTCTTGCCTGATTGTTGATCTGTTCAGCACCCATTTTTTTATCTGGCCTCTTTTCCAAAACAGCCAGGCAACCACCCGGACTCAATCACTTCTTTCCAAAGACCTTCATTTGCACCTTCCCAGGCCTGGGAACCGAAAAGCAGACTAAATGGGAAATGGGAAAAATTGTGCCTCACTTTGTTTTATTGAAGACAACCACTTCAACCCAAAACAATTTCTACAAGTGTTTCATATAGAAAAGGCTTGTTATACCACTACAATTCAACAACAGCATTTTCTATTTATTTATTTCATTGTGCTGTGTAACTACTGGTTTATTTCTTCCATGTTACTTAACTGGGGTGTGGCTAGAAAGAAGGTACAGTCCTCCATATGAATGTTATATTGGATGTGTCATGACTGGCCTGAGGCAATATGATGATGCAGCTTCAGGCAACCAAAAACTGCATAGTGGGAAAACATTTTCCTGCCTCCAACTTCTGCCTGTATGTCATTAGAACAAGATCACAGATCACAGGAGGGAACAGCAGTAATGTCTCCAAAGCAAAACACTGAAAAGTCTGGGGTTGGCACTGGATTGTACCACCTCTGAATATATGTGGTGGTTCAAAACCCTCCTACAGATGGAAAGGGACACATAGTGAAATTTAACCAGGAACATTTTCATGGTTGATCTCAGTGTAGAGGACTATTCCTTGGTCTGATCCCCTCCCATCACTGTGAACATTTCAATCACGTCATGGCCCATTAAAATGTCTCTTTAAATTTCTTCTTTCTTTTTAGTAGAGAAAGAATAAGCCCTGAAATAGGTATATCTTTGAGATATAGATATGTACCTACTTAGAAAATGTAACAATTAAGTGAAGGAAGAGTTCTGTCAACAGACTAGAACAAAATTATACTGAGATGCTCAAAGATTTAAATCTGGAATATGTTTTATTAAGGACTTTTATGTCCTCTATCAACTTCTTGATCTGCCCATTTCCAAAGGCAAATCCTGCAAGTTAAGACAACTCGGAAAATTTGAGTTTTTGGAAAATTCAGTCTTCTATTACATTCCCATTCCAAAGAAACTAGATGAAAATTCATTGAAGGATGGGAATACTCTGAAATGTAGAAGCTCAACAAAATGGAAGTAGGCTTTTTAAAAATTATTTTCAATGCACAGAGGGCAGCTAGAATTTATGACTTTGCATCCCCACGTTTATTAACACAGCAGCAAAGAAGACACTTGCCTGTAGTTTCTGAAATACTGCTGGGGGAATGTACAGACTTTGAACATTAAATTTTCCCTTTCTTTCACATCTGGACTAGAACTGGATTTGAAGTCCAGTCCTATCCCTATTATCCAGCCTTCCAGCAACTGACATGGTGTTGTGATGACCTATTCTCTAAAGCATTCCATGGGAAGTTCCAAAGATACCATAAATACAGAGATACACATACATATACGCACACCACATATGCAAAATAGTTCTAAATGTCTCATATTCTTTTTGTTCTCATATTTATGCTAAGCCTAATTAGTCCCATTTTGCAAGCTGAGAAACAGTACCATAGGTAGAGACAAAGTTGAGAAGTATCATGTTTCTCAGAACTGGGTGGAAAGATTTGTTCAGCTCAATATACGTTATCATAAACACATGCTAAGTGGGCTAAGCATGTGCAACCTTATATGTACTTTAGGAAGAAATCTCACTGAACTGAATGGCTTTAATTTGGGGGGGGGTGACATTGTCAGGATAATGTGAGGTATGCACCTCAGAGCATGTACAGAATGCAGATAAGGAAGCAGTGTCCAACTGCTATCAGCTGCTCCAGACAGGGAAAAAATACCCATGCAGACTCAAAGTGTTAAGTCTTAGTGCTGTTTATTCAACAGAGCACATAAGATAAGTGTTAGGGCTTCTGGCAGCATGCCTAGGAGCAAAAACATTCAGGCACAAAATAGCAATATGGAAGACAGACATACAGCATGGCCAGAGGCAGTACAAAAATAACCTACAGCAGCATGACCTAAGGCAGAATAACCAAAGGCCAGTTACAGTTAAGCCTTTTTAAGGGCTTAACCACACCCAGATCCATATGGGGTGAGCCAATGCATCCACAGCATACAATCTCCTCATGCTGGGTGCTCTCTGATGAAGCAAGACCTTGCGAGGCAGGCTAGCCAAAACAATCCCTTGCAGTTGTACTCCCAAGGTCACATTACCTCACCTCTCCATCCACTTAGAAAATCTTTCTTGGTCATACCGCACTCACTCTCTGAATGCCCTGAAAGACATATGTAAGTCTGCATTGTTAATCTATAACTGGGATGGGCCAAGTGTGGCCTTCCAGAGGATATTGGACTGCAAATCCCAGCATTCTTCTTCACTGGCTCTGCTGGCTAGAGTTTTGGTAGCTGCTTCATTTCCCCTGCCACAATCTACAAAGAGGGCTCACTAGGTGTTCTCAATTCCATTATACAAGTCAGCTTTTACAACAAAACTTCCTAAAGGAAGGAAGGGAGGTACTGCAAAACAGTGTGTCCAGGTCCCATACTGGCAAGCTGGCCCAGAAGGATACCATGGTTGATGGTATCAAAAGCCACTGAGAGGTCCATTAGAACCAGCAGGGACACACTTCTCCTGTCCAGTTCCTCACATGGGTCATCCCCCAAAGCAACCAAAACTGTCTCTATCCCATAGCCAGGTCTGACGCCTGACTGAAATGGAGCTAGATGATCTGTTTCAACCTGAAATCCCTGGAGTTGGCAGGCCACCATATACTCCAATACCTTGCCCCAAAATGGTAGGGTTGACACTGGCCAAGAATTATCCATTACGGAGGGATTGAGGGGTGGCTTTTTCAACAAAGACCTCACAACTGCCTTCTTTAGGCAAGTTGGAATGCTGCCTTGTTGTAAAGAGGCAATGACTAACCCCTTCACCCATTCAACCATCTTCACCAGCTGCCAGCACAGGAGTCTACAGTTGAGGCACTGCTGATAGGTAGCCATCCAATCAATGTTTAAAAACTACCAATAAAGGTAGATGGGAACAGATTATCCCCCGCTGAGGTAATCTGTTCCCATCAGTTTGCACCAGCTATAAGTTTTTCCTAATGTTTAGTTGGAATCACCTTTCTTGTACAGTCAGCCCTCTACATTTGTGGGTTTCACTTTTGCAGATTTGATTATTCACAGATTATTTGCTGTCACGTCTGCTGCCTCCCTATGCCATTTTTAATAGGGACTGCAAGCCTCATGGGACTGAGAAACTGCAGCAGTGGGGGTGGCAGGAAGCCCCACCAGCCAGCCACTTCCGCCTTGTGAAGGAACCTTGATGCCTCAAAGGAATCTATGGTGGGTTGAATATGGTGATCATACTTTGTGTGTGTGTGTGTGTGTGTAATATGGTTTGGGAGGGTCTAGAGTTATTCATGTTTTTTTCACTTTCATGGGGGTCCTGTACCCCTAAATCTAGCAAATGTGGAGGGATGACTGTAATTTGAATTGTTTAATTTGGCTCTTACCCTCTGGAGCAACACAAAACAAACTCTTATCTTCCCCCTGACAGATATTTAAATTTAGCTATCAAACCACCTCCCAGGCCATTTCCGCACAAGAGGGGAGGAGCGGTTTATTGTGTGTGAAGAGTGGTGTTTTTACACTCCAATTCAGAAACTGAATTTAGAAATTCAGAAACTGTGCTGTCTGCATTCACCCCCATTTACATCGTATTACTGCAGAGAACAGCATTTGCTGCATCCACAACAGCAAGTCCCTGGCCACTCCCATTCCCCTCCCTCACCCTGCCCCACCATCACTGATTGGTCTGCTTTTTAAAAACTTACACACACACACACACACACACAAAATATTACTGCAATGTGTGTGCCGCACTTAAGGTGACATAGATATCATTTTGAAATCAATAATTTGGCTCTCTTCCACCATCCCTCTCCATGTGTTTGTGAGGCCCCCGGACAAGCACGGAACTAGGCTCGGCCACTAAACGCTGCAATAGGAGCCCTGGTGGCGCAGTGGTTAAATGCCAGTACTGCAAGCCAAAAGGTTGTGAGTTCGATTCTGCCCGGCTCCAAGGTTGACTCAGCCTTCCATCCTTTCGCAGGTCGGTAAAATGAGTACCCAGCTTGTTGGGGGCATGTATAGAAATGTTTCGAAATACATGCTATCTGTAAGTTGTTCGCCGCCTCGATCCATATGGAGAGGCGGGATACAAATAAATAAAAATAAAATAAAAATAAAAAAAATAAAAAAATATCCCAACACAATACAGGCAGGCCAGAAATAGCCAGATCACTGCTTTAGGAGACCTCTCTGCAAACACCCTCATTATGTATGCATGCTGTTTACAAAGGACTCTCTGCCCCGAGCAGGCGACTTGGCAAGCTGAATACTCAAATGCAAAGCACTGAGCATTTGCATACTGGCTAACTCTTTGTCAATTCGGACCTAACTCAATCATGTTAAATTCTGACCTTTCCAAAGCTTTATCTCACGCCCGAAACTCATTGTTTTCCCCAAGTATGAAACAGCCTGCAGTTACATTTCTCTCTATAAAAACCCCTGATTCCGAGACCCTCCTCGGATCGCTCCGGACTTCCATCCAGCCTTGCTGCCACTTTGTTTGGCGAGCTGTCCCCTCAGTCCCACGTACTGAGACTCCATACCAACAAACTCAATCTTCAGGACAGGTGTCGTATCACCCAATTCAACAATCCCTCTCAAAAATCCCTCTATACCACTCCAACCTTTATTTTCTACAGTTACTTGTGTGAGTGTGTTGCATACACTGTTTGTCTGTATTTAATAAAAATCTCAATTATTCTTAAACTTTGGTGCGCTCCTTGACTCGGCCTGACCCCGTAGATATTGGGTAAAAGATTCCTCTGCCTTGCCCTGCCTCTTGCATTGCTAACTTGTGCTCTAGCTATTTTCCCCAAACTTAGTTAATTGAGAGCACAAATAGGTGTCCCTCCCGGGACCCCCAGTAAACAGGGTAACACACACACACATTTTTAACACAGTTCTGTGTTGCTACATTTGTGCATAGGAATGTATATTCGTTGATACGTGGAAAAAAACACATTTTAACAGTCCATTACCAGATCCACTCTCTTCCCACTGTCTGTTTAACGCATGAAGACAATAATGACAGCAGCCTGTCATTTGATGGGCAGAGAGAGATAGAGAGGGAAATGACGGAAGGGACAGCCTGGGAACGCCCATAGCCAGCCATTTCTGTGATCTGAATTGATGCTACGCTTCTGCATGTAGGCAAAAACTGAAGCAGAACCGGTTTGGGAGCTTTACATTGGAGTTTTTCCAGTTTTCACACACAGCGGTTTCGCATCACAGTGAACCACAGTGAACTATTCGAGGAGCTGAAAACGTACAGAACCACGAGGAAAACTACAATGCTAAAACGGTTCAACATGCAAACTGAACAGTAAGAATTTGATGCTGCTATAATGTATCAACCTTGTGTGGAAATGGCCTCAGTTTTCTCTTCTCCAGGCTAGATATGTAAGTTTGCATAAAGCAGTCTGCAGCACCCTCACAGCTCCTTCAGCCTCTACTCCCCTCCCTGCGTGGGTATACTTCTGAATTAGGACATACCAGGTAGCTACACAAGGCCACTTTCATAAGCTCCCCTGTATATCATCCATATTTCCAATGGTATATTCTATGTGACAAGTCAATTTTCTTTTATGTTAGCTTGTTGAAGTGAAAGAGCAAATCAATTCTATTACGGATCCATGAAATTACTATACTGCTTCTGGTTGTTTTATATGAACGTTATTAGAAGTTGTCCTTCACTCATCCTGAATTGCAAGCCATACCACATAGCATGGTTGACATATGCTCAGGAAGATTCAGGCAGTATTACAGGTTTCAAAATCCTGGGAATATTCTTAATTTCTCTCAAAGAAACCATTTTTGCAAAAGGATTCTTTTTCTCCAGGAAATAATTCATTCAATCTGAAATTACACATTGGCCACCAAACTGCTTTTAAAATTGCTGCTTGTTAGACATGAGCTTGTTATGAACATAGATCTGGTACTCCTTGACTATGGGTACCATGGGATGGTGAGAGAAAAGTTGAGCATTCCTCCTCTCCATGGCTTGGAGAAGTTACTTTCTGGACAACAATTCACAATGGTCATGCAAATTACCGGATTATGGGGCTTATAGTCCAAAAAGTGTCTTTTTTCACTTTGCTTCTTTCTGTAAATTCCCTTTTGAAAACCAGTTTCATCCTAATACATTCTGCAACCAAGACAATATGCCTGAATGCAGTGGAAGTCAGTAGCTCTGGTGTCAGTGGGGAAGCAAATCCACTCTTTTAATTTGAAATCTAGATGGGCTGTCCAAATTGCTGAACCTCATTGCTACAGCAGGTTGGCACCCTGAATAGCTCTTTAAAGTTTAGACTAAAACCTGGAGCACATTCACTAATTTATTAACTATGATGACATCAATATCCACTGGTTGAATGTCTGACAGCCTGACTAGGCCAGTCAGTTCCTTTAATTTCACTCCAAGTCTCATTAACAGCCATACCTGGCCAAAACCAACAGAGACTACCATGCCCTATGAGGAGGGGCTGAGGGAAGTGGGTATGTTTAGCCTGGAGAAGAAAAGTTTAAGAGGTGAAATGATAGCCATGTTTAAATATTTGAAAGGATAACATACAGAAGATGGGGCAAAGTTGTTTTCTGCTGTTCCAGAGACTAGAGCCCTTTTCGCATGTTACCTGCTCGCGAAGGTGGGGGGTGCCGTTCACGCAAGCAACCTCTTGCACGAGGCACTCACATCGCCCCTCCATTCTACTGCAGCTGGGTTTCTGGTCGCGTGATCGTCGCGCTAGCACCCAGCCCCTTCCTTCTGCAGCTGTCAGCAGCGGGCGGAGGCCAAGCAGAGGTGGGACGAGCGGCTGGGGTTGGACAGCTTTCATTAGCAGGAGCCAGCAAACAGAGGGTTACAGCTCCCTCCTGCCAGTGGGCTGAACAAGTCCCGATACACACACACACAGGGTTAGGACCCCAGGCAAACTCAGGGCTAGGTCCTCAAAGCAAAGATAGGGTTACATCACCCAGAACGGAGGCGAGGTCCCCCGGACGCCGGGAAGGCTGGTCGCGGTCGCTGGAGAGAGGGGCCGGTACTGGACACTGGAAGGAAGGGACGTGGGCATGGAAGACCGACGGTTGTTGCTTCGTGGTCCCTCCCTGCCAGTGTCTGCCCTAAGAAGCCCCCGGCCCAGCTGAGGCCAATCGGGAGTCTCTGGGGCTGGGCCCGCTGCTGAGAGCTCTCAGCTGGCAGCCTTGGCTCACAGCTGGGAGCTCTCAGCCCGCAGCCGCTTTTCCATCAGCCGCCGGGACCGGTGAACTGCCTCTTTCGCTTGCCGCCACTGCCGGAAAGGAGGAGGGGTGGCGGCAATCTCTGGGCTGGAGTCATGGGCCGGTGGGAACTACGAACTGGAGTCGGGGACCGCCCCCCAAGCGAGCCCGCGGGCGCCTCGGCTGCTGGGGCGGGCTTGGGGCTGGCACCGGCGTCGCCGGCGGGCCCGATCCCCACCTCCGCCAGGGCCTCCCCGTCCTCCTGAAGATGTCCCCGAGCTTCTTAGCCCCCATCCGCGTCGGCCACGCCATCCGTGTCGGTGACGGGCGCGGCCGGAGCATCCGAGGCCCCCTCAGCAGCGGCAGCATCATCCGCGTCCGCGGCGAGCTCAGCCGGGCTCACGACAGCAGCACAGTCTGGGAACTGTAGGCTGCGCTGGGGGAAGGAGGCGCGACCACCCCAGCTCGCCGACACACCGCATGCAGGTGCGAGGGCGCTGCAAGCATTGCGCGACCGCGCAGTATTTTCAGCTTAGAGCCGAAAATAAGAAAATGTGTGCATGCCCCGCTTTAGCTTCCTGAGTGTCGCGTGACTGGGAGTGCGTCATACGGACCGACGCTCCCATTCACGCGACGCTCAAGGGGTGCTCGCGCAAAAAAAAAATGTGTGCGAAAAGGGCCTAGGACATGGAACAATAAATTCAAACTACAGGAAAAGAGATGCCACTTAAACATTAGAAAGAACTTCCTGATGGTAAGAGCTGTTCAACAGTGGAATACACTGCCTCAGAGTATGGTGGGTTCTCCTTCTTTGGATGTATTTAAACAGAGGCTGGACAGCCATCTGTCAGGAGCGTTTTGTTTATTCCTGTATGGCAGAGGGTTGAATTGGATGGTCCTTGTGGTTTCTTCCAACTCTATGGTTCTATGATTCTAAGAATTAGCAGCAATATTCATTAACATTCAGAGCTTAGGAATCTTGTTGAATTATATTCCCACAATCTTTCAATCAACATGACCCATATGCAATAATGGCTCATGGATTCTGGAGGTTGTAGACTTCTGGGTTAGGCTAGTATGATTATTCCCATTCTTCAGGTGCAGTACCGTTCCAGATATAAAACTCTGGTATTGTTCCAAAAGGTGCCTAGAGACAATCTATCTGTAGTCTTGCTGGACATAGGCCTTTATAATGTACAACTCTGGCTGCATGCATGTGGGAAAGTATGCCTATGGCAACCCAAAGAAATCCTGGTGCCTGGTAAAGATAGTGAGGAGAGTTAGGTGATGGAAAAGCTGAATGAACACTAGCATGGAGAGAGAGAAAAATGTGAGGAAAGAGAAAAGTAGCAGTCGCCTGAAGAACACAAAGGGGGGTATAATGCAAGCAAAGCAGGTACAAGCAGAATGAGAACCAGGATACAAAGAGAAAAGATTGGGGGATAGTGAGAAAGACACACTGAGAGAGAGAGAGAGAGAGAGAGAGAGAGAGAGAGAGAGAGAGAACAGGCTGGTGGGGCGGGGGGGCAAACAGGTTTTCAGTCTAGGCACAGGCAGGTACTTCTGCTGATGTCAGACTTGCATTATTAATCTCCAGACAATCTACTTTCCATGCAATAGTTACGAAAAGCAGGGCTGGCAGCCAGGGCCACAGAGCCTAGCAGGAATCACTTTCCTGGCTCTCCCTTTGAAAAAAATAAAATTTAAAATTTAAAAAATCAGCTAGCTGGGCTAGAGTAGTAGAATAGATAGAGTTGCACTAAGGAGGTGGATTTAGCCACTTTTAAAACTGTAGCTCTTTAAAACACCAGTGGGAATCATTTAAATAACCAGAAGTTGCTGGTTTACAACTTTCAACTGCTGGTCTGCAATTGGTTTTCAATTCCACAGAATCTGTTCCAAAAGTAAAATGGGCCAGAAGAATTAGTCACTTTGGGAGAAAAATGGAATATAAATGTAATAAATAAACACACACACACACACTGGCATCTTCATAGTTTCAGAATTTGGGGGAGGAATGTATACAAGAAGTCTGGAAAGGCCATGGATTAATTTCTAGATCTTCATCACTGGCTATGCTGAATGGCCTTTCTCTGGACGAAACGAGCGAGTGAATTAATTCTCTTGTGGTAATTCACCTTCTAGTTTTGTTTTGTTCGTCCATGTGACTCCTGGAGGTCTCCAAAACATATAAGTGCCCACACCTGCACTCAGGCGTGGAGAAAGGGGTAACCACAGTGCCAGTTAAACAAACTGTATGGATGATGCCATATGAGCTTCCCCAGTCCTACAATCTTTAGCGAAGGGCTTTTTCTTCATCCCACTTCTCTCCCAGGCTCAACTAATGAAGACACCAGAGCAAGCCTTCTTTGTGTCTCCTCTTAAACTATGGAAGCCTCTCCCACAGTAGGCTTACCTGGCTCCTGCTCTGCTCTCTTTTCATCAGCAGATGAAGACGTTCCTATTTAAACAGGTCTTCAGTCTTAACCCATTGAGGTAGAAGGATGTGTTATGAATATGCTGTTTTATGTGTGTGTGTATGTATATATACCCACACACATACATACATAGAGAAATAGAGGGAGAGAGAGTGTTTTATATGTTTTTCATTAATGTCTTAAAGCTAATGTCTTAAAGTAATCTTCTAACTGAATGTGATTATTTAGTGCTGTTTTAACTTTCATACCACATATTGTTTCAGCTATTTTATTTTAACTTGTATTATGAACCACTTTAAGTTCCATTTTGGGAGAAAGGTGGGATTAACAGCAACAGCAACAACAACAACATATCCAAGGATGACATCAGCATGTTTTTTCATTATTTTAAAAAACAGTTTCATATCTGCCCCTCATTCTTTCCAGAGACTTGACAACACTAAGTGGGTGAGCCATAAAAACGGAGAAGAGACACTAGATATGCTAACAGATAAAATGTAAATATGCTGACCGGAATGCTGAATGAGCAACCTGAGAATTGCAGTGCCATCTAACACAGTTTCCAAGATAGTTTTGTTTAACCCCTGGGCCTTGACATCTAAGAGCTAAATCTTTTTCTTTGTTATTTTAGAAATGATTCTATCCATCTTGCAAATAAAGAGAGATTTTAAAAGAGAACTTGCAAGTAAAGAGCAATTTTAAAGGCGAACACAGTATGTCAATCATTATATTTTTTAGAAATCAGGCTAAAACAAACCTGAATTCATCTCATGTCATGATTTAAGGGTCAACCGTGGAGGCATTTTCAATCATTCCAGCAAGACTGACTATTTAGCTGGTAAGAGACAGGGTCGAACTCTTCCAAATATCCCAGAAAATGGATCTTGAAAATGAAGCAACACATCAAGTATTTTTTTTTTGGCTTGTGCAGTGGAGAACAGGAAAGAATTGCCCACTAGCTATGGCCTGGAAAGCAACATGTCCATTCAGAACATTGTATTAATTATGCACACACAGCATATATCATGTGTCAGGCCTTTCTGCTCTAAGGCCAAGGTTACAACCAGCACAAATCTCTCAATTGGACACCTGCCTTTTGCAATATAGCAATACTGGAATGCAGTCACAGCATGCTATGATGGAGTGATGTTTTTGCCTGAACTCTATTACTCTAATTTGGGGGATGTAGGAACCACACAACTCACATAATTAGTTGCAGTACAAAAACAGATGCCTTTCAAAATCAATACAGCTACATCAATTTGCTCTAGCTGATAGTAAGCCACACACAGTGTCAATTACAGCACAACTCCGAGCATGTTTATTCAGAAGTAAATCCCATGACCTACTAAGTGGGCTTAAGGATTGTATCTTCAAGACATTCCTGTTATGACAGCACGTCCATGTTGAAACTGCTGCTGTTTTTATTGTCCATTGACTTCCCTATCATTTCAAAATCTTCTCCCATAGACAGAACATCCTACATCTGCCAATGGGAGACTCCCAATGAACACCAGGTACTGTAAGGCTATCTTTCAGAGGAAGGAACTGGCAAAATCACTTCTGACTACTTCTTGCATAAGAAAGCCCTATGAAAGTCATGGGGGGTCACCATAAGTTGACAGGCAACTTGAAGACATGGTTTGGGGTCTTAAAGTCATCTTCCTCTCTTAATTTCTTGAGATCTACTTTGAGATCTACTCAAAGCCCTGTTTCAGCCTTCATTGGAAGGGTAGTAAGACAGCATCTACAGGTCTGTGCCTGACCTCCACCTGTTCACATGCTCTACACATATAAAAGGCATGGTGTCTATATACATGACTGAAAATCCAAATTCAGCAAGATACCCAGTTGGCCAGTGCAAAAGATGGGAGTAAAGGACCGTGACAATTAGCCCTTCTGAGCAGCCAGCTCCACTATGCTCTGCTTATTCCCAACAGCAGCCATTCACCAGACACAATATTAGGAAACTGCTCATGAGATTTCTTGTTTTCCTTCTCCCTTGCCATCCTCTTTTTCTTTTGTGTCATGCCTTTTGAGATTGCAAACCTGAGGACACAAGCTTTTAGTGCCTTTTAATTTCTTCTTCCTTTTATTGATATGCCTTGAGAGCCCTGATATTTTAATAGGAAAAGTTTACATTTTTAAGAAATAAATACCTGCCAAAGACAAGTTAAAATGCTGAGCTATGTCCCCCTCCCCTGCCTGTTTTCACTTGTGAAGACCAAGAATGCAACAGACCTCATTCAGAGGGGTTGTTTTTCTGGATCTGATAGGCAAATGTTTTGAAGGAATACATAATTGATTTCTTTAAGAAACCATGAAAATTCCCTCTTCTTCCACATTCCACATCAGTAAGGGCAGCTGATTTTTCTTCAGAACCCTTCGTAGCATTATTCACTTCTCAGGCCTCCAGCAGCCCCTGAGACTCATTTAAAAAATCGCCCGTTGCATCCACAATGTTGAAAACATGTTTTAAATGGTTTTCCTGGGGGGAAAATGACCAGCAAAGAGGGAAAAGGACAATATAAAGCCCCTTCCCCTATACAACCCGAAGACACCTTGTTAAGGCACAGAGAACATAACTCTACGAATCCAGACAACGTCTCAAGGTTTCAGGCTTACAGAAAGCAATGCTGTGATGGAGGCATTCAGGAAAATAATGGGAAGAGTTTCAAAAGCATCAGCTGAAGGGCTGGAAATAGATCTATCTTCTGAAAGAGGAATTTGTGTTAGGAGGGTAAGGGCAAAGGGCAAGCTAATATGGGAAATTCTCCTCAGCTGCTTCCTTTATGAGTATCACATCATTAAAATCACATAATCTGAAAAAATGGTTCCTTTGGGGAACTAGGATTTCAGCTTTCCTGTGTGAAAGAAAAATGTGGTTCAGCTGTAGCAGAGGAGGATAACAAACAATATAATTGGGTCTTTCAGGTGTAAGGGGGTTTACACAGGGGATGTGAGTCCCATAAACATGATCTCCCCCGAACATACTCCATTCTTTCCTTGGCATTGGATCTGTTACACAATTTATCTTCAGGAGTGGTGCATTTAAATGGTGTACATACTTGTGCACAGAACAATGGAGCAGAGAGAGAAAAGATTATAAAAAGAACTCAGAGTACTATCAGATGAAACAGTGGTATCACCTTATAACCCTTCTGATGGTGACCACATGTCAAGACTGCTGGCCATTCCTTGTAATTCATCTGGAATACTCAGTGGTATATCTAGTGTAAACAGTGCCCACGGCAAGCATGGAAGTTGTGCCTCTATCTTCTTACCCCTACCCCTACCCCACAACCCCTACATGCATGGCTTTTTTGCGCACACACCCCAGCATTGGCACCCAGGGCACAAGCCCCACTTGTCCTACCGTAGATAGGAATACTCTAGGAATACTGTGCCAAGCTCTAGCACTCCAGTTGAAGAATGATCTTGCCAAGCTGGAACATGTCCAGAGGAGGGGAACTCACATAGTGAAAGGTCATGGAAACCAAGTCCTATGACGAACAGCAAACAAAAGAGAGATGGAAAGATGATATGATAACCATCTCTAACTGAAATCTTTATCCATCAAGAATCCCAACCCAGCCATGCAAACCCATGGGACGGCCCTAGCAAGTCATACTCTCTCAGTCTTAGAAGAAAGTAGCGGCAGATCTCCTCTGAATAAATCTTGTCAAGAAAAGCCTAGAACAGGGTTGCCATAAGTTAGAGTGAACTTTAGGCAAATGACAACAACAACAACAACAACACAGAAGAACAAGTTTGTTTTCTGCTGTTCCAGAGACCAGGCCACAAATCAATGGATACAAACTACAAGAAAAAAGAAGATTCCACCTCAACATTATTAAAAATTATTAAACACTAGTGTATACACCTGGCATTGCCTGAGATTTTAATTTCTCATGGGCAATACATATTAGAAAGATTTGAGATCCTGTGTCTCTAATTCCCCAAACTGTCTTGTTAAGTACCTGTAACTTTTCCCCATATTCTCCAGTCCAATCTGTATTTAGAGTTATTAACACAGAGAGATTGGGTTTCTGAGGGAACTGCCTTCCTCCTTGCTGCTAGGCCTCATCCCCATAGCAACTGGCCAGGTCCAACAGCTCTCTGGCTGATAATTCAAAAGTCCCCTCCCTAAACTTCAAACCCCAGGATTCCACAGAATCTTCTTAGGCAGCCAATCATATTAGGTCTTCCTGCCTGACACAGACAAACAAACAAACTTTGACTTTTATATATTAGATTGTTAATTTTTAAGAAGAATTTCCTGTGAAGAAATGAAAATCTAAGAAGAAATGAAGTGGCATTAATAGCAAGGAGAAATGTAGCAAAAGGAGTGAAAGGCTATAATACAAAATCTGGCTGAATCGTATCAGGGAAATCATACCAGGGATATCACCTCCGGGAAAACCCATCAATATAACCATAAAACAAGTTTTTGCTCTAAATACAAAGGGGAAGTTAAAACATTCTATGTTAGAGTCCAGGAACAAATCACAAACCAAAACAAGACTTCTTGTTAATTATAGGCGACTGGAATGCAAAAGTAAGAAACTGAGCAGAATCAAAGATTGCTGGAAAATATGGAGTAAGATCAAGAAATGAAACAGGAGACCGATTGACTGAATCTTGTGAGGCCAATAGTTTGTTCATCACAAACACATTCTTCAAGTGACCAAAGAGACTCTGTGCATGGACAACACCTAATGTCAGAAGACAACACAGAATATACAATACAGAATACGATACAACACAATACAATACAATACAGAAGTCAAACAATGCAGATAATGCAAAAGTCAAACAGGCTATGTAATTGGAAGCTGATAATGGAGAAGCTTCATTCTCTCTACAAAAACAAGACCAAGAATAGATTGTGCCACATACCATTAACTACTAGTATCAAAAATTAGATTAAGGCTAATGAAGAACACGCTATCAATCACCATGTCACAATGCAACCTGAAGAACAGCTCTGTAGAATTAAAATATAAAAAACAGATTTGAAATATTAAGCCTAATTGACCAGGAAACAGAAAAACTCTGGACTGAAGCCAGGAACATTGTCAGGGGGGAATGCAAAAAGACTCTATCTGCAGCCTCAGTGGATAACAGGGGAAACTCTTCAAGCAGGTAAGGACAAACAAGAAACAAATGTAAAAGAAGAGTGAGAATCCTGAATGTAACTGTTCAGCAACTTGTGCACAGGGGCAAAGAACAACTATAATAATAAATGCAAAGAAACAGAAGATGACAACAAAAAACTAAAGAACAAGACACCTCTTCCATAACATCTGAGAGACGAAAAGGAAATTTAAACCAAGAGTGAGGATGCTCTACAACCAGAAGAAAGACAAATTACATCATCAAGAACAATTAAAAAGATGATGGAAACAATACACTGAAGAACTATACAAAAGAAATGAAATACCACAAATTCATTTAAGTAGGAACCATTTGAAGATTAACATACAGTGTTAGAAACTGAAATGAAAGCTTCACTCAGAGTACTTGAGAAAAATAAATAATCAGGAACAGATGACATACCAATAGAGCTGCTCCCAGCTACAAAGACAGCATCTACTCTAGTTCTAACTAAAATCTGTCACCAATATGGAGAATGAAACAATGGCCCACAGACTGGAACAGCACAATATACATTCCAATCTCCAAGAAAGAGCATACCATTTTTCCAGGAACCACAGGAAAATCGCACTGATTTCCCATGCAAGCAAATCATGTTAAAAATTCTACATCAAAATTTTTCACCATATATAGAGCTAGAACTGACGGATGTCCAGGCTGGGTTGAGGAAATGAAAAGGGACTATGGAATCATATTGCAAACATACACTGGACAATGGAGCACACCAAAGAATTTTGGAAGAAAATCAGCCTGTGCTTCATAGTTTAATTGTATAGATCATAAAAAACTATAGATTGCTCTTAAAGAAATGGGTGTGCCACAACATTTGGTTGTCCTGATGCATAATCTGTACTCAAGACAAGAGGGTATTATTAGGACAGAATACAGAGAAACAAAATGGTTTCCAATTGGCAAGGAGGTCAGGGAAGGCTGCATTTTATCACCCTATCTGTTTAACTTGTATGTTGACCCTATCATATGTAAAGCAGGATTAGACTCAGGAAGGAGGTGTGAAAAGTGGAGGAAGGAATATCAACAATTTTAGATATTCATATGACACCATAATGCTAGCAGAAAACAGCAAAGACTTGGAATGATTACTGAAGAAAATCAAGGAAGAAAGTGCAAAGGCAGGTTTATAACCAAGCATTAAGAAAACAAAAATCATGACCACAAATGGTTTATATAACCTTAAAGCAGATGATGAAGACATTGATATAGTTCAAGATTTTCCATACTTTGGCTCAGTCATTAATCAGAAGGGACACTTCAGTCAAGAAATCAGAAGAAGACTAGGACTTGGAAGGGCAGCTAAGAAGGAACTCAACAAGATTCTGAAGCATAAAGATATTTCACTGAATACTAAAGTTAGTCTATGTCATTGTATCTCCAACTTCTATGTATGGTTGTGAAAAGTAGACAGTGAAGAAAACTGATAGGAAGAAAATCACCTCATTTGAAATGTGATGCTGGAGTACAACGCATAACATGGACTGCTAAAAAGACAAATAAATGGCTCCTAGAGCAAATCAAACCTAAACTTTCCCTAGAAACCAAGATGACTGAACTGAGACCATTGTACTTTGGACATGTCATGTGAAGACATAAATTGCTAGAAAAGACATAACGTTTGGTAAGGTAGAAGGCAGTAGGAAAAGAGGAAGACCACATTACAGATGAATAGACTCAACCATGGAAGACACGTCCCCAAATCTGCAAGACCTGAGCAGGGTGGTTGATGATAGGGTAACCTGGTGGTCTCTCATCCATAGGGTCCCCATGGGTCAAAGCTGACTTTGTGGCTGTTAACAACAATCATATCCTGTGTAAGGCCCCACTTTGGGGGTCCTTGATATCAGTATCGTTAGGAATGGGCACCATATCTAATTGGTATCATATTTAATTGGCAACATACTCTGATTGGCACTGATATCAAAATCCAAACTGAAGGTGACCGGGAGGAAGAGGAAGAAACCTAAGTGTAAACATGTCACAGGCAGGTCAGCCTAAAACACCCTGTTGGTATAACCTAGGTCAATTATCAGGTAAATCACCGCTGTTCCAGAGAATAATAGAAGAATTTCCTGGAGAATGCCATTGTAAGAAGTCCACCAGGACAATGATTGACAGATACACATCCCTTGTGCACCAGGACTTCTTCCTCTTGCCTCATAGCACTCACAATACTGAGCTATTACAACAGTCATTACATTAGTGGGTTGATACTCCTTTGTCTGTACTGCAACTCCCATTATTCCACTCCCGGAACTGTACATATCCTCCACTGCCACATGCTCTTTTTTGGGTACAAATACCCCTGATTTCAGGATGGCCAGTGCAGTCTCTCGAAGGTCTACCCATCAGTCGGTCCGTCTGGCTCCTGAATCAGAACTGTCCTTAGGGTCTACCTAAGCTAGCCATATCTCAGCTCTTCACTACTCTTCTGGACTTATTCTGAGGGAGTTCTCTTATCCTTCCAATTTTTTTTGGCACAAACTAGTCTGACAATGGTCACCATATATAACAATACTCTCCCATTTTTAAAAAACTATCTACTCCCACAAAGATAATTCATAAATATAATTCTGGGGTCACTGGAAATTCTATCCCGAATGTCTTTGTTATGAAAGTATGACTTTCTTTCCAGAATCTCTTTGCCATATTGTGTTTCCACCCGCCCTCCACCACATTTACAACACTCATCTTTGGCATTTGTATACATATTCGCTAATTTGTATGGAGTAAGATGCCTTCTAAAGAACATTTTATAATAGCTTTGTTTTAAAGCAGAACATCTAGAAAATTTCAAATGCTTACTCCAAGTCTTCTCCCAATCTTTCAACTGAATTGTGTGATCAATGTTCCGAGCCCATCTATTCATATTCTCTTGGATGGTCTCTTTTTCCAATTCTAATTTTATCAATACTTTATATAAATTTGTTATTATATGATCTGTTTGAGCACTGGACTACTACCCTGCAGACCAGGGTTTGATTTCCCTATTCAGCCATGGAAGCCCACTTGGGTGTCACACACTCTCAGCCCCAGAAAACCCATGATAGGTTCACCTTAGGGTAGTAATAAGCCAGAAACAACTTGAAGGCAGACAACAACAACAATCCTTATTCACTTCTTACCTGCATGGGCTGCTGGCATTTCCAGGTTTTACACCTGTTTATGGTATTACATATTGTTTCTATCAATTATCTGAGGTTGCTTAATTATTTCTTATGGTCGTGTCTGGTGCAAGTTCTTGTGTTTGAGACCCTTGCTTTTTGTATTTATAGATAAGAAATGGCCACTACTTATAATGCAGCATGCAAAGCAAGTAGCATGAAGGACTTATTTTATGACTCCACTGCCTACCCTAGAAGCACAAAACTTGATTAACATTCTTATCTTAAAAGAAGGAAGAGAGAATTAATTTGCTCATAAAACAGCTTCAGCCTTTTTTTTATTTTTTAACAATTCAGCTGCAGGGCCCCTCTTCCCTGCTATTATTTATATATTCTGCCCCTAATAAATGGAAGAGGCTTTTAAAATTCTTTTTCAAGCTGTCCCTTTGACTCTAAATTCCCGTGTCACTCCCTGTCAACACGTGCAGTGGTCTAGTTATTAAAACCTGTTGCAGTTATAGCTCATTGAACCTTTACTGTTCCTTTTATTGTCAGAGCTTAGAAATTTTACTTTTTAGGACTACAATGCCAGAAACCCATGCTAGCTTGGGAATTCTGAGAGAAATAGTAACTTATTCCCAAGCTCTGCAATATTACATCACTCTCCTTACATTATGGAACTACAGGAGCACAGATGAGTCACCAAAACAAAATATTACTATCCAGCAGGAAAGCAAATCCTTGAGTATAACTCCCAAAGATGGAAGTTATTTATCTCAGTTTTTAGAGGTATGTTTAAAGAAAAGTGTATAGGAAAACAGAAAAAGGAACTATGCTATATTGTGTAAAGTGGTGGTTCTTAACCTGGAGTCCACAGACCACTGAGGGCCCTCAAAGGGGATCCGCAAAGCCCTGCTGCTGGACTCCGACAGCAGCAAATCGTGCAACAAAACAAAACATGATAGGTTCACCTTAGGGTTGCCATAACTCAGTTTTCTTTTCTTTTTTTATTATTTTTATAAAGACAAGGAGTTTATACACCATACAATTTACCTTGTTTCATATTATACATCATTCTTGAAAGAGACAATGGTTAGAAGGCACCTCGCCCTGTCAGCAGCACTTTGCTGTTGTGTGCCTTCAAGTCACTTCTGACTTACGGCAACTTTAAAGGTGAACTTATCACATGGTTTTTTTTGGCAAGATTTGTTCAGAGGAAGTTTGCCTTGGTCTTCCTCTGAGACTGAGAGAATGTGACTTGCCCAAGGTCACCTAGTGCCTGAACGGGGATTTGAATCCTACCCTCCAGAATCTGGAAATAAATAAATATTTAAATCTTCAGTTAAGTCTTGCGTGTCCCTGGCAACAAATTATAATACAGGGACTCCTTGGTAAAGAAAAGGTTAAGAACCACTGGGGTAAAAATTCAGCTTCCAAAAACTCCAGCTATTGCCGACTATTTCCTGCTAGATGGTAATATATGAATCCATCCTCAGTCAGAGAATTCTTGAGAAATGGTCAACTTAAATAGAGGCTGCTTTTTCAAGGGGTAGCTTCATGCCTCTCTGTTCTACAATTCAAATAAAGCACATGCAAAAATCTTGAGGAATAAACAACAAAGTACATTTGGTGCTGTGTTGTGGTTTGTTTTCTTTTTTCGTACTTCCGTAGTGGTCACTGGTTGGAAGATGGCGGTCATTTAAACACTGTGATTAGAAAGCATTTAGGCATAGTAATTTTAAAACAACAAAAAAAGTAGTCCATTATTATTTAGTATGCAAACAGTTCCACCCAGTGGGTGTGAAGTTAAAAAGACTCAAATTAAAAGTGGGGGCTCTCTTATTTCCAGAAACAACATGGTTTGGTTGTATCACATTCAGGCAAGAGAGCAGAGGAAGTTAAGCTGGAATGAACAGCTGTGGAGACCAAAGTGAAAATGAATAATACCATCAAGGGACAAAGAAGAAGAAAAGAAAGTTGAAGAACGCCATAATATATAGACAGAATAAACAGCCTATAAGAAAGTAGAGAGGAACAAATTCATCACCACAGGTAAGCAGATCAAATGAACTGTGTAAATGGCTTGGTTATGAGATCAGGATATTACCACAGCTAATAAAACAGAACAGGCTGACAAACACAGCAAGGCATTCTCCGATACTAACAGATGTCTATTTAAAAAACAATTAAAGAGGAAGAATTCTTTTTCCATTTCAATGCTAACCAATAATTATAAACCATAGTTCTACTGCACAATTATGAAGAAGCCACTGTTTTCATGCATTCATTGGAGGAATCTTGCAAGTCAGTGTTCAGAATTCTGCAAGCAAGTTTAAGTTTCGCTGCAGAAACAGATATTTTTGTCAATGTGGAATGGCTGCATTAGGAGTTGCACATGTAGTGCCACTATACACAGATGCACACTGTGAGTTGCACATGGATGTGTTTATACATTAAGTCGTGCATTTGGTTGCAAATTTGGTATCTTGGTTCAGTTGTGCAACACTGTCATTCCACGCAAAGGTTGCACTGGCCAATTAATGTGCTGATCCACATGCAGAAATTTATGCTGTGCAACTTCAGGCAAGGTGCAAAAGATGTTTCATGTGATTATCAGGGAGTGGAGCTACACTGCCTCCACCATGGCACTGGGCACACTTTTGGGCCCACACCTACATGTTGCCATGGTCAGCAACCCTCTTAAAATGTATTTCCGATTAGCTGTTCTTCACTATCCTTTCACAGACTTCTATGAAATCAGCACCTCTACAGGGTTTACAAAAACATCAAAAACCACAGTTGGGGGAGAGGATTTAAGAGGAGAGCAAAGAGCCTTATCAGAACTGAAGATGTTCAGCAGCTGCATATGTGTTAGGTCAGAAGCAGAGGGCCTTTTCGCATGCCAATCCTGTTGTGAAATGGCCTCAGGAGCATCGCGCGATTGCGAGGACTGTTCCACATGATGTCCTCGCAATTGCATGACGCTCCCAAGGCCATTAGGTGGTGATCGCGCATTATATAATTTTCGGCTTGTTGCCGAAAATGATGCATGATCACATGTCGCTCCTGTGCCCCACACGCACTTACCTTGTGTGCGGAGGCTCCGGACACACAGCCATTGCACTTTCTCCCCCAGTGCAGCCTGGGAAAGTACCCAGCAGCGCTGCGGAAGGAAGGGGTGGAGTGCTCACGCTTCCTTCCGGCCAACACAGAAGGAAGCAGAAGGGATGCAATTCCTTCCCGGACAAGGCTTTTAGCGCGACTCCCATGAAACACCAGTGGCATCAGGTAAGGTGCGAAAAGGGCCAGAGAAGTTGTCAATAGGAGTGGAATGGAATATCTTGCAAAAGAGCATGGCATTAGTGGCAGTCAATCACCCTGAACAACAGAAGCATTCCACCTGCAATATTTTGTTGTAGGTCTCACTTGTAAAAAAAATCAAAGCAGTTTTCAATGTATTTTACATTAGTAGCACCCTCCAAGAAATCCCATAGGATTTTAGTTTATATCACTGTCTTTTAAGCTGCTCACAAAATTATAGCTCCTGTGATTCTCTGCCATGACTGTAAGCTTCAAAAGCAAACATGTTTAGCTGGAAAAATCTCATCCTGAAAATCACATTAGAATAAACACAATACAAGTCTATAAACGTTTAACATAAACACTCCTTTTCCCCTTCAACTATCACCCTTTGGGCCTAGTCCTATCGTGTGGAGCAACAGAGAAAAATCAGCTCTCTTCCACATGACAACACTTCAGAGATAATGCAAACCACTACTATGACCTTCTCAAACTTCTCTTATCCAGGCAAGCTCATATGAGATGGTTTCTAAAACCCATAGTGCCTTGGTCACAGCTCTCTGAACTGGCTCCCAGTTATCCTTGCCCTTATTAAAACATGGCACTCATATGTTGACAGTTGTAAGCAGTATTGCTCCCAGTTAAGGATTTTGTTGTCTACATCACTGCTACTCAAAGTGGCAGTCTCCGGACCAGTGCCAGTATGTGCACCATTGACTGCCAGTCCTTAGTGAGTTTTCAAAAAAAAGAAAAACCACTACAGGCAATGGGCAGAAATATGTGCCAGTCCTTGGCACAGTGGGGGAAAAAACCTGGTAGTTCTCCACATCAGATAGCCTACAAAGCACTATTTTACATCAAATGATCTAATTTTCAAGTATCAGTTTCAATGTCAGGGTGTGACCTCTGATGGACAGAGTACACACACTGATGTGTATTTTTATGAGAGCAAAACAATTCCCCAGAGCCATCATTCCAAACAATTTTTCATCTAAAGCCAGAGCAAGATTAGAAAAGGAACGGAAGATTTGCCTTTAATAAAGGATTCCCTCCCCACAGAGAAACACTTCAAGAAATAAATGCTTTACAGTACAGGTTGCTGCATGTTGCACATTTAACATCAAAGAAGGAAATTCACCTTCACATCCTTGACAGTCTGTAGCCATAAAAAGCAGCTCCTAAACTTTGCATCTCACTGCACTCACAGCCAGAAAGCTTTATTGCATCCAGCTAACACTGGCTCTTCCTGGGATCAGCTCCTCTGTGCCAAATGAGTGTTTATGAGTATGCTATAATTTGGAAGAGGCAGCAAAGGGAAAGTACTCTGTCAAAGTGATTAAAGCAGCTCTCACGGGCCAGTGGAGTTAAAGGTCTTTGCTGTAACACCTGAAAACACCTTTCCTCTGTGACTGAGAACACAGCTTTTTTCTATTTGCAGCAGGAAAGAATATATTACACTCAGTAAGATGGTGCCTTCTGGAGAGCAGTTGCATATGATCTTAAATTTGTTACTTCTCCCAAGGACAGGATGCTATTCTTCTTTTCTAGAGGAGCATGATTTAGGAAGATGCATCTAGTGCAACAAAGAACTGTTTACTGAAAAAGTGGTTGAAAATGAATTAGGTGCAGAGAAAATGATCTTCATGGCCATCATTATGCTGCTTACTTGCTCTGGCTTTTAGCTGTTATTAATGTGTATTGAGGCAGTCATGCAGTGGCTGATGGCACAAAAAGGACTCTGGGCGTATTTAGTTTAATCACGGCAGCATGCTAAAGTTCTGTGAGCATGCAAGGTCTCCACATACTGCTAGCCTGTACAGGATGGCCTCTGCACACAAATGGAAATCAAGCCTTCTTCTGTGATGGAAATGGACTGAAGTACAGATAAAGCAAAGCTTAGAAAAATTACCATTTTGGACCACAACTCTCAGCCAGGCTAGCTGGAGGAAACCAAGAGTTATCGTCCAAGTCAGTAACTCCTTGAAACTCTAATAAAGTGGGTTACTTTCACTTTATTATGAAATTCTGTGTTTTCATGAAGGGCTGATATTTCTTTCAATATATTTCATATATTGTGGGATATTATAAATTCTGAAGGTAAGACGCATAGTTTTCAGTGCAAAAATAGCAGATTTTATATACTGATTTTTTTTCTCATAAAAAGCTTCAAATCACAAAAAATCTTGCAACAGCCAGCCATTTTCTTGATGGGCTGTCTCAGTGATTCAAGATACTCTCTGCTTGTTAAGAAAAAAAATCATAAGCATTCTTTTCATCTGCTCTTAGCCACTACACCACACTGGCTTTCAATTTCTCTCAATTTTTTTTATTGCAGTTCCTCTCTGCTGCCTCTTATCTGTTGCCACCTGATCGTGCACAGACATTATTCAACAATTCTGAAGAGACGGAAAAGAACAGAAGATCCCAGGAGGAGGCTACAGGAAGGAAGATGATGCTTTAGACCTCAGCTTCCTAGTCAGTCTCCCTGGTTTTGGCAAGACTGAGGCCCTAACTCAGCAGGTACTGCTTTCCATCAGGTTCAGCTATGAAGCCTATAAAAGCAAGGCTATCCCAGAGGCAGGCCCACCACTGCAGGGGTGATACTGCAGTGGTGGGTGAGTGACTCAGAGGTCCATCTTCGATGCCAGTGCCTCTGTGCAAAGTTGGAGAATATTAGCTCAAATGGAGGCCTGCAAGAGGGGGGTAACCCAGCAGGATCTCTTCACCTGTGCATAATGGTACTAGTGCAGGAATACCAGCTGGAGATTCAGAAATATATTTTTAAAAATGTTTTATTTGGGGGTTATTATCAGACACATGCCTTACTCATGCAGTCCCAGAATCACACAAAACTAACTGAAGGAAAGGTAGGAAAAATTGGATAGCAAGAAGCTTAGGGAAAAGCAGATGATTTTTGCCTATCCAGAAGAGAAGAGACAGAGTGATGTGGCTCAGAAGATAGTCCAAAAATGGGAATAAGAGCAGCAGACTGATGATCTGTATCCAGAATATTATGAGTTGTCTGGCTCAGAGTCAGGGTTTAAATACTCTTTTTATGCCCTGGAGGTGAATGTGTTAATGGCTTTCTGGCAGAACAAACAATGGGGAACAGACTAATGATCTTAGCATTAGGTGACAAAGGACTGATGGGAATCATGACTGGCTGGGCAGGTGAGGAACAAATGAGAAATTCAATGGGAAAGGGAAGAGAGTTGAGGACAATCAGTTGCTCTGTGGAGGTAGTTTTGGGTGTTATTGTTTCTGAAGGTCACATCACTGAAGAGATGTTGGCAAGCTCATTAACACCAGAGCTTCCCTACTGATTCCTTGACTATGACCTGGTCATGCCCTGAGGTCCCATCTGACCTACTTTCACATATGTGTGGCCAGTTCTGCTTAGCTTGCACGGCGATGCAGCCACAACAGTGTATAATTTATATCTTATGCCAATTAAACAATGCCAATTATATCACACCATGGAGTAGAGGTGTACAGCATCGTAACAAAACCAAAGAGGGAGCTTACCCCTTTTGGACTTTTTGATGGTAAGAGCCTGTGCTTCTACCAGAAAGAGGAGATGGTTTGCTAACTTCTTTTAAAATTGGTTGCTCAGCACAGTCATAGCTGGTGGGGATATAAGACAGGGCCTTCCTTGTGGCCTCCCCTAGGCTCTGGGACTTCCTTCCGAGGTTTCCGCACGGTGTCACTAAAACACAATACCTGCAGGTTGTAGTCACTTCAGGGGCTGCAATTCCGCATAACATTGTCACCATCCAGTAGCCAGCTCATCCGCAAGCATTGCGAGAATGCCGTATTTCAACTCCAGAAATTCAACAAGTATTTAGAACTGATGGTAACAATATGGAACCTCATGTTGTACTTCCCTTGAATGAAACTGTCCGTAGGATTAAGTAACAATTAATTTGACTTTTTGTTGTTAAAGAGAAAATAGCAGACTTTACAAAGTTATGTAAACATAGAAACTGATTATGGGAGCTTTATTTATTTCTTTTACTTCTGTAACCTTGTCCATGAAATAGTAAGAAGTTTATATAGAATTAGATTTTGATAAGACTGTGAATCTAAGACACCAATGTATGACATATATACTATCATGTTATTTTACCATATTCTTTACTATTTTTGTTTCTTTTTGTAAACTTTTAAAATTATTTTTCCTCCTTTCTTATTTTGTGAAAAATATTTAAAAAAAAGAACTGAAGGTTTTTAAAGACTGGGCTTTAGAGCATGTTGTATTGTTTGTACTTAACTAATTGTGTGTGTTTTAAAACATTTCAATATTGTGATTAATTCTATTTTCATGCTGACTTTTGCATGTTTTAGCTATACTTGTACTTGTTTTAAACTGTAGGCTGCCTTGAGACCCAGTTATGTTAATAATTATCAATAATAATAATAATTGATCATAATTATTAATATTAATGACAATGAGTCCCAATTGCAGTGCTGGTGGTGACAATGACATTCATGTAAAAGATAAAGCATACACCTCACTGAAGAGGAAGCTTATTAACATACTTCCCAATATGTAAAAAAAAACCCAATACTGAGCAATACAATACAGGTGTCACAGTGGCAGTAGTGGGGCTACCGCAGATTCAGTGACTGCAGGAACTAATTGCACATTTGGATTATTTCCTCCTCATGGAAAATTTCAGGCATTGTATGCCCTCCATTTCATTCATCTTCAGAAGCAGGCCACTTCAGAAGGAAATATTTAAAAATGTCACCCCTTCAATTCTGTTCCAGACCACATGGGCCCCAGGTTATCTCTCCATAATTTATGCAGCTTTGGCATTTTGCTTCCCCTAAAGCAGTGGTTCTCAACCTGGGGTCGGGACCCCTTTGGGGGTCAAACAACCATTTCACAGGGGTCGCCGCTCCTCAATCCTGCCCCCCTTTTAAAAGAAGGTGGCCTCACAGCCAATGGGAGCAGTGCTTCTGAGACCCCTGCGTTGGGGTTCAAACTGCAAACCCCAGGATTCCATAGGATGGTGAAAGTGGAATAATAGTGTTATAACAGTCTAGTGCAGAAATAGCCAGGATGACTTTCTCCTCTCGCTTTTGTGGTGCGTGGACCCTTGGTGCTTGCCACATGCACGTGTTGTGTTCTTTGCCCTGACTGTCTTGCATTCCTCGCTTTTTGTATGTTCAGCGTCCGCACTCCCTTTAAGGGAGGGAGGGAGGAAGGGAGGGAGTGAAACAAAATGCGTCTGCTTATGCCACCACCATCTTTCCTCTCTCCCTGTCCTTTCCTCCCTGCACCTCGTGTAAAATGTGGGCTGTTTTAGCATTGCCTTTGGGAGTGACTGGCTTTTTGAACTGTGGAAACCCAACATTCAGAACTAGAACTACTGCCTTAATTCTGGCATTGATGGACGCTTTCTGTGCTGAAAAAAAGGGGGGAGGGTTACCAGTTTTTAGGCATTAGAAGTCTATCCAAAGCAGTGATTTAGGGCAGTGTTTCTAATCTATTTGATGTTGGAAATAACTAACTAACTAGCTAAATAATAAATAAATAAATAAATAATAACGAAAATGATTTTATGGTTGGGGGTCACCACAACATGAGGAACTGTATTAAGGGGTTGCAGCATTAGGAAGGTTGAGAACCACTGCCCTAAAGCTTCTAACTACAATCTGATGCTTCACCTGCAAATACGTTAACTGTGTTTACCCAGTTTACAGATCCACTATGGAAACTGTACTATTAAAATGGATGCATCACAACACCTGTCAATGAATCACTTGTGGGGAGCTAATCAGATCACATATGAAATTGCATGCCATTGACAGGTACTGAGAATGTGTGATGAAAAGACTTGTTTAGGAATGCCACCCAAAATGCACATTTTAAACCAGTACATGGTGCTTAATGCAATGTATGAATCAGACCAACCAAGAAGTAATAACCTACTTAGCTGAACTAATCATCTTTGATTTACAGCCCAACATTTTACTCATTGGCAATTACTGGATCACACAGTCTGCACCAGAAGCTTACTTTTATACCATATATGGAACAGGCAAACTTTGCAGTAATTATTGTTACAACAGCAACGGAAGATACACACCTGGTCTCTCTGTCTAAATACTAGTCAACAAGACAGGACACCTGAAACTTAGGACCATAAAAAGAGATACTGGACCAACATTTTTTTCACAAAGTGATCAACCAGCCAGTTCTTAAAGGAGCCCCACAAGCAGGACAGCAGTATCATTTCTCTCCCTTAGTGACTGAAACACAGAGAAATATCTTCTCTGGCAGTGGAAGGAATATGTATATATCATGACTAGTAGCCACTAACAGCACTATCCTTGTGAAATTGTCAAGTACTCTATTAAACAGGTCCAAGTTTGGTAACCATCAATGTATCTTATGTCAACACTTTTAACTGTGAATGACTCAGGTTTGAAAAGGAGAAAAACTTCTAGGATTTATTTCAGGAGAGAAAGGCTAACAATTCTTATTTAGGAATACTTGCCAAATTCCTTACTCTTTGCCAGGGTGGGTGAAAGAGATCTCCAAAGGAATGTAGTAAGAAAATGTGAAAAGTACACCAGATTCAAATGTGTTGACTTGGAAAGCCAATGTATTCACAGCTGCAGTCAAAGAAGTACTGTATGAATGGTAAAGATGGACTACCCAAAGTGTTGTGTCTTCAGCTGGAAGGGAATTCTATGGTTGTTGTAGTTTAAGAGTAAGATAAACAACTTTATTTTTATTTATTTTTTTAGAAATATTTTTATTAAAGTTTAAAGTGAAAATAACCCCCCCTTTCCCACTTCCAAGCTTTTTTTTTCCCAGTTGAGTCTGCTTATTTACATTCCATTCATAGTTTCTCTTCAAAAGGTAACCTTACATTGTTACATCTTATATTGTTACACTGCTGCTTTGTTACATTACCTTATTACATTGTTGCCTTGTATTATATACAATCTTGCTTTATTCTTTTCCTTATTACTATATCTTTATCCAATTTAAGACTTCTCTCTACTCCCTTTCAAAGTTCTGGATAGACTTATTTTTCAGTGAAAATTTTAGCTTTTCTATCTCTATCATATCCAGAACTTTTAATTTCCATTCTTTTATATCAACATGGTTCCTTTCTTTCCAATGTTGTGCATATGTCAATCTTGCAGCAGTTATCAAATACAATAACGTCTTCTGGTGACATCTTCTCTCTCTTTGGTGCCCCAACATATTTAACAAATAAAACTCTGGCTTCATTTCAAAATTTAAATTGTAAATTCTTTGAATTTCATCATGTATTTCCTTCTAAAATTTCCTTGCTATCTATCTAACAGGTCCACCACATAGGAAAGAACGACCCCACCTTTTCATCACATTTCCAACATCTTTCATTTCCAATTTTAGTTATTTTCTGCAACCTTTCAGGTGTCATATACCATCTATGTAGCATTTTATAAAAGTTTTCTCTTAAATTTAAACTTGGTGTCAATTTTATATCTGTTTTCCATGCCCTCACCCATGTATCCAACTCAATTGGATGTCCAATATTTTGCGTCCATCTAACCATATTTAACAGTTTCTGATTCCGTTTCTCTTTGCAACAATAGCCTATAGAATTTGGAGAATTCTTTTCATCAATAAATCTAATTCATCAATAAATCTAATTCATTTTCTTTTCTTTCAAATCCATATAATTTTTGATCCATTTTAAATCTCTCTTTAAGTTGTCTCCATGGGAACCAATTAAATTCATGTCCCAAAGCCTTTAATTCTTCTTCTGTGCACATTCTTGGCTTATCCCCTTCCCATTTCAACAAATCTTGATAGATTAGTAAATTTCCTTGTTTTGTTAGGGCAATTTTATGTGCTTCTTGAGGTGAGGTCCAAATCGGAAGTCTTCTATAAAATTTATGCTTTATTTGTAACCACACTTTCAATAATGTCTTTCAAATACAACGATTATCAAACTCTTTGTTCACTGTTATTTTGTCGTAACATAAGTATCCATGCCATCCAAACCTATTATCAATTTCTTCCAGTTCTTTATATGTTGTATTTTCTATATGTATCCAGTCTTTGATTAAATCTAAACAGCATGCTTGATAATAGGTTTTTAACAATGGCACATCAAATCCTCCCCTCTCTTTTGCATCTTGTAATATTTTAAACCTAATTCTTGGTTTTTTCCCTTGCCAAATAAACTTTTGCAATTCTTTTTCCCATTCATTAAAAATCTTTTCTCTTCCTATTATTGGTAAGTTCTGAAAGAGAAACATAAGCTTTGGCAATAAAGACATTTTAAAAGCATTTATTCTTCCCAGGAGAGACAAGCTGAAATGCACCCATCTTTCCATTTCACATTTAATCTCCTTTCATATCTTTAAGTAATTGTTATCAAACAATTCTTGATTTTTGTTTGTGATTATAATACCTAAGTATTTTACTTTCTTAGTGATTTGATATCCTGATCTTCTCTTCAGGTCCGCTTGTTCTTTTTTTTGTCATATTTAATGTCATCATCATTGCCTTTTCTCTGTTGATCATGTATCCTGCCATTTGTCCATATTTTTGTAAGGTATCCATCAACACCTGAATAGAATCTTGAGGTTCCTCCAAAAATATAATTACATCATCGGCAAAAGCTTTATATTTTATTTCTTTATTCTTTATTCTCAAGCCACGTATCTGTAAATCTTCATTTACTGCAATCAGTAATGCCTCCAACACAGCTATGAATAGTATAGGTGATAAAGGACACCCTTGCCGTAGCCTCTTGTTTATACCAAAATTTGTCGTTATATCTCCATTTATAATTAGCTTCACTGTCTGCTCCTGGGAAATCATTTCAATCCATTTACAAAAGGCTTCCCCAGTCCATATTCTTTTAAGATATGATGCATAAATTCCCAGGAAACATTATCAAAAGCTTTTTCTGCATCCAATAAAATAATAGCTATCTTCTTCCCCGGGTTTTTATCATAATATTCAACAATGTACAATAATGTTCTTATATTATTCTTCATATATCTGCCTGGTAGAAAGCCTGTTTGACCTTCATGAATCTTATCCTGTACTACATTTCTCAATCGTTTTGCCATTATTGTCACCAGTATTTTGTAGTCTATATGCAACAAGGAGATTGGTCTGTAGTTTTTAACTTCTCTTTTATCTTTATCTTCTTTAGGCATCAATACAATATTTGCCTCTCCCCAGGATTGTGGTTTCCCATAGTATTCTATTTCTTTCAAGGTTGCTTGATATGGATGGATTAGTTCTTTTATAAATCTTTTATAATATAGCACAGTAAATCCATCTGGTCCTGGTGCCTTATTCGTTTTCAAATCTTTTATAGCTTCTTCTATTTCAGTTAATGTTCTTGACTTACTTAACTGTTCCTGTTTCTCCAATGATATTTCTGGGATCTTGATCTTGATAAAAAATTCTGTTCACTCTTTCCCGATACTGATGGTTTTTTTCATAAAACAATTTTTCAAAGTATTCTTTAAACTTCTGTTTTATCTTCTCATGTTGCATAATCATTTTCTTCCCATTTTTCAATTCAGTTACTGTGTTCCTCTCTCTCTTCTTCTTAAGTTTATGTGCTAACCATTTCTCAATTTTTTAGCATGTTCAAATTGAGTCAACTTCATCTATTTCATCTTTTTTTCTATTTCCTCTGATGTTATCAACATTATCTCTTTTTGTACTTTCTTTATCTCCACTTGTAATGACTTCTTTGGTGGATTTTGTCTAAATTTTCTTTCTTTCTCTTTAAGTTTAGCCATTAACTCTTGATATTTCTCTCGCCTTTTCTTATTCTGTATTTGTCTTTTTTGTATAAAAAACCCTCTCATTACTGCCTTAGATGCACCCCAGGCCATCTTCATCTTCGTATCTTCTCTTACATTTTCTCTAAAATAGCTTTTCAAGACTTCTTTCACTTGTTGTATTATCTCCTCATCATTTAATAGGCTATCATTTGACCGCCACTGAAACTGTTTTACAGTGTCCTGTATTTGCATCATCACAGGATGATGGTCTGAGATGATCTTAGGCAGTATTTCTATCTTTTTTGTCTCTGTTAACAAATGCTTAGAAGTAAAGATCATATCTATTCAAGACCATGATTGATGTACTTCCGAAAAGTAAGTAAAGTCCTTTACAGTAGGGTAAAACGTTCTCCATGTATCCAAAACTGATATTCTTCACACATCTCAAAAAATTTTTTTGGCAGTTTACCTCTCTTCCCTTGATCTTGCTTTTTTGGGGAAAATAGATTTGTCCATTTTAACATCCATGATTCCATTCCAATCTCCTGCTAAGATCCAATCTTCATATTCATATTCTGATATCTTTTCATGCAATTCTTTATAAAATTTCCTTTTATTTTCATTTGGAGCATATACTCCTATTAAAAATATTAAAAATAACTGGAGAACTACACAGTTGATCTGTACATCTCCTCAATGTAGTTTCTTCACTTGTTTAGCAGCAGGACCAGTCATGCAAGTGACATCACCCCGTAAGAGACATCAAGAAGAAAATGAATTAATAATTCTGATAACTGTTTGTTTCAGGGAATCTCCTATTTTCCCACACTGTACCATACTGAAATACTGCAATTGGTACTTCCAGTGGGAGAGCCTGTTAGATTCTATTACTCACAGAGCATATATCCCCACATTCTTTAATATTAATGTGCAAATATTTCTTTCTCTCAAACCAAAAGCAGCTTAGAATTACATTATTTTGAACACAGGGAGCTCAAAAAGATTTATGAGAGACAGAACAAGCAACAGAGGTATCGCCTGCACAATTTTAAGGTTCCCACACCATAAGTATTAAAGTAATGTACATGTTAGCATACATTTTAATGGACCCCTGTGGTTTGATTAAGCCAAGCTACAAGATTCTACGGCCGGCAGTCATTTGCTTCTTAGGTAACATTCACAGAAGCACCATCTCTTGGGTGTAGCCATCACCAAGATCTCATAACTGAAATTCTGTTCCTTTCTGCACAAAAGCAAATTTCTAAATACCACTACATGGCCTAAATACCAACATGCGTTTTGCTCTGCAGGGATTAATATCTTATTCTAAGTGGTAGTAGAGTAGAACAACATATTAGCATCTGAATTCTATTATTTCTGCAATGCACTCAGTTTTTCATTCACTGCCCTGTTCCAACAGGGCTTCTTCCAACAGGGTATCTTTCATGCTTCAACAGGTCTTTGGGAGCTGCATGTTTACGGGTAAATAGCTTTTAATAATGTGTTGTGCCATCTCCATTTCTTGCTTTTTTAATGGGCAAGTTTTTAAAATAGCTTTTCATTCTATTGATTATTTCAAAACTAACTTTTTCATGTTTTTAATTATGTGAGCTTCTCTCTGTATGCGTTTTAATTTTTGTAAGCTGCCTTGTATTCCAGGCCTGGGGAAAAGGTAGTAAGTACGTAAATAAATAAATAAATATGCCCTGTGAGGCTGTGACCTCACTAAATGGTGGAGTAGGAATACCACCTCATTCAAGTGCTGACTTGTGCTCTGCTGTGGGTGTGCTGATGTGACAATAACATGAACAGTAAGAAAGCGTGTTTTGTACCATAATCCAGTGGTTTGTAGAATTCAGATTTTTCTCATTTAGAAAAAATGTAATTATAATGCTGACTAGCTATTTTTGGGAATGTAGCTGTAATTAATTATTTAGTTACTTTCAAAGGTAACTTTTACAAGCTCTGAACAGTACAAATGAAATAATTTCATTTGTACTTTATTTTTTATCTTCTGGCTTGAATCCTCTTAATTAATCCCAACTAGAGTAGACCCATTAGATTCATTGATGAAAGGTGAATCAACACATATGTAAATCCCACTCTATAGGCCCATTTTAGCTGGGAGTAATGAAAGAATGTACCCTTCTGTTTTCTCCCGTAAGTGGTTTTTCCTTTTTGCTGCTGCTTGTTCCACAGTGGCATGGTCAGCATGCATCAATCTTTTCTCACTCAGAAGAGAAGTGAAAGACAAGATAAATCCAAGGAAGAGCTCAACAAAGCAGCTCAGTGGAATAACCTTCCTTTGAAACAACACATCCCACCTCCACTGAATCCAGCTTCAAAAATTTCTTAAATATATACCCCATGTCTTCTCTATTTTAAGACACTTCAAAGGAAGGAATGCAGTATATTCAGCAAAGGATTATTGTACAAAGGAACACTGTTGAACTATAAGGGATTAAAAAGGAAACACTTTCTGCTCTACAGATACTTTGCTTAATACATAAGAACTGGGAGGAAACTGACACAACACGTCCTCTCTGAGCTGTGTTTGTCCAACGCCAACACAGAGGAAGTCATGGTTGTAGGAAAATGTATTGACTGCAGGACTGAGTGCTTCCATAGAGCTAGACTAAGTTTGAAGGAAAAGTGGGCAACCTGGAGTCAACAGATCGCATGCAGCCCTGTCTATTCTGCAGCCCTCAGCCCTCACAACATTATTGCCAAAAAAGATGCTTAAACAATGAGAATCACACTACCGGAAGCATCCAAGAGTTACAGTTCTCCTCTACAGCAAGACACATGCGCTTGCTTTGGTGTAAATGTCTCTTTAAAAAGAACGCATACACAACACCCAGAGATGAATTCCAGGTTGGTTCAGTTTAAAATAAATGAAAGTAGAAAAAAAACCACACAGGAGTAGCCTTTTTATCTATTTCTTCCTGCATGATAGGAGGCTGAATTAGATGGCTCTATCTGTCCCTTCAGATTCTAGGATCCTAGAATCTAAGCAGACAAGAGAGATAAAAAGACTGCTGTAAAGACAAATGTGTTGGTCTTTGAGAAAATCAAGCCTGAACTCTCCCTAGAAGCCTAAATGACTAGACTAGAACTTTTGTACCTTGGACATTTAAGACATGACTCTTTAGGAAAGACCATTATGCTAGGTAAGGAAAGCAGGTAAGCAGTAGGTAAAGAGGTAGATCAAATTCAAAGTGGATAGACTCCATCAAGGAAGTGTCAGTCCTGAGTGTGCAAGACTTCATCAGGGCTGAGAGATATCTGGAGAGGTCTCATGCACAGAGTTCCCCTAAATCGAAGTGAACTTGACAGTAATTAACAACAAAGGCATGAGACCAGTAAAGTTATCTTGTTCTTGTTCTCTAGCATCTTCTGATCCATTGACATCCTGCCTCTGAACTTGGAACATCTTGACTTACACCCACTGATAGTCTCATATTCTGTGAACCTGTTTAATCCCTGTTATAATGACCAATGGTGGTGGCCAGCAGATTCAGTGTGTGTGAAGAACTTACTTTGCCTGTATTGAATCTGCCACTAAGTTTTAGTGCATGACAGTGCATTCTAGTATTATGAGTGGGAGAAAAATGCAATAATTACTACAGCAAGTGATGCCTTGCATGTGGATGAAACACTACAGATCACACTGCTGTACAGATTTACTGAGGTAGGGTTCTTGATTCTATAGATTTCCACATGCAACTAAATCCTCTGGGAAAGTATTCTAGTAAGCAAGCATGTTTGGTCACAGGTGGAATCAAATCTAATAATGCTATGCCCTATCACCAGTGGACAATGGGGCATATATGTAAGTAAGTAAGTTGCAGACTGGCAGGGTTTTCTGGCATTCAGTTGTCTAGCAACAGAATGACTCATTACCATTAAATTGTAAAAATGAATGAATGAGTGAATAAATTATTGTTTTATGAAATTATAAAACTTTAAAATTACGAATGGATTTTGGTGTAAGAGGGCTGCAGGTTCAGCTCTGGTAACAGGCAAAGACCCAAACCCTTGGGCTGAGCATGCACTCAGAAAGAACTGGTTCCATGTCTTTATGCCACTGTTTCTGAACTGGTTCTGGTTGATGGACTTCACAACCATATCAAAAGATAGACAAGTTCTCACTTATCTTGACTTCTGCCCAATTGTAGCACACACTTTCTAAATGCACATAATGGCTGAAAGCATTTGTAACACACTTGTAAATTGCCGTTAAATGTCCCATTTCTCTAAGGTCCATCACTCTCTCACACACTGGCACACACACTCACATATGCACACACTGACCTTTAGATATACCCCATCATCACAAAAATAGATTAAAGTTGCAGTATAGGATGAAACTAAAGATGATTCTATTATCTACTAAGACAGACATGCAAGGTGTCAGTATCAGGCATAGGAAATCATGCTTCAGATCTCTCCTTTACCACTTGACCTCATAATTCAACAAAGCAGAACAGTACATATAGCAGATCTGTTCTAAAAATTAGGTAGCTGTAGTTATGTCAACATATGTATAACTCACACACTGCATGTAAATTGCCAGGATTTTATCACAGGATGTTAAACCACTACAGACCTGCAAGTGCACAAGATACTAAAATGATATAAATAACATAAAATGTAAATACTGAAAAAGGCAGCACATAAGATGCTAATACTGGGAATCTGAAAATCTCTCTGTCTCAATTTCCTTGCATCTCACCAAATTCCATCTGCATTTTTCCTGGTTTTTTTTTTTTCATATCACGCTATAAGACTTTGTTTCTCCTTCCTGCATTGAAATTTCTATACATTTCCCTAATGCATGCATTTATTTCTACATTTACCTAATGCACAATTTTCCCCACTGACTGAAGTGTGTTTGTAAACACTTTTAAAACTGTAAGCATTTTAGCTGCTCATATTTTAAAATGTACAAATTGTTTTGTGCATGCTTTATTTCTCTGAATCATTCTGCAAACCTCAAAAACGTGCTTTCTTCTTAGAAAGTGTCTTGGGAATGCAAAATTGCTATTTTCATGAAGACGGGCAAATTTAACAAAATTCTCTGTTTCTAGTTAACACATCAAAATTTCCATGTACACACATGGACCAGGGGGACGGGAACAGCTTCTCCCTGCATTGTGCATCAGAGAAAAAAGGTTTTTGGAAAGTCACAATGTGGAGAAAAAAGAAAGACTCCAATTTATGCAACATTTGCAGAGGGAACACTGATGTTTTCAGAAGGGTGACGTTTCTGCCTCCTGGCAAGAATCCCACTCACACAAACCTTTGGCATTTGCAGTGCTCAATCACAACATTAAAAGTCAGTATTACATTGACTAATGCCACTTTGATTCTCATATAACTGACTGATCACTGGGGGCAGGGTAGAGCTTGAAACTGTTTTTTGGTTTTTTTGGGGGGGGGTTGGACTAGTAGCCACGCAAGATGGGGAATTTGGTGCACTGAACCCCTAAAAAGTAACTTTTCCAAATATAGCGTAGAGTAAGATGAATATTCCAGCTGGGAACCACGAATGCCTTACACATAAGCAAAGTGGTAATGGGGTTAGTGTTATGATATCAAGATAAATAGTGAATGGATGCATATATGACCTGTTTTTCTCAAAATACCAAATATTGGCCACTGCTAGAAGCAGGATGTCAGTCTTTGGAAAACAATAGTCAATGCCTTTAGAGCAAATCCTGTGTTCCCAGGGACTAAGTCACATAGAAAATCAACAGAAAGGCTAAAAATAACAAAGGGACTAACAGGAAAGTGAGGACAGTGCATGAGTCTCTACTCCTAGGCCTGAATACACACCATCACTTCCCTAGGTAGTCAAGTGAACTGATCACAGTAGTACTAACTATTAGAGCCAATGTAAGATTTCATTTTACAATTCATTTTTTTCTCCACTGGAAATGTTGGAAGGATAGTTATGACCTGGAACACCAACACTCATGTACTGGGCCATTTCCACACTACACTCTGATAGTGCAATTATTCCACTTTCAACATCCTATGGAATCCTGGGGTTTGCAGTTTCGGGAGGGGCCGGCCAGCCCCTCCCAAAACTGCAAACCCCAGGATTCCATAGGATGTTGAAAGTGGAACAATCGCACTACCAGAGTGCAGTGCAGAAATGGCCCTGGTTTTTCTCCCATGATTTTATGACCAAGTAATTCAACATCTGTTCCAGTGTGGAGGTAGCAGTGCAAGGATCACTAAGTCTCACTCCTCATCAACCTCCTTTCTTCTGTAAACTTCTCAAACTCAAACAGCAGTCCTACACAATGAGCAAGCCCCCCACCCCATCAAAAAACAGGAGATTTACATCTGAGCTAATATGTATGGTAAGGACGAGCAGCTGTCAAAGGGTAAGGGGCTTCCTTGGTCTCCTGGACTGACTGATCGATTGATTGACTTCATTTGTATGCCACCTTTCTCCCAGAGTGGGACCCAAGGCAGCCCCCAAAGAGAATCAATTTAAAAACCTTAGCAATAAAAAGTTAAAAACAATTTTAAAATCACCACATGAAACAGCATAAAATCATCTCAAAGACATACAATTTTTTTTAAAAAAAATACAACACATATCCCAATAGGAAGCTTCCTTGCTTACACATTAAAAGGCTGCTTAAACCAAAAGGTCTTTGCCTGCTGGCAAATGGAGAACAAGGAGAGGGCCAGCCTAGCCTCTCGCAGAAGGGAATTCCAGTGTGTGGGAGAAGCCAGTGAGAAGGCTCTTTCTTGTGTCCTCACCAAACAAGCTTGTGATGGTAGTAAGACTGAGAGAAAGCTTTCCCTGGTAGAACTTGGCAGGTTTCTATGGATACAATCCACAAGAAAATCCCATTTTTGCCCCCCAAATGTCCTCTAGGAGGCATGGGGCACATTTTTGCCATTTCCTCCCCTCCTTTGAATGTTGTAGACCCCAGGGGCTTGGGTGTTCACATGCAACCCATGGCCCACACTTTTTTCTGCTCCAGTGTATGGGATCAAACTCTATGGACAGCAATTCAGTACACAGTTCCTGGGAAGGATGTCCCATTAAAGACCTACACAGGCCATGCTCACCATTGTACTATGTCAATGTGCTCAAATGTCAATAAATGCTCTGACTTTACATTCTCTGCATATGGAAACATTTCATTTAGAGCAGGAAGACTGTGTTTTCTCAATATGTGAATGCATTGTCTGGGCTAGGACAGTCATTGCTCTCCTATCCTCTTTCATGTCCCTAAGGAAAACATTCTGCTTTCATTTTAAAATAGTTTCTCATGTTGCCCAAACAGAAGGGACAACACTATGTTGATCCTGTGCCTTCTTCCAATGTTATTGTAAAGCTCCCATTTTTCTTAGCTATGGGATGTAGTCCCATGACATCTGCAGGTTATCATACCTTACTTAAATTATGATGTGAGAGATAGCCGGCATCTGAAACCACAGTTTGAATCTGGTTTGTCCTCACCAACTACAGCTGATCAGTTGTATGTTTGTTTAACTATTGTTTAAATAAAATACAGATGCTGAAGTCTGGATGTCTTGTGGAAAGCCATGGTCACTTTAAAAATGTAAACCAGAAGCTTTCCTGCTCCTCTTTTGGAACTTGAAAAAGGAAGCCAGGAGAATGAGAGAAGAAACAAGGCCAAGATGTAATGCAACCCAGTGTAGGGAACCATAGACACTATAGTCTTTTTGGCCCACTACAGCCCCACTCACTTAAGGACAGTAGATGAAGTCAAAACATCTGCAGTTTAGCAGGTTGTCCACCTCTGTCACAGTGAAAAATCATGGTGGCACTTATTCAGTATGCTCTATGAAATTAAGTGGATTAGGTCTCTCTGTCTCTCTCTCAAACATATATAACCACCATCACCACCACACAGTTAAAAGACAGGACTGTACCTCACTAAAATCTCCAGGCCATTGGGATTGTAAAAGCTTTTCATTAGCCAGTCTGATTCCATTTTTTTTTAAAAAAGGAAAAGTCTCTTGTATGTGTTTAATAGAACATAACCCCAAGCAAAATAGGATGTTTTTACAGAAATACTGGATGAAAACTAGGAACTGCTGGGAGCTGCCTGACCACCCCCCTCAAAATAGAGTCCTGCTGACTCTCTTGTCGATCTGCCTGTCTGACTAAGGAAGTCCCAGTGCTATTTGTAGCACTATGATGTCTACTGAACAAAACAAATGGGACAACAGGAAATTTACACAATGACAGATTCCCTGAAAATCATTTCTTCCTGCCAAACATCCTTATTAAGAGATTTAGACTCCAAACATGTACATACTTAAATAAGAGTTGACCTTGCCTCTCAGTAGACAAAAAAGACTGCAGTTTTAGGGCAGCAGGTACAAATAACACAGATGTTGTTGAAGCGCAGCATATATCATTCCTCACAAAAGGGCCATTTCTGCACTACTCTCTTATAGCGCGGCTATTCCACTTTCAACATCTTGTGGAATCCTGGGGTTTGCAGTTTAGGGAGAGGCCAGGATTCCACAGGACGTTGAAAATGGAATAATCACACTATACAAGTATAGTGCGGAAATGGCCTAGCTTATGCTGGCTAGGTCTGCTGAGGATTCCAAGCCCTGTCGTAGAGGAGGAAAGATGTCTGAGGGATGAAAGCAAGTGTTAATGCCCTAGTCCTATGTACATTTCCTAGGATAAAATTCCACCAAACTCTCAGCTGACCTCACTTTCAAGGAGACAGCTAAAGGAGTAAGACTTTTATATATTTAACATCAGTAATAAAAGAAACCCCCCTATTGTATACTGGATTTGATTACTTTCACTCACAGGAAAGGCTCTGGTGATTTGATTAAAGACAGAACAAATGGAAGTCACACTACATGCTATGACAGGGAAACACACAGAGGCAGCTTTATTCCTATGTAGTTTTATTCAAGAGTTAATGTGCATAGCCCAAATCCAAACTGGAACCAGCACATACTTTCCACCCACTTCAGTTGTGTGATTTTTAACCCATCAGCCTTCATGCTGTGCCTGCTCCTCATTTACTGTATTGACCACAATTAATGTATGAAATTTGGTGCAAGAAGATGTCATGATGGCCACTACCCCTGATGGCTTGAACAGGAGATCAGATAAATTCATGAAGGTTTGGTCTCTTGATGGTAACTATTTGTGATGCTCGCATGATGCCTCTGTCATTGGAGGCACAAATCCTCTGAATACCAGTTCCATAGCAGAAGGCTACTATGGGCTTTCCTGTGGGCAGCCAAATGCTAGATGGCTTTTTTTCTGATCAAGAAGGAATTGTCTTATTTCTTAATATTTCAGAGATGCTCAACATGTGGGTTATCCTAATCCCCTGGAGAATCTAGACATTTGGGACATGGTTATCATGGGATCTTTAAGGGCTAAATGGGGCTTATTGCATGGACCATGATAAGGACACCTTTCCCAGCAGTTAGAAACACTATAATGGTTCAACTTATGTCTGTCATGCAGTGCAGAGCTTCTTCCAAAAGGAAACGAAGAGGAGCAGTCTTCTGCAGGGCCCTCATGCTATTTAAGTCTAGCCTTTGCAATGACAGATCTCACATCCTGCACCGTCTTCTGCAGTCTCAGAGAAGAATCTTAGGGCAAGAGTAATGCCTTGAAAATTCCTCATTTGTCATACTGGTGTTTTCTCCCCACTGGCATGCTCCATGTAACTGTAGCTGATGCTTAGCATAGCATGCTTAATGATATTACCAGGACATGCCTCTTGCATTAGTACCATTGCCTACCCCCTGACACATCACAAGGGATCAATCCCTAGTTCTCAGGTTTTGTCTGTGGAAACTCAGGGCCTGAGATGTTCCTGACCTGGCAATTCTGTGTAGCCTACCTTTTAATTTCCCACAATGCCCTTGACATCACACTGCTCCCATGCTTGCTGAAAAATCACAGTGGCAGCTAGACCCAGATCATTGCTGTTACTCAGAATGCAGCTGCCTTCTATAGCCAGATAAACCCACCAAAAGAAAAGGACTACTCTAGGTATACTTTTTGAGAGCCCCTCAGATGAAATCAGCCCATAACCATGAAAATATGTCAGATGTCTTCTCCAGCTGCTCTCAGTGATCAACTCTACACATTTCTCCTATTTTCTTTCCAATATGGCATCTCCAAAATGCTTCTTGCAAGATCCATCTGTTTCCGACTTCTCCATCTTTCATCTCAAGCATGCTTCTACTGAGAAAGTGGCATGGCAGACAAATGGCACAGTATGCATGGAACCAAATGAAACACTGAACTGTAGGTTGCGGATGAGAAGAAAGGAAATGACACAAACAGTTAGACAGTCTGAGACAGAAAGGGAAACTGAACCTAAACAAACATTTTATTGTCTTGTCACATTAAAATAAAGACATTTGAGAATTTACAATAACATTTGAACACCAACACTAAAACAGAAGGAAAATATTGTTCCTTGCATATATTTACAAAGAATTGTTGAATATAGGGTAGAACACATATGTGTATCTGAAATGACAGGGAAAAGATTGCATTACTGAGTTAGGAACCAAACTCCCACTTTCCAAAGAAAGGGGGGGGATATACACCAGATCTCTACATACCAAAACTGAAGTAAGATAATGAAGAAAAGTTAAATTAAATGTCTTAGTGCTCATTTTGGAGACAATCAAAATTATAACAATGTTAATATAGGGCCTTATTTCATGTCTACCCTTAACTGAAACTCCACTGTAGACAATGACACTTACTTCTAAGCAAGTAGGTTTTACTGTTAAGAATACTTACACTAATTCAAGCCGAATCTACTATGGGTTGTTCTTGATATGCACCTTCAAGTTGTTTCTTGAAGTTGTTTCTGACATACAGTAACTCTGTATGCACAGTAAAGAGACCCTCTCACAATTTTTTCCCCAGCAAATTTGTTCAGAGAGGGTCTTGCCATTGCCTTCCTCTAAATCTGTAAGAGTGCCACTCACCCAAGGTCACTGAGTGGAGATTTGAACCTGAAGTCTTCCGAAGTTTTGGCCTAGTTCTCACCCCATTACGCCATGCCAGTTCTCCTCCTACCATGGGGGAGGGATTATTATCATTACCAACATTTATCTATAAATTCTCATCGCTGTATATGGCATTTTAAAAGCAAAGATACAATAAAATAGTTCCCCACTCTCAGGTTTAAAATCTAATCTGATTTTCAAAGAGAAAGATTGGGGATTGTAGTGATTTGCTAATTAACCCTCATTCAGTCATGTTTTGTTGCAGTTCAGACAGAACTAGTCCTACAAGGCAAGTATCCTAAGACATTGTCCCTAAATGTTGTTCCCAGTTTTCAGATATCAACTAGGCATCTATTTTTAACAGACAAAAAAACGGCTGGGACAAAAATTATCCCAACAGATGTTCTCCAATCCCCTCTTTTTCCCCCTCACTGAGGCCCGTTTTTGAACCAGGCAAAGCAATGCAGCGGAACAAAAAGGTCCCACGCTATTTTGTGATCAAAACATGATGCAGAGAAGCTGGTATGAAGGCTCAAATGAGGAAAAACCATTCCTCCTGCCCTGACAGAGAGAAAGACAACTTCTAGATGAAAGACAACTGTAATCTGAAACCCTACCCTTGCATGAAGTGAGCTAGCAAAGTGTCCTGACTGTGAAAGTAAAAATGCAAAATGCCACTCTACAGTGAAGGCCACTGTTCATACTTATGACTCCATGGGAGAAACAGACTTCATTTGAGACTAAATCTAAGCACTCTAAACCCTTGTGAAAACTCCAGTTGTGCACAGCCTCAACCCACTGTCCAAGGACAGAGTGGCACACTAGGGGTTTTATTAGCTTCGCTGCTGCACAGCCAGGCAGCCAGGCAGCCTTGATCAGACCTGTTTCCCTTACTTTGGCCCAGGCCCATTTTTGCATATCCCTCTGGGAGGCAGGAGAGAGCGAGCCCGCCTTCCACCCAGCAAACCTTCTAACAGTCAAGAAGGGGTGAGAGCAAAGGCAGTCCTAGCTCTGGTTCCAACTGCAACAGAGTTCTATTCATGGGCTACTGCCCTCCCACTGCTCTCCAAAGAGATGGGAATTTCATAACTGGTCTTCAAATTGGTATAAAAAATCCCCCCCTTTTTGGGGGTGGTAGAAATTGGAGTTGTGAACTTGCCATCACCTAAGATGGCCACCTCTCCCAGCCTCAGGGCAGAGTCAGTCGCGTCGTGTCTTCACAGAGCTACAGCAAGAACATGAAAACATAATGGTGTTCGTGTACGCTTCTGATTGACGAACTTTTAAATTTCCCAGTTTCTGTTAGAACTCCAAAAATATACGTCCAAACTTGGGGAACAAGCCACGTATCCAAAATGCTCCCTTCTTGCATGCATCTTCCCTTTGTGTACCTGGTTGTAGAAATCCTAGTTACATAATCTGGATTATGTTTTCACACTTATCATAGAATAATAGGGTTGGAAGAGACTGCAAGGGCCATTGAGTCCAACCCCCACCACCACGCAGGAATACACCATCAAAGCATTCCCAACAGATGGACATCCAGCCTCTGCTTAAAAATCTCCAAAAAAGGAGACTCTTCTTAATGTTTAGATAGAATCTATTTTTCTGAAGTTTGAAGCCATTGCTCCAGGTCCTAGTCTCTGGAGCAGAAGAAAACAGGGTTGCTCCATCCTCCATATGACATCCAATCACAATTCAATCACAGTTTCCCAGGTGAACCATACTGGGAAGACACAGTTTAAAGAAACAAGGGTCAAAGTGCATAATCCAACTTCACGGGAAGAGGAGATGAATGACAAGGGAGAAGCATGCAGGATCACTGCTTGTTCTTGATTCAATAAATTGTGGTTTATCATCGAGAGATTATTCACTCTGCACAGGCCAAAAAAAAAAAAAAAGGGAGGGGATACTTTATCCCAGAACAAATTAAGCCTGGATTCTCCCTAGAAGCCAAAATGACTGAATTGAGACTATCATAGTTTGGACATATAATGAAACAACATGACTCATGGGAAAAGACAATGATGCTGTTGAGGGCAGTACTAAAAGAGGAAAACCATAATACAGGTGGGATGGATTTAGTCAAGGAAGCCATGGCTCTCAGTATGGCTGTTGAGGACTAGGACTCTGGAAGGGTTGCCATACACTGAATCCTACTGAATGGCAACAACAACAAACCAGGCCAAAGTGAGACTAGTTCTGCATAAGTGATCCTATCACAATCTGATGAGTAGAGCCCACAGAGGAAAGGACACAGAATTCATTAAAGGGCCTCGATCTTGTTAAACTTATAACTGTTGAATGAGACAACGCAGATCTGCTGGGTATTTGTGACACAAAAGGCACACCATCCCTAAGGCTATACTTTTAGACTTTGCCACCCCACTTCACAAAACTTTTGTGAAAAGGATTACCGGTAAGTTTTCTGCTACTGTGCTTTCATTCCCTTCCCATCATGTCTTATGCTCAGCTGCATGGGGAAAGAAAATTGGCAATGCTCCTCTTAGACTACAACTCCCAGAATCCTCCTATGGCTATGTGGGTAGAAGGCAACATTCTTCTGGGAGACAGAATATGAAAAAAGGAACTTTTCCAGACTCCAAAAGTGGGCCAGATAAACAGAGAATGTCTTCCATCTAAAGTCCACCCCACAAAAAATGCATTCACATAGCTATCTCTCTTCACCCAAAATTTCTATTACTGCCCAATCTTTATTTTGGTAAACATTTCCTTTTTCATCTTACCAAACATCTGGAACATGTCTGAGCAACGTCAAATATTTTGAGCTATTTTTGCCCCTGACTTCCACAAAACAATTTATCAGAACAGAGATCATATCAGTCAAACAGTATTCTCCACCCAACCCCCAGTTCCCTCTGCCATTATTGTATTTTATCCTAAGAGGTTGAGAATTCATCATGGATGGGTGAACCACAAAGCAGAAAAACACAAAAAGCTAATTGAAATTAAGGCATTTCAGCTTTGAGAACACACTGTCCATTAGCTTCTCCCAAGAGATCTCATCATTTCAAGGTATGGTAAGCAGTAGGGTTAACATTTCTCTAAAAAAAATATTCTTGTAACTCATTCTATTTAACCATAACTCTTTAATATAGTAACAGAAAATAAAGACGTGATATAGAACCTGTTCTGACCTGCTTATGTTCCAGAAATACATGTTTTCCTGTGGCAATTATTAACCTAACTGCATCTAAACAACACTGAGCCCATTAAAAAAAAAAAAAAAAGCTGAATGGGCACTGAACCAGACATAAATTAGCTATTTTTAATTAAGAAGCATTTTAAAGCAGGGGCAAGGGAGGTGTTTTGGACTAAGGAACAGAGACACCTCTTCTAAAGCAGAGATGGGGAACCCATGGCTCTCCAGACATTGGTGAACTACACTTCATACAGTGGCTGGACATTAGAATAAATCCTGGCTTTGCTGGCTAGGACAGATGCAAGATGAAGTCCAGTAACATCTGGAGAACCAAGAGATTTAAGACAGGCAGGTCCAAAGCATCTAAGGCTCTAAGACTTAAGGATGGCCCCTAGTAATGCTACAGGGGTTAGGATGACTTTTAATGCCATTAAGCATAGCACATCAAACAGCAACTACACTTCCTCAGAATACGCAATTCAGATAAAAAACACCAAATCTAAGAAAGCCAAAAATATTACTCTAGTTGGAAATTATGTTTTCAAAGCTCTGCAATAAGCAGAAATCAATCTTCCTTAGGTCTGTTTTTAAAACCTTTGCAAGTTTTGAAGAACAACTGGCACTCATGGTCTAACCAAAGCGTTTTACATCATCTGCTTTGAACAAAAGAAAAGTATCACACTTTTCCCAGCTTTAGTGGGTTTAGTGATTTTCTGAGCACTGCTTTTAACATATGGGAGCCATAGTTTAACCAAAGAAAAAGTTCCAATCAAAAAGAGTATTTTTTAAAACTCTGCTTTTAAGGGATTACCCTAATTGGCCAGTATTTCTTACTGTCTTTTCTTTCTTTTCAAATCAGGTTGTGGAATCCTCTCTCATCTACAAAATACTACAATACTACAATCTACAATGTTACTAATAATCTTTAAATATTGGAGGAGGGAGAAGAAAGACACTGGCAATTATGATAATAGACTAATAGGGCAATACGTAATAGGGCTCTGCTATCTATGCATATCTTTTAAGAGGCAAGTTCTATTGCATTTAATAGAACTTACTTTTTTAAAATAACCAGAAGCTACATAACCTAGGCCATTTCTGCACAACGCTCTTATTCCACTTTCAGCATTCTATGGAATCCTGGGATTTGCAGTTTAGGGAGCGGCCACTTGGCCTCTCCCTAAACTGCAAACCCCAGGATTCCATAGGATGTTGAAAGTGGAAATGGCCCTAGTCATGGTTTCAAGATGGGAGGGGGGACATGGAGAAGTTGGAAAGACAGACAGGGAGGGAAGAAAGGAGAAGATGATGAATATACTATAAAGAATAGAAGTGTGGGGGAAAGGTGGGTGGAAAGAGCAAGAGCAAGAGGGAGAAGAGCAATGTAGCCAAGAAAACTGGAAATGGAAGGTGAAAGATCAGGAGAGGAATAGGTAACAAGAAGACAAAGAGAGAAAGGGAGAGAAGGAGAAAAAGAGAAGACAAGAAGATGATTAGCCAGGAGTTGTCATACAGGAAGAGAGGGAAAAAAGATGACAAGTGGGCAAAGGGGAAAACAAGAGCTGGGCAGAAATAGAAAGCGAGCAGTAAAGAGAGAAGGAGAAAGTATGGAACAGAGACAAAGATGAGTGTAGGCTATGTTGAGGGGAGAAGAAGAGGACAGGAGGAGGGAAAGGGAAGATATTTAGCCAGGAATTGCTGTGGATGGAGAATGGGAAACCCAGAGGACGTCAAGAATCAAAGAAGAAAGAAATCAATTGTCTAAGCAAAGCTGGAGAAAATATATGCTTTTTGCTAGCAATGGTGCAACCTATATGTGCCTCAGATGAAGAAATGAAACTGTACTGCAGCTTCAACCAATTGAGGTACAGTAAGGAAGGTGGGAGAAGTTGAGGAGACCTCACACACATGCCCCCAAACAATCATATAGTAACATATTCAGTTATTCTTAAAAAGCTCAATATTTCTCCACACCGACCTTTGCCTCTCACTGACTCCTAGGGCCAATAAGGATTTGAGAAATTTTGATAGGGGAAAGAAAGACAGGAGGAGGGACTACACAGACCCCCTGGAGAGTCTAAAACGGCCTGTAGCAGCAGCAAAAGCTAGTGACAAACAGCAATACACACATTGTTTTCAAGGCACTGCTCTCACCATGAGATTCTTCCTCCTTGTCCTGAGGACTGGAAAAGAAAACATTGATGGCAAAACTCAGGACCAAGCCCTTAAAACCTTAAACAGATTCCTCAACCCTCAAGTTAACATGTTTGCACTGTGTTATTCAGTGGCTTACTGGCTGCGAATCACTTGACTTGCCACCTTTTTCCCACTTAACTGGAACTAAATCCAACTGAACTCAATGGGGCTTACTTCTGAGAAATCATGTATAGGATTACACATGCTTAATCCAACCAAATGCAATAGTGCATATAACTGGCACAGAAATACAATGTAAATGTGCACATTAGTGAGTCTTCCACAATATGACCTCCATACAATTGTCCAAATGTCTGTCCAGCATGCAAGAGACTACTAGGTACCCTTGTTTAGGCTGGTAGCTGCTTTCAGCTTCCCTTGCATTTCCTCTTCCTGTGTGTGAATAATCCAAAATCATCTGCCCGCAAAACACCAATGGCAGAATACAGAGAAGGAAACAGTAAGCAGGAAGCCCACTTCAAAGGCGACTGTGCAGGAAACACCAGGTTATTACATCATAGATCAAGGAAGACTGGTTAGAAAAAAAGTCACACTGTTATCTTTTGAATTAAAACCATATGTGAGAATGAAGGAGGTACCTGGGGCATAGACCTATTGAATTAAGGCAGTCTTTGGCACATCATGACTTTAGATGTTTTGTTCTTGTGCCAGGGGGACACAAACATCTCCCATCAATGGGACACTATTGGGAGAATATAGGATACTGCATAAAAATGTCCCTTACCTGTATTAGACCTACCACCCTATTCACAACTAAACCGCATTATTAGTGAGTGCACCAAAGTATAGACCAAACATCCTGCCAAGACTGCTGAGTAGTTCCACTGGCATACATATTATGGTACTGATATGTTCCACTGGTGTAGTGGGGCTTCAGCTGTATCTTATGACCACCACCCCAAATTAAGAGATCTTATATGATAGTTCTGTTGGCCAAGCACAGAAGATTCTGAGGAACCCATGTTGATGAACTACTACTCTCATTATGTACTCCTCATTGGCTGGCCCTCAAGGGGCTGATGACAACTGGAGTCCAACAACATCTGAAGGAACACAAGTTCACTACTCCTGGCCTATGTTCTATAATGTTTCTGAATCAAACTGTCAAATTTGATGGTTTATCCAGAGGGTTAGAAAGGGAACTGAAAATAAGGGCTCCTCCCCACTCAAGTATGTCCAAGCTGTCAGTCTGTGGTCCAAACAAGAAGCGTACCTCATCCCACAGGGGCAGAATGAGGCATTTCCATTCCCCACCTGCTTGGGCCAAAGATTTCCTGTACTTTGTTCTCAATGTTAAACTGATGGCTGTCCAGACTGTATTTGACAGTAGGTAGCTAAGACAAACTGAATACTTAGTTGTCTATGAGAAACGTCTTAGCCTAGACATCTCACTAACAGCAAACTGTCTATGTGCAGGGTTGTTTTTTAATGTATCTATTTATTTACTCAGAATACAACAGCATGCATTATGATATGACAGCTGTGCTCCAACCCCAAAATTTATCACCTCAATAAGAATGAAACCACAGCCACCCTAAGGTTTCTTATTAATTTTTCTCTCCCCAAAATTAAGAAGACTTAAGCCTTTTTTTTTTCTAACAAACTCACTCGGCTCAAACTTTCAATTAATTCATGCGACTAGTCTCTCTGATGCTCATTTTAATTTTAATTACTACCCTGATGGTGTGCTCCATTCCCTCTTTATCAGTCCAAATTAGAACAAAGTGACAGGGAGCCATGCCGTGGGGATGTGAACAAGTTTTGCAGGCGTCTTGGCCTATTCATCATACATCTGTCTCATTCCACTTTTCATCTGCAGACCAAGTTTAATCCCATTGGTTCAGTCAGGTGAGAGAGGGCAGCTCACTGGACTGAAGCACTCAGTTGAGACCAGCATAAAGGAAAGAAGAAGGAAAGAAAAACTGACAGAAAGAAAGACCTTATCCATTTCACAAAATTTGCTTATATAGATGCTTGAGGAAAAGTAAATTTAAGGCAGCAAAGTGATGGTTGGGAGGGTGCATCCATGTAACAAATGAACAATTTTTTAAATAAAAATATCAATCAGTAATATATCCTGCTAATCTACCCTTTCTTTTGAGATTAGATTCCTCACCAAATCCATACAATCCCCTGTACGTTCTGAGGCAATGCAGTGCACGGTAAGGGCCTTAGACAAGGTCCCAAGAAACCTAGGCCATTTCTGCATTACACTGCTATAGTGCTACAAGTCCACTTTCAACATCCAGTGGAATTCTGGGATTTGTAGTTTACTGAGGCCAAAGAGCTCTCTGGCTGAGAATTCTAAAGGTCCCTCCCTAAACTACAAACTCCAGTATTCCATAGGATGTTGGAAGTGGAATAATAGCACTGTAACACTGTAATGCAGAAATGTGGCTAGATTCAAATCTTAGGCCATTTCCACACTACACTGCTACAGTGCTATTATTCCACTTTCAACATCCTGTAGAATTCTGGTGTTTGTTATTTACTGAGACCTAAGAGCTCTCTGGCTGAAATTCTAAAGGACCGGCTCTAAACTGCAAATCCCAGGATTCCACAGGATGTTGAAAGTGGAATAACAACACTGTAACAAGTGTAGTGCAAGAATGGCCTTAGTCAGGCATTACCACATACTCTTGGTCCAGTTACTAATTCTCCACCTGGACTACCTCACATGGTTCTTTATAAGATTAAATTGGGGCATGCAAACCATATATACTCATAAGCTGCATGAAGAGCAGGGTAAAAATGCAACTAACATGAATTTAAAGATTGTTGAATCAGTTGAGATGCAGATATGCGTAATCTGAAGTGGGTGGAGTGGACTGCAATGCTCAAATGTGATAAGACTGGACCCATTATTAGGGGGGAAAGATACCATTGAAAAGCAAGAAGAAAGGAAACAGGCACAGAAAACAAAGCAGGAAGAGGGACTATTCTAGGAAACTGAGGAGGAAATGGAGTGAAACCACAAAGGAAAGGCAGTACAACAAACAGCATGAAATAACTGACCTAAATTACACCCTTGATAAAGTTAGGATCTGATTTTGGAAAAGTTTGCTCTGAGATTTATTCAGAAGTCCTCTGCAGAAGCATAACAGGGGGGAAAAGAGAGACAAAAGATGCAGATCAGCTAAAGCAGTTGGGCTTTAGTTTCATTTAGATGCAAAACAAGAGACAATATCTGCAGTTCTGTAGATGTATACCCAAAAGAATTCAATCCCATTGAACTGAGTGGGCTTATTCCTATAGATACAGGGATACAGAATTGTAACCTGTGGTTGGAATCTGATTCGTTAGTCCAGTAAGCCCATTGAGGTGACTGTTAAATGGTGAGCCAACACATAGGTAAATCTCACTGAATAGGTTTACACTAGCTGGGACCAACAGTAGGATTCATGTCTATGATTCTTACAAGGTATTTAAACATGTCTCTCTCTGAAGGAATCTGTCCTCATCATTCCAAAGCAGGGGAGGATTTCTGATCCAAGTCACTTGCTTTTCATAAATTAAAGCACACACAGATATCTTTGTTCCTATCTTTGTTATCAAGCATTCCTTATACAGCACAATCTTCTGCAAGTTCACTTAAGAATCAGCCCCAGTATATTAATGGATTCACAAGAAGGTACGAATGGCATTTTAGCAATAGGCTATGCACACCTCTCAGGAAATCCAATGGTATTCAATACAACTTATTTCTTTATTCTATTATTTTGCGCATACATGCAAACCATTTGCAGGGTGTGGGGCAGCTTTTTTTTTTGAAGGCTGCATGAAAAAGAATTTTGAAAACTACAAAGCATAAAGAAATAAAGCTAAAAACATATCAAATCTACAGCTAAAACTCAACAACACCATGGCTGGGACCCTAATGGAAAACTACCACACTAGTATAAAAATCACTGTGAAAGTGGCTGTGCTTTTTTATTGTGCAAATGCAGTTTCCATGTGTAGTCAATCATTCCCTAAGCACACACATAAGCTCTCCCTCACTTTCCACTTGGAAGCAGGGAATAGGGAGAAAATTAACCCTTGTACAAGAAGTGAACTCAAGGCCTTGGTGCCTATTGCAAAATCTATTAGATTAGTCTGGGACACAGTGTAACTACATTCCCCACCTCATCTTCTGAACCACCTTGAAGACCTGTAGTGGTGAGACCCAAGGGACTAGAATAGTTCCACAAGTGTGGGGCAACTACAGAAAAGCCCCCCCGCCACAACTCAGTTGCTCTTACTGATGGGTACACATATAAGATCTATAAATGCTAAGATGAAGGCACCAACCCTACAGGATCATACTTTTAGGGTCTACTTCTAAGTAAAGGTGAACAGTCTGTGAGTCACTCTGGAAAAGTGACAGTCTGCTGTCACATAATGACTCTTCTTTTCATTGTGTTCCTACTAAAAATGAATCCCCCTTCTCCAAAAACATGTAAGATCAATGACTTTATTTGGCAGCAAACAGTCCACTGATACTCACACAAGTAATCAGTTACTTTTTTTCCCCTTCTGATCAGTTGCATCCCTAATTTTCTTTCCCTGACTCTTAATCTCTTGTCCAGCAAAATGCAAATTTGCTGAGGGAACCCTGCACTTGCAGCATCACAGCATGTCAAAGTGCAAAAAAGCAGAGAAAGGGCAATAGCAGCCTGTCTCTGGAGGCTTCCTACCGATCAGAGAATTTCACTCCACCGAAGTCCATCCAAAATGGTCAGTTTCCTCCTCTACAGTCTTATGAATCTTTTCTGTTCTGTTCTCTGTCCTTTTCCCCCAGACCATCAAAAGCCCTGTTCCTTTCTACGAACGCTTCTGGTCTCGGTTTGGGGTTTTCTTAAGTCGAAGACTTGAGTTCAAGCTCAATTTAGACCTCGAATCCGGCAGGAGGTGGGACGAAAAAACTGCTAGCAGACGCCACCAATCCAGAATAAATCTCGAGCGGGTTTTTCTCGGGTTTTTTGGAGGGGGAGCGGGAGGGGGGAGGCACCTTAAAGCGCCGTGAAAGAGGAGAGAAAGGATGGAGTGTCGGGTGGTGAGGGGAGGACCGCCATCCTAGCCCTCAAATGGACCACTCCAATCGGAATCCTCCCGCCCCAGCGACACAGAGGCCATTTCCGCACTAGATTGTTACAGCGCTGTTATTCCACTTTCAGCGTCCTATGGAACCCTGGGGTTTGCAAACCCCCTCTAGTGCAGAAATGGCCCCAAACACAGAGAGCGCTTGCGGCGGGTTGAGAAACACCGAACTGACAGCTCCCAGAGATCCCCTGTAGTCAATTGCATCTGCCTCCATTCATCCACCCATCCATTCATTCATTCACTCACCCCTTCGCTCACACGCACGGAAAGCTCCGGTTGGTTAGAACAAGCCTCTTCCCCTCCTCTTGAAAGAGCCTCTTCAGCTCCAGCCCCGGGGGCTCCATCCCACCCCCAGCCGGCTCAGGACCCCCCTCCCTGCTAAGTGCGAAACTCCCCGGCTCTCCTCTCTCTCTCGCTCCGTCTCTCCCTCCCAACAGGGGGTTTGGGAACAAAGCACATGGTGCGCGCGTGGCTCTCTGTATACATGCGTGCGCGCGTGGGTGTATTCGTGGGCCATTCAACGCGCGGCGGGGAGGCGGCTTTTACAAACCGGGAGAAAGGAGGGGAAGCAACCACGACGCACACCCTGCCGCGACACAGGCCATTTCCGCACGAGCCCGTTATAGCGCGATGATTCCACTTTCAACCTCCTCTGGAATCCTGGGGTTTGCAGTTTCGGGAGGGACCGGCCGGCCCCTCCCGAAACTGCAAACCCCAGGATTCCAGAGGAGGTTGAAAGTGGAATCATCGCGCTATAACAGGCTCGTGCGGAAATGGCCACACACACACACACCGAACTTCCGACCAAACGAAACTATAGCCTCAGGGTACCCGCAGCCCAGACGCTCTTGCCCGACTTTCGGGGCTTTGTTGCTGGGAACGCAAAACAACAGTCTTGGGGGTTCGAGAGAGGAGAGAGACGGGCAGGCGAGGCGGGGGGGGGGTGGAGAGAGACAGCAGAGAGCCCCGCTGCGTCCGCCCAGCCCCACGCGCCCTCCTCCGAGCGCCCCGCCACAGCCCCCCGCCCCAACACTGAGGAAGCGGCCGAAACTGACAATGGCGATTAGTCTGGCTGCCCCTCTCCCGCGACACCCACTGCGGGGAGAGGAGGCGGGAGAGCCCAGAAGCACAGAGCCGCCCCAGACAACAATGCCACGGCACCCGCCCGCCCGCCCGCCCGCCCGCCCGCCTCTACCTCTGCCGCCTTCTCTCCCCGCCGCACGGCTGCTCGCCCCGGGCTGCCACGGACGCCTCGGCCGGGTGCTGACCGGCGCCGCTCGGCTCCGCGCCCCTCTCGGCACGTGCACAGGCGCCGCTACTCCCCGGGCGCGCAGGAGGAGCAGCAGCCGCCGAGAGCGCGCCTCGCGCCGAGCCGGGCCAGCAAGTGCGGCGCGTCTTCCAGCGGGCGCTTCTCCTCCTCTCCCGCCTCCGCCCCAGGCGCAGCCGGCCCGGCCCGGGGGGCGCTCCCTCCTCGCAGCCGCCGCGGGTCCAGGCTGGGCATGGTAGAACCCGCGAAGGAGGGAGGGAGGGAGGGAGGGAGGGAGGTCTCTAGTGGCGGGGGGGGGCTTTACCAGAGAGGCGGCGGCGGCGGCAGCAACTCCCACCCGGCGGCTTCTGTGCGGCTGAGCGGCTCCACCCCGCTTCCCGTGGCGCGCCCGCCGCCTCCAAACAGACCCCTTGCAGCCGCGGGGAGGGCGGGGCCGCCGAAGGAGCCCGGTTCGCGCGTGGGGCTTCTTCGTGGCTGAGCGTGGGACGCTTGCACGTGTGGAGACGCCCCCTCAGGGAGCAGCTCCGCGGAATCCCTTCACAGGTTCAGCGGTGGAGGGAAGGGGCTGTCAAGGGACCAGCAAGAGCCGACTGTGTTGGGACGGACTAAGTGAATAGGGCCGGAGGAGGGAGTGAGGGGTTTGTTACCCTGTTCTCTGGGGGTCCCGGGAGGGGCGCCCAAATAACCAAACACAAGTTGGGGAAATTAACTGGAGCACTCTCTTAAGCTAAGGAGAGGCAGGGTAACTTAGCAGGGATCTTGTAACCCAATGTCTATGGGGTCAGGTCAGTTAAGCAGTCAATTTTAAAATAGTAAAAATGTTTTTATTAAAAGACAAACAGAAAAGACACCACATTCACGCAGCTAGTGTAAGAATTAGAAATAAGGATTTTTGGGGGAAATGAGTGATACGACACCTTTTCTCGTAGTCCTGAAGAAGCTGGAAGATGGTAGGGCAGAAAGCTCAGCACCATTCACCCAGGGGAGCTCGTCAGACAAAATGGAGGCGAGGAAGGATGGAAGTCCAGAGCGATCCGAGGGGGTCTCGGAATCAGGGAGTTTTTATAGGGTGGATTGTGCCTACAGGCCATGCCATACTTGGTGAGAACAATGCAAGTTTGGAGTGGGACAAAGCTTTGGGAAAAGGTCAAGTTTACCATGATGGGCTTAGTGCAGGTTTAACAATAGTATAGCCAATATGCAAATGGCTTGGCATTGTCAGACTTTCGGCTTGAGGCCGGACGTCTTTGTTTAGAGTCGCGCTTAAGCAGAAAGGTGTTTGTAGGAGAGGTCCCTGAAGCAACGGAGTGGCTCTGTTCTGCCTGCCTAGGTGGAGAATGGAATGTCCAACAATTACCAGCCACACCTGTTTACGTGCTTGTCCGGAGGCATCGCAAACACATGGAGCGGGGTGGCAGAGGAAGGCCGAATAGTTTTGATATCAAAAAGAGATATCTAGTGCTATCAGTGGGTAGGCCCGAACCGTAGTAACAGGTTGGTGTGCAACTAAATGAAAATACAGTCAGCCCTCCACATTTGCGGGTGTCGCTTTTGTGCATTTGATTATTCATGGATTATTTGCTCTTACCTCTGCTGCCTCTCGATGCCATTTTTAATAGAGACTGCAAGCCTCGTGAGACTGAGAAACTGCAAACAAAGCTTGTAAGTCCCTATTAAAAACGCTGTGGGGCAGCGAGGGAGGGGGCAGTAAGCCCCACCAACCACTCCTGCCTTGTGAAGGAACCCCAGCATCTTAAAAGACGGGGGGGGGTTGAATATGGCAATCACACTTTTTGTGTGTGCTAAATATGGTTTGGGAGAGCCCAGAGTTATTCACAATTTTTCCCCTTTCACAGGGGTTCTGTGCCCCTAACACTAGGAAATGTGGAAGGATGACTGTACTGTACTTCAGAGCCACAAATTCTGTGTGTGTGTCTGTGGACTTCCCGTGAATTTGATAAAGGTTTTCATAGGCAGAGCAAGCGCGTGTGTCAGTGGGTTAGATGTGTTTCTGGGCATTTTCTACTTTCACAGAAAATTTAGTACTGGCATTAAAATAAAATGGAAAGAATGGTACTAGGTCCCTACACCTCAAAAAGGGAGAGCAATTCAACATGTTTCAGCAAACTTTTTTTAAAATTGAAAACTACCAACACTTGCCTGTGAAATGAAACAACTCGGTCAGATAAGCCTTGCGTAAGTGAACAAAAATATTTTGACCCTTCTAGAGACCTCTGGAACACATCTTCCAAAATGCATCCAGGAATGATTTTTTTTTTTCTTCCAGTAGGCTCTGTTTTTCTTACAATTCTAGTCTGGCCAGCCAGACTTATAGATCTATGAGAGTTTTTTGTTTAGTTTTGTTTTGTTTTTGGAAAAAAAACACATGTGAGGAGGCAGGCTTATCTGCTCTCCCTTTTCCTTTCTTGCTGTTGACACACACTGAGTAAAGAATTCTAGAGGCAGCTGCTGTTTACCTTGCCTAGCTGTAGGCAGGCACATGCAGCTACAGCAGCACTGGCTTCCCCTTCTTTCCCAGTTCAAGTTTTATTGCATTGTTTACTGCAGACATACTGCTGCAGCCCAACACTGAAATTTGCTGTTCAGCCCTTCTTCACCATCCTCTGAATGCTACTAAAAACCTTCCAGCTAGACAGAAGATGAGGAAAGGAGGGCATAAAAAGTCATCCTCAGAGGATGTGTTAAGTCAGGTATGCCTGTACTCAGAGATGGTTTTCCATGGCTTTCTTTTGAAATATAGGCTATATAGCACCATCTGCCATCTAAATAGTACACAGACCTGAAATCAGGTTCTAATATATTTTTCGGTCATGCTAGGGTGCCTCTTAAACTTATCATCTCTTTAGGGTGTCATCTGGCCTTTATATTGATGTGAACATGCTCCACTTCATTAAGATTTTGCATCCTCCAATGGTATGTACAGTTGCATTGACAGTGCTTTGCTCTGTCACCAGCAGTCTTCCTAAACTGTCTACTGGGCTGGTTTTGAGCAGAGGAGATGGCCTTCTGGCCCATCAGCCTGATGCAGTCCACAAAGGAGCCAAAGGCCTCACCTCCACTTCTCAAATGGGAGCACAGTCAAGCACTGATGAGTGCTTGACTGATAAGAGATCAAAAGGAGATTTTTCCTGTGGTCTAGTTACATTTTAATCCCACCTTCGTACTCAGAAAATAGCACTCAAGGTGGTTAACGTCCCTAACACAAATGAAAACATCAAAACCAATACTCAATAAACATCAAGACAGTTTAAAAGGTCACTGTGAAAAATACATCTCCACATCTTTCTGGTAAATTAAAAAGTGGAAACTGACTGCAACTCTTAAGAGGAACACATTCCACAATCTAGGAGTAACATAGTAGAAAACTAATGTCGATACTGAACAACATTGCTTGTTGTCTTGTTCCCTTATGCCATAAGGGAAGACAATTCCACTGTGTGTCAGCTATCAGGCATAGATATGAAATACAGATATGAAACATGATGCTGGTGTTTCTGACTGCTGATCTCTCTGACAAATGCAGTACGGATAGAAATGAATCCATGCCCAGTACTTAGAAGCAACTGTAAAATAGAATTTGCTGTGGAACAAAGATCACCATTCTAGGTCTTGAAATGAATGTCTCTTTAATGTTTAGTTTAATGCTAAAATATCAAATGAAGAACCCATGCATCTTCCATTCAAAGACACTCCTGAGTTCTGTTTGATTCTGCATATAGACTGATTGCAGAAAAAATGCACTGCAATTTAAGGAGGAAAATAGAGCAAGTGCCAAGTTATCACTCTTATTCTTACTCTAACTGAGGTGTACTCAGTTTGGCACACCCAGCTAATAGATTATCTGCAAAAGCAGATGAGCATTTATTTCATAAAGCATTTATTTCAACTGTCTACTTGTGTTTGGGAGGAAAAAACTAGCACAAAGAAGTAAGACAGCAATTTATTGTATGAGGGGCACATAATGTGTCTGAACTGTTGATCTTTGCCAAGGCCGTATGGTTTCCATGTATCAAGTTCTGGTGCACCATTTAAAGCAGTTTATTCAGACCTCAGGAGGCAGAGACTTTTTAGTGGTAACCCCTGTCTATGCAGTTTCCTCTCATGGTGTCTATATTTGGTTCCCTCCGTGTTTGCTTTAGTCAGCGTTAAAGGGCTTTTTAAAATTTTAAACTGCCTGAAATTTGTGCCAGATATGTGGTGTTTTAAACTATTGCTGTTACCTGTTCCAAAGTGAAATACTGGGAGGAGGTGATTGCTTTGTTTTTGGTCTGAAAATGCTTTTTCAAAAGTTTTAAAAAAGGTTTCTGCAAGCCGTCTTGGGGAAGGTCTGTTTTGAAAGGAGATACATCCATTAAAAAAAGGGTGGGGGGGACACACATAAGCCCATGACTAGTTCCCACTGGTTCCATAGTTCTGTATAACAGCATCTTGAGAGCATGGAGGGCTGAAACTAAGGCTGGAATAGACTTATGACATGGCGTCAGTTATATGAATGGGGAGGCAGTGTGTCTCCCATGAGCACTATCTGGGGAACAGAAGAAGACATTATTCTATGGATTCCAGAACAAGATTAGGCTGTGGGTAGTAAGCAACACTGAAGAATGAGGGGTCAAGTTTGCATACACATTCTGTCTCTAAGAGTCTTCATATTTAATAATATTTCAGTGACACTGAATGAGAAAAGTAATTTGCTGTCCCGGTGTGTTTGAGGAACCATTGATTGCACATGGGACTGCATTTACACAGTTAATAAAGACTGGTCTGGTAGTGTTGCAGGGGCACATTTAAAGAATTCTCTGCTTCATACCCTCCTTGCACAGCTAGCCCAAGACATTTTGCTGCCTGTGGTAAATCTAAGGTGGCATCCCCAATCCATTTCATGCTTCTGAAGCCAACTAGAGTGGGAGATAAGTCTTACTTCAACCACGGCCCAGAGATTTCAACCTCCACCACGCTGATAGAATCAGGCTAATTCAGATGAAGTGGGACAGGCCACACAAAGTTGTATCCTCCATCATTTTTTACCTCCCAGCCTCTTGTATGTATTACCTTTGTGGTCAATTTTACATTTATGATTCTATGAACCAGCCTTTGAAAAACTAGCATCAAACCTGCCGTTCACTGGGAATCAAATAGAAACCCATTTTTCCCCAAGGCCAGTACATGATGGACTTTCCAGCTGACAGTGGTGCAAGGCTAGCTGGAATGTTTTGAGTATGAGGACTACAAAAGTTAACCCAAGTTAAAATTAACTTGGTGGTGTTGACTGAAATCTATTCTGAAGGCTAACTGCAGGAGTGGCTCAAGACATTTTGCTGCCGAAGGGCAATATGGTACCCATTCACAATCCATGTAACAAAACTGATTGGACTGGCTGTTAAACCTTCCCTCAATACTGACAGTGCGATAGGATTCGCCATTAAATCTGAGGACTGTGGTCCAGTTTAAGAGGTGGAGGAAATGGGATGAGCCACAAACCGCTATGTCCATCAAGCTCCATGTAAGAAAGGCCAGGGCTTAGGTATGAGAGGTTTCCATTGTTGCTCAATAACATCAGCCATATGAGACCTCACTCTCACTAATGATGAGTCTAAAGATGTGAAAGCATGGAGTAAAAGCAGCAGAATTAAGGAAGGACATTCAGCTATCGTGCGATGACAGGGGCAATCTTGATTAATCCTCTGCCATTCCACTTTTTCAACTGCTTTTAAAATGTCCCGGTTGCTTTTGTCCTAAATATCAGTTGCTACAAGCTATATTCGAAGTGCAAAAGTAGTTTGCCCACCATTAACTCTGCAGTGAAAGAGGATATCAATCAATAACTGAAAGAAAGTAGATGGCCAAAGGTCTTGGCAGATCATTCAAACATAGACCCAATATATTTTGACTAATGTTCCCCCTCAACAACCAGTGAAGTTCTTACATTCTTTCAGTTCTTTTCTCCAGACAAAGGGTAACATATCAGTGTAAACTCTTGTAGAATAAAAATGGGTCTTCTTCACTACTCACAGCTTAATCCTGACACTTTTTGTTTTTCACTGAATTCAGTGGTAGTAATTCGCGGGCAAGAATGCTGTGACAATTACAGCCTTACATGACCCAGGAGTTCTCACATGTGATGCAGTCACATCCCTCCCTCTTCCCAACACTGAAATCTCTACACACATACGCCCTATAGATTTCAGTGGGTACAGGACTGCAGCCTAAATTATATCTCTGAATTTAGTAGTTTTACAAGCACTCACATGTTCTCAGCATTGTGGTCTTACAATGCAAAGTACTAATTAGTATTATTGGATAATAGTGCCATCTTTAGTACAGAAATCAGTCACGGAAAAGTACTTTACCATTATTGCATTGTAGTTATCACTCAGCTGGATTCCATCAGATAATCTTGGGAATTTATCTTGTCACTCAACAGGGAGACAAAAACTATAGATCTTGGACATTTTGAGGTGAGGAAAATAACTGCAGATAAATGGTAAGTTTGCAGCCTGGGAATTTATTGTGGTATTCAGCTGTGAAATGATATATCTCAGGTTTTCTAGTTGTTATTATCTTGTCAGTCATGGCAAGTGACAACTAAAGAAGAAAGACAATATGAGGATGGTTATAAACAGGCCAGCTGTATGTACCAAAATAGTGAAATCTATGGGGATAGTTCTGGCTTTCCTGAAAACAAGAGGAATTTTGTAATAAACTTCAATGGCACTGTAAAGTTATCTTTGTTCCATATTAGCAGGTCAGACAAATATTTGATTATTTTATTGATTGACTCAATATGTATAATACTTTTCATCTGAAAACAGGATTCAGGATGGCTCACAGCACAGCTGAATTTAAAATCAGTTGAACACAAACCAAGTTCAGATGCTGAAACATAATTAAATTCACCAGCTTTAAAATACAATAGTAAATAAAATACAATGGCCTTGTGGTTAAAGTTTCTTCCTCAGTAACCAATCCATGGCAAAAAAACTTGTCTGAATAAAAAGGTTTGTGCCTGCCAGTGTTACCGTGCTGTATACCCGCAATTCATGATATTGTTTAATTGGCATAAATCATACATTTATGACTGAAAAGCCATGCTGGCAGGAGGACTGGCTGTACACATGCAGAACTAGGTCAGAGGTGACCTGAGGCATGGCCAGGTTATAAGTTCACTGAGGCTTAGTCAGAGAATTCAGATTCAGAGAATTAAGATGATCCCTCACCAGCCAAAGCCTAGAAAACAATAGCCACCGAAACTCATAGATAAGGTAACAATGACCAACATCTTGTAGCCTACTTCCTGCTGAACTTCCTCTTTTGTTTCCTCACCGTCCCAGCCATTAAGGGGCTATCACGATCTACATCAGTGCTTTGTCTTCTGAAGTCATTAGTCCATTCTGGACCCTTTGCTGTGCTGGAGAGCTATTAACATCTTCCCCTTCAGAAAAGGGTATTTAAATCCTAGCTCAAGCCCTGGCATTTTGCTAGCATTTGGGCATCAAGCTGCACCCCAGACTCTGGTTCCTCCATGTTGTCCTCAAACTCTCATGTTTGAGCCATCTCGCCTCAACTTTCTTCTCTTCAGGGTTGCTACATGTCATCCACTTCATCCTAAATCCTCACTATCCAATTTTTCCCTCCTTTCCTTCTGTTAGCCTTGTATGGTTTGTGAGACTGTTTGATTGCTTGTGTGCATGTATGTGAATTTTCCAATAAAAACATTCTTTTAACCTCCAGCTGGTGTCTTTGCATTAATACCGATTTACACAGGTGAAAAAGTCCCATGCTCCCCCCTCCCCCCACAGGCCTCCTTTGAGCTGTAATTCGCCGCCTTTTCATGTAGGCATTGGCATTGTGGTTGGATCTCTGAGTCATCCACCTCTTGGGGTAACACCAGCAGGAGTGCAATAGGGAGAGGAGCAGTCTAGCATCCCTAGGAATGACATTCTCTGCCCTGGGAGCAACCATCAGGAAGCTCCTGCCTTGCATCTCTACCAAACATATCTCTGAGAGTGACGGAATTGAGAGAATTACTTCATCCAAAGTTTTCAGAACATAAGCAGGCTTGCATGGAAACTTAAAATCTTTCTAACAGCCTGGACCAGACCTATTTTGGGCTTTGTCTAGGCCAGCACTTTGAGTTGTTCCAGGAAATAGACTCATATCCACTGAAGCAGAGGAGGTAATGGATTCCCTTTAGCCATCCCCACTAATAGGCTGGCTTCAGCATTTTTGAACTGGGGAACTTTCTGAATATAGGGAGTGTTACAGTAGTTCCAGAGAGCCAGCATGTTGTAGTGGTTTGAGCATTGGACTCTGGCCCTGGAGACCAGGGTTTGATTTCCCAGTCAGCATCTCCCTCTTACTCCTCCAAATTCCTTCTCACAACTCACATCAGCAGCAGAAGTAGTCCACACTCCCTCTTGTTCAGGGCTGGGCAGAATAAAAAGAGACAGAAAAGGAAGGATGACTCTTAAGCCATTTTCACACTACACTGTTATAGTGCTATTACTCCACTTTCAACATCCTGTGGAATCCTGGGGTTTGTAGTTTGTTGAGGCCCAAGAGCTGTCTGGCTGAGAATTTGAAAGGACCCTCCCCTGAACTGCAAACCCCAGGATTCCACAAGGCGCTGAAAGTGGAATAATGGCACTATGACAGTATAGGGTGGAAATGGCCTTCATAGTATATTTTAAAATTTCAACCTAAACCAAAGCTTTAGTACAGGTCATGTTTCTAGTGTGTCTTACCTTGGTTGTACTCTTTCTCTTCTCCTTGTTTTTTGGATTCTGTCTATGTAAAAGGAAAAGCTTTCTAACCCTCAAGGAGGAGACATCCCACATAATAAAAGACCCATGCTTGTTCTTTAAGGGACAAGCTTTCCAGCACTCAAATAAGGGATATCCCTTTTTAATAAGAGACACTACTGGTCTCTTATTATTCCGATCTTCTTTGTCATGGCCCATGACTTGGGGAGAGGTGGCATCATATACTACTTTATTCAAGTTAACAAAATGTCCTAGGTTGAGCCTGGCAGTTCATGAAACGAGAAATACGATTATGCTTGTGTATAAGCACAGTCAAATATGTGATGCAAAAATTTGGAAGCAATCATGAGACTGGTGAAAAAAATTAGTGTGCAGCCAGTTCTGTATCACAGCCTGTATGATGCAGTGCTGTGGTTATACAGTACTCGTCTTGGATGGGATGAACTGCCTTAGTAGATATTTTGATGCTATAAGTGTGCATCCATTTGCCTACCATAAATAATCTTAAATCAGCATCAAAAGAATAAGTGCTTTCTCTAAATGGCTTCTAAAGGTCAGCCAAAATTTATAGGTGTGGACATAAATATGCTTTATCTATTTTATTGCTATATTATTATCACTTTACAAAAAGGAAGAAAGGCTCTACTTTTTTTTTTTTTTGGCCTGGTGGGCAAGTTTGAACAGAGGAATACAGAGAGCTGTAATACATAAAACACAATAATGATTGCACCTAATCTTTTCAGCCGTTTTCACAAGTAACCTAAAACTAGAACTGGAAAGAGAGACTCCTGACAATTCCCAGAGGAAGAAGAGACATGTGTTGGTGGTAGGTGATTCCTTGTTGAAAAGAACAGAAGGAGTGGTATGAGGGCCCAGTAAGATGTCTGTCTCACTAGGTGTGCTGTCTCCCGGGGTGAAGATCCATATCAATGATATAACAGAGAGGCAGACAGCACTCATCAAGCCCGACCTTCCTTCTGATCGACATTGGAACAAATGACATTGCAAAATGCAGCTTTCAACATATTGCAAGGGATTGTGAGGCTCTGAGGAGGAAGGTAAAGGGCCTTGGAACACAGGGTGTTATTTCATTGCTTCTTCCTGTTGATGAACATGACCCAGGAAGAGAAGAATACTAGAAGTGAATAACTGACTTCATAGATGATGCTATCAGGAAAGATTTGGCTTCCTGAACTATGGTCTGGCCTTTCATTAACTTCCTGCAAGACATGGGTTTCACTTCATAGTGACTGGTAAGAACAGTGTTGCCAGGAGTCTCACAAACCTGATCAGGAGGACTTTACACAAAGGAGAGAGACAGTATTCTAGAGGGCAAGGAGACATTTAAGTATTAGGGTTAATAGTCTCAATGATACATGGAGTATTGGGCCAATGCTACAAGAACCCAACAGCAGGCAGAAAAAAACTAACAAGGAATCAGTTGGAGAGAATCATCCATGGTCTTAGATGTCTCTACAATATCCCAGAGCATTAGATATCCATGAGCATGGGAAATAATGTGAACCTGAACTTTTAACACAGGAAGGCAAATATGATTTAATAGACATCACTGAAGCCTGCTGGATTGAATCTCATGATTGGAATGTTGTAAGGGAAGGGTATAACCTATTCCAGTAAAATCAACCAAACAGAAAAGGAGGAGGATTAGCATTATATATCAAGAATGTGTATACCTGTGAGGAGATTCATAATTTATAGCATAGAAAACAAGTTCAGAGCATTTGGGTAAAAATTAAAAGGAATAGAAACACAGTGACATCACTGTGGAGATCTAATATAGGCCTCAAGCCTGACTGAAGGTTTGTATGATACTTTCCTAGAACAAATGACCAAATATACAAAAATGAGAGATTTAGTAGCTATGGGAGACTTCAAACACTCATATATTTGTTGGAAGTCAAACTTTACCAAGAATATAAAGTCCAACAAATTCCTCACAAGCTTTAGAGACAATTTCATTGTCCAGAAGATGAGGGAGGCAACAAGGAGATAGAATATTTTGCATTTGGTCCTATACAACAGAGGTTAAATGGCCAATGGGGTAAAAGTAGTGGGATTCTTTGGTGGGAGTAACCATGTCTTCTTGGGATTTGTTGTAAAGAGGAAAGGGGAAGACATACCTTCTGGCTTTCAAGAAAGCTGATTTCAGTAGGCTTAGGGAAGCACTGGGTGAAATCTCATCGTCAGATATGGTCAAAGGGAAGGGAGTTCCTTATGCATATGAGTTTCTTAATGATGGCTATTGCCTTAGATGGCTTGAACAGATAGAACAGTTTCCTATTTTAAGAACAGGCCTGTCAAGAGGGACTTCCTGACAACTAAATATCCCTGAAAGCACACCACAGGAGAGCAAATAGCTGGAAAGGATTATTACCTTGATGCCCTATTTATGGGCCTCCCAGATTGGTTTGGCTTTCCCTTGAAAACAGGAGGCTGAGTTATGAATTAGGCTTTTGGGTAGGTAGATGGATGGATGGATGGATAGATAGATAGATAGATAGATAGATAGATAGATAGAGACAGACAGACACAGAAATCTTCTGCCCAAGTAGGCTGCTTGGAGCAGCTGACAGACACAATGTATCTTTTGTGTTTATAGAGATATAATACCTGATAAAATATGTTGTTTATATTCTCCAGAAATAATCATATAGGTGAACCAGCTATGTTCCTCCCTCCCACTCAGCTTCTTCCAAAAGCAAGCTGCTTTGTTTATCAGCTTTAATGGTTCTGTTCTCTGCACAGTTCTTCTGCACTGGCTTATTATTTTAAATAATACATGCTGTTATTGCCTTCAACTCAAAATTCAATAGTGTGAGATTAGACCTCTTCATTTAAACTCCTGCCATCATAGCACATACCACAGTACACAGATTTCATGAGCTGTGCATTCTGTATATTTTGATGTTTCTTTTCAAAATGTGTAACATGGTAAGGGAAGACAAAATTAAGCCAAATGCAAACAAAGTGGAAATGATATGAGGAAATGATGTGATCCTCAGAGTGTTTTCTCAAAAATAAGCTCTGCTGATTTTAATGGTGTTTGTAGTAAGCAGTGATGCAGCTAGGTAATGAGTTTTTAGACTTAACCATATAAAAGTGGGGGTTTGAGGGAGAAATAATCCCGCCATTCTTTGTCCAACAACCGGGAGGTATAGCTACAGAGGGGGCAAAATGAGGGCGTCACCCTTCCAAATAAGCCTCCTCCCCAAAATTTTCCTTTGTTCCTCAAATTTCTAGCATTTGCAACAACTTAAAACTTATGTTGAAAATTTAGAAATCCAGTTTAAGCGTGTAAAGAACAGGAATAGGGAAAGAGACCAAAGGAAGGCAAATCAGCTAATATGGGAGTTTTAGCTGTGACTAATATTCATTGTCTCACCCCCTGCAATGCTCAAAATTTGGGCACCAAAGGAAAATTTCACTGGGGGAGAGAGTATTCTTATTTGGGGGCAAAGTCTCAATTTTGACTCTTCTGTAGGTACATCTCTACAACAGTCTCTCCCATTACTGCCCACCCCCCATTATACAAGACTCTCCCACCTTTTGACGCCCTATTGTCTGACAACTCAGTCTTTCACTACTTCCAAATTAAGGACAATTCCCATTAATTCAACAGGGGTTCTGCTCTTTCATCAGTTGTTCTTGCCTTACTTAGGACTGCTTGTATGTGTATGCAGTTTGCAAAGCAAACTGAGAGGGGCGGGAAAAGGCATTAAGCCAGCTGGGAGACTTTGCAAGCAGTACACACACACACACACACAGTCAGCCCCAAGTGAACCTAGTTTCCTCCAGAAGCTCTGATCTGGACTACCAGAGTGTCTCCAAATGCTGAGCTAACTTCTCATCTGTGCCTGATGATAAGGCTTTCAAAGACATAATGCTCTATCATGGAGAAAATCCTGCTTCTAGTTCAACCTGTGAGAACTCATTATGATGGGAAAGGATATGGTGTCAGGTTTACTGGGACGCAAACAGACAATATCCTCTGATCCTCTGAAGATGCCAGCCACAGATGCAGATGAAATGTCAGGAAAAAATACTAATAGAATACAGCCTCAAAGCTCAGAAAACCCACAGCAACCTATGGATTCCGGCTGTGAAAGCCTTCGACTTCACATCAAACAGACAACAGTTGCTCACATCTGCCATAGTGTCATATCTCTGATCAACAGAATACAGGTATTAATGGACTTCTGTGTACTCCACTCATCTGGCACCAACCTTGGCGATGCCCAATCTGTAGAAGCCATTAAATAGGAACATGACCAAGTATGACCAATGATTAGGGATAATGTGAGTTGTAATCCAACAAATTACAAAATCCTGGGCTGCTGTGGAAGAGAAGGAACAATATATAAAATAATAAACTAAATGTGCATAAAGGCTGACATGATTATCCTCACTCTTCTGCCATACAAAAACAGATTTACAATGCACATTAAAATGTATTTTAACAACACAGTCTGATGATTAAAATATTACCCCATAAAACCATCCTAAGAAGAGCATACTAAAAACATAGTGATAAAAACACCCCCCCATCAAATTTTGTGCCAGTGTATGTAGATGTGAGTATGCTGGCGCTGTTTTTTAAATTCAGGTGCAGTTAACTGGATCAGATAAATCAGCGAACTTAATCAATTTGTCCGTCTTTCTCCCATATTCAAATCAATTAAAACAGGATCTTAAACTTTGAATGGAAAAGAATTGGCTGGCTTGATCAATGCTAATAGCATCTTTTATGACTCTGGCCCAAGGGGAAAAAAACTGCAAAACATGTCACATCCTTGCTCTCTTGCAGTCCCTATCAATTTAATGCCAAGGATTTAGAAAAAAAGAAGGTGATTGTTTGAAAATATTGCCATTCTGCCTTCCTTTGGGCTCTCAAGAACAGAAGAAGTGACCACGAGTGCCACACCTCCATTCTACTTAATAGCAAACTCAAGCCCTTTTTTACAGGATATTGTTGTCCCACCATAAGGATGGGAGAAGGACAGGACTGCAATGACTGCTACGCATCACGTTGTCATGGTCCCATCCTTCTTCCATCCCCAGGCGATTTGATCACAGATTAAATCATTGACGGGTTTTCCCCATCAATGACCCATGATTGGGCTGCCAGCCCACACTTACCTGGTGCGCAAAGGGTCCCAGCACAGCCTGCGACCAAGCCCTGCTGCACTGCAACAAGAAGAGGTGGGGCCACTGCACTTCCTGGATCCTGGAGGCAACCAATACGGAGCAGAACGGTCCTGTTGCGTTCCCCTCCTGTCAGAGCCTCTGCTGGGATTCCCACAGGATACTTCCAGGAACAGGTAAGATGCAAAAAGGGCCTCATTCTTTGTGTGGATTTTTGTTTAGCCAAAGTGACACTATCTACACAAAAGAGGGAGGCATCAGCAGAGTTGGGGGGGGGCTTGCAGAAGAACAAAAATCTTTTTAAAAAATCCAAAGAAGTGGGAACCTTCAAAACATTTTGGAGAAAACTCAGTGACTATGGAAAGCTAGCTGACTGTTACTAAAGGGAGGAAATGAAAATTTGAAAATTTGGATGGGAGGAAGAAGGCATGCCAACTATCAATAGAACTAGAAGTAATTTTATAATGTCACCATTAAAAATAAGAAATATGGGCAACAGTGGTTCTTTTTCAAAGTGGGCACGATCTCCATGATGGTGGTGACAGGTCCCTTTAGAGCAAGCAAATGGTGCAGGATGCATGCCCCCTACAGCTGCAGGGGGACAAGGAATGTGAGTGCAGGCATGAACACAGTTGGAGTGCAGAGCACATAACACAGGATGAGCCAACTCCAATCATCTCAGGAGAGGGATTTTTCCAAAAGGAAATGAATAGTTATCTGCATTTTAAAATGATTTTCCTCTGATTGCTTTTGTAAAAGGAAGCCTAATGATGCAGCCATCTAATGAACAAGCTGATTTGTGGTACATTCTTGTGCCATTGAAATGTCTCTACCCAAAAGATACCTGTAACATTTGATAAAATACTATGGATTTAAAAACAGATTTAGTAAACTGATAGCCAAACTTTAACAGAATGTATGTATAATTGTGTGTCTGTGAGTGAGTGACTGATGCTACAGGAAGAACAGGGGTCCTGCAGCCCTTCAGATATTGATGGGCTTTTCCACCTTCCCACTATTACCACAGGTGCATTTGGTGAGGACATGGGAAAAAGTCTTCTGCATTATGGAAGTCTGTCCAACGGGAGGGATGGTTGACTGAATGTCCTCTCTTTGCTGCTGGCCAAAGACCTCTTTATTTAGACAGGGCTCTGGCATTTACTCATTTTGGCAGAAGGGTCTTTTAACAGAGTGTAGGTGTGGTATATTTTTAAAACCAGAGTGGTGTAGTGGTTTGAGTGTTGGACTGTGAACCCGGAGATCAGGGTTGGATTTTCAGCTCAGCCATGGAAACCCATTGGGTGACCTTGAGTGTGTCGTATTTGGAAGCCTGATTCTGAGTCTACCTCCTGTCTTTCTCATCTCAGCCAGTTTTATATCTTTCCCAGCCTTTCTCATCCAATTAGATTGGAAATGTCTACTAGTCTACTAAAAGACTAGACTAGTCTACTAGTCTAGTCTACTAGTCTCCTAGCCTCCACTTATGTAAACAATGTTCTCCTCCAGTCAGGAGAAAAGATCTCAGTGGTGATGTAACACATTTGGTAGCCTTTTCCGCACCATACCCCATTAGCGCATTTTTCCATTACAATCCCAGCATTGCCATTTGTGCAATGGTGGCAGGTTAGGAATGCACTCTTTTGTACCCTTCCACCTTAATCGAATGAATAGCAGTATTGCCACCAATGTATTGTAATTATAATGTAATTATAACCCCAAACCCTCAGCCTCTCTATCCATAATTTTTGCTCCCTTTATCCTTCAGTTAACTCTTGTGTGAATGTCTGACTGTTTATATCTTGTGTGCATGCATGAATTAATTTCCCTCAATAAAACACACATTTACTTTTAAATCTCTGGATGGTTCTTTTCCTGCATGAGTCCGTAAACTTTAGTAGAAAAGTCTCGCTTAGTTGCCCCTACCTTCATTAGCCTCCTGATTTTGAGCTAATTCATTCCCCACTTTTACAAGGAGGTATTGACATTGCAGGGTGGCCCTTGTGACACTTAACATTTTGGGCTAACAAACTCAAAGGAGAAATTTAAAATAAACAGGGAGAAGTGATAGATTTTGAAGTTACCATGCCATGGGGGACAGAGTTAGGGAGGGACAAGCTGGGCATGCCTACACCCCACCCATTCCTGGATCCGAGAGTGCTATTAAGCGCTATTACAGTACCATACTGATACTACTGATGAGATTGAAGTACTAAAGGAAGCTCTTAATGGATTTTTTTCTGGAAATAGTATAAGGCAGTTTTGCAAGACTTGGGGACAGGATAACAGCTAGATAGTGACGATGTCGAGCAGTTGCACAACTCCTGGATTGGGAACAACGCACTGCTGTTGTGGGATAGCAACGTCATGCAGAAATGGCCTTAGTTTTGGCTGCCTTCCATCAGATTACATCAGCCAATATTAACTCTTTAATGCAGCACCTTTCTTGCCTTGGATTCATTATAGGTCAAATTGCTGCTGCAATCTCACTAACATATCTTTTCTGTTTTGTTAGGCCAGCTTTATACCTGGAACTAACAAGTTTCTATGCCCGGAGTCACCTCCACACATTCCACAATTCAGAAACCTTTCTACTTTATTTAACACTGTTCAAACTTCTGCGTCTTAATTTTTTCAAACTATAACCCAAACCAGTGCTCAGCCTTTATCACAATCCCAACAAAAATAGAACAAGTGGATGCCGAGGCAATAACTCACAAAACTCAAGAAGTTATATTGCAAGTATTCACACCTCTTTAGACCAACATGGAAGAGACCAAAGCCAAGTCCATGGAAAGCACTGTGCAGAGATACTGTGAACTGGCTGGGATTCAAACAAGTATAATGAACATGATGCATCTCTCACAGAGATTTCAGTTAATCATTAATGAAATTTTTAAAAAATCTGACTCAAGTGTGCTTATGTTAGAAGAGAGAAAACTTAACTATTGTTTATCTCCACTTTCCATTTAAATTTTTCCTTTAAATTTCTGCACTGAAACTGTTAAGAGAATGAAGCTGAAAAAGGCTATCCATAAATTTAGTCCCAATATATGCCCACTTGTCCCTGTTTTGATCTTGGGTAGGAAACAACTGCATGAATTTTTGAAGACTGTATTTCTCATCCACTTCATATCTTGCCTTGCCTTTCTCTCTCTCTTATAATAACATTTCCTTCCCCTCAGCATTTCTTTACTGTACAGATTCTTCACTCATCCCAGCAAAATCCACAGGATTAAAAGGTTCAAAATTCAGTTTCGCAGAGTAGATGATGAATCTCTTTGCAGTGTTCTGCGTAGAACATTAGACAGCCATCTGCAGTCAAGGAATCTGGCAGTGTGACTAAAACCAAAGTTGGTTTAAAATCCTCCAACCTTGGAATTAAGTCAGATATAATACCTTGGAAATGTGTTGGCTCTTCTACATTCTCTCTTATTTAATCAATTAAGAACTTGGGCCAGAATTCATGATCATAGATAAAAATGCATAACCTAAAGTATTCATAACTGATACTTATTCATGATCTCTACACATTTAATAGTGCAGGAATACATAGGGATCATAAAAATCCTGCAGTCCTAATTTACCAGGTATCAACTGATGCAAGGGATGGAAGTCTGTTCTCGTGTCCATCAGGGCATGGAAGACTGACATTTCCATCCCTCTTCTGTGAACAATCCCTGGTGTGCGGAGGAGCTGTGACAAGGACCATTTCTGCACTACACTGTTATAGTGCTATTCCACTTTCAACATCCTTTGGAATCCTGGGGTTTGCAGTTTAGGGAGGAGCATTTAGAGTTCTTAGCCAAAGAGCTCTTTGGCCTCAGTAAACTACAAACCCCAAAATTCCACAGGATGTTAAAGGTGGAATAATAGCACTACAACAGTATAGTGCAGAAATGGCCAGGGATCCTACTTATGACTGTTGCACTAGACATCCCTGGAGGGACTGAGGTGGAAATGCCAGTTTGCTGCATCCTGATCAGTAGAAGAATAGACTTTATCATTTACAGGAGCTGATGTCTGGTAAGTTGGATTGGTGGGGGGGGCATGGGGCAGAAGATGCTATGTTTTACTACGTAGGTGATATAGAATCTTGGCTATAATTCCAGAAAGTTTGATTTCCACAGAAGCTGGATCTGAAATTCCAGTAGAAGTCAGTCAATTAAGTTAAAAATACTTTTTTTTTTCTTTTAAAAAATTTCCAGCTTAGTTGATTTTAATTACTTGGTTGCTATCTGATCTCTCACAGGCTGCTCTTGTGCTCCAAGAAGGTAAAATGATTTGTTTGTACATTATAATGTACTACCTTCACCCACAGCCCGAATGTGTTTTGTAAGTATTTTAAGAATTATATCAAGATGGAGCAGTTGTGTAAAGTAATGGTATCTTGTGACACTCCTCAAGAAATCACTCTCCAGATCTGCCTCCCCCAATTTGGTACCCTCAGACCATAATTCCCATTGTCCCCATCTGACAAGCCAGTGGCCAAACTATCTGGGGGTGATGGGACTTACAACTGAACATATACAGAGGGTGCCAAGTAGAAGATATGGAATATGATTTCTTGGCATGCAGTGTTATTCATGGAAATATTTCTTTTGTGTGCTCAGAAAGCTAGGACAGTGGAGAGATGGAAGCTGTGTGTTAATACTTTTTAAAAGGCCCCAAGGGGCCTGGCCTTTGCTAGCATGACTAAAAGCAATGTTCTGGCTGAGACTGGAGCACTGAGAATGGGGAAAGCAAAGAACAAAACCCCTTTAAAGCCTCTTGCTTATGCCTCTAGGGAGATGGTCCCAGACTGTCTCTGTCACTGTTGTAGCATGAATAACTAGACAACTAATTAACAGTGGATGCAAATAATGAACATCTGTGAAACCAGACAGCTGAGCTACAGGAACATGGAGAAAGGAGCCCCAGACCTGAATGCCAAACTGAGCTGGTGTTTGACAAATGTTCATTTTTCAAATGATTAAGCCGAGCAAATCTGGCTTGACAACAGTTGCCTTTTCAGAGGGACCAGCATCATTTTTATTTTATTATAACATCTCCAGCATACTAGATTGGAAAGGCTGCACGAGAAGGAACAAAACATTGCTATAGGTCAATAATTCATCACAGGAAAACATCACAGGCAGTCTTGCATGGCTGGGTGTGGTAGGGTGATAACAAAAGAGATGGAGAATAGAAGGACTTGAAGAGTACCAAAATTCACTGGGTGTGCACTGATTTTTTTAAAAAAAATCATGACACAGACAAATTTCAAGTGAAGATCTTTCTACATACCCAGTATTTTGTGTTTTAAACATGTGCCAACAGGTCTTTGTGTGTTGTTTCAAAAAAGAAACTTAGGATTTGAGCAACCAAGAGCTGACACAGTTGAACAAGCAAATACAATTTGGCATATGTTTAGATAATTCAAAGTTGAGAGAGAGAAGAGTTGGCGAAGGAACAGAGGAAGAGGGAGAGAGGTGTTTTAATTAACTATATAGCATGTTTTGCCAAACAGTCCCAGAAGGGATATACAATGAATTCTGATAGCTAGAGATTAGATATTTCGAGGGTGAGATTGGCCATATTAGTCTATTGTAGCAAAAAAAAAAAAAAAAAACAGACTCTTGCAGCAATTTAAACACTAAAATTTTTTACTTGGGATAAGTGTTTATGGCCTCTGGTCCACAGTCATCTGATGGACTGGAGTCCAGAAAAACATGCCAGATAGAATATGTTAGTCTTGAAGGCCCCAGAAGACTCTTTGTAAGTAACCCAAATAACCAAGTTCATGTGATAAATTACTGTAATCAGTTTCTACAAGCAAGTGAAGTTCAGAGGAATAAACAATCTGCTTTCCTAAATTAGTGATTGTGGCATTTTATGAGATTCTGCTCTGTTTCCTCCTGTTGCATTCCAATAATCCATGATTAACAAGAAGTACTGTTTTCTTGTGTAATCAATTTTCTATTGGACTCCAGCATAGATTCTTTCAATGTCTTCTTTTGCCTCTGCAGTTGGAGCATAAACGTGGATTATGATTATAGTGATGAGTTTTCCCTGAAATGTTATTGATATGATATGATCAGACTTTGAATTATATCTTTTCACTGCTTTTGCTACCTTCCTCCTCACCATTAATGCCACCCCATTCTTCTTAGATTTTCATTTCCTTAGTAAAACATGGTGTAATTATCAGATTCAAAATGTTCCCTTCCTGTCTACTTTAGCTCACTCACCCCAAGAATTGCAATGTTTATACATTCCATTTCTTATTCTACTATGCCTAGCTTCCTCTGATTCATGCTTCTCACAGTCCATGGCCATTTCCGCACTAGACTGTTATAGTGCTATTATTCCACCTTCAACATCCTATGGAAGCCTGGGGTTTGCAGTTTCGGGAGGGGCCTCAAAGGCCTCTCCCGAAACTGCAAACTCCAGGATTCCATAGGATGCTGAAAGTGGAACAATAGCACTATAACTGTCTAGTGCGGAAATGGCTCATGTTCCTACAATATGTTTTGTGCAGCTTTTGACTTTCCTTTCCTTTCTGAGCACATCAACACCTGAACATCCTTTTAGCTTGAGTTCAGTTGCATCCTTAGCCACAACGCTACTTGTAGTTGTCCTCTGCTGTAGCCCACATGGAAGGTACTCAATATCTTACTAAGTGCCTTCCAACCTGGGAGTCTCATCTTCTCTTGTGTCACTATCTCTTGTTCCATTTTGGATTGTCTCATCATAGGGTTTTCATGGTAAAAGACATTAAAAGGGTGTTTACCAGTGCTCCTTCTGTGCAGTACTAACAAGTCTTAGCTATTGCCTCTGACAGATCCTTCACCAATGTCACCCTCAACTACTGTTGCTGCCCAGTAGTTGTTTGGCACATTTAGTCTGGCTCTTCAGCAGAAGTGTGTCTGACAAGGGAGGCCCTACCAGCAGCAATGCTTCCAGCAGCATAGCCTCTTGCCTCACAGGAACATGCAATCCCACACCTGCAAAAGGATAATGCCGTGGTGAGTTAGACAGAATATCAGCTTGAAAAAGGAAGCTATTACACCCAAAGCTAGTGAGGGAAAAGCTAAAAGGCAGCTTGTGTTGATGGATTCTCTGTCTATGGCCATTTCCACACTACACAGTTAAAGTGCTATTATTCCACTTTCAACATGCTATGGAATCCTGGGATTTGCAGCTTAGAGAGCGGCATTTAGAATTCTCAGCCAGAGAGCTCTTTGGCCTCAGTAAACTACACACTTCAGAATTCAATGGGATGTTGAAAGTGGAATAATAGCACTAGAACAGTATAGTGTGGAAATGGCCTATGACAATTCTACATTTCTATTCAATCAGTAACCCTAGTGGCTCTTAAGAGCAGGCAGGTTGTGAAGGGCTACAAAGCTTCCTGATTCCAGCCCCAGCTGCTCCTTTTAATTAACAAAGAGTACTACAGTCTAGCTTGGTTGAGGAACAATAGCAATTCAAACAAGGTTATTCATTTTTGACCTCAAGAAGACTCTGGTGGTTAGAAAGGAGTCTAGTATTTATGGCCTGTCCTCTCACAGTGACAGAAAAGCCACCTCTATCAGGAACTGGAGGTCACATCTTTGCTCACCATTTTGTGCTGTTCCTGACCTCTAATATGCTCTTAGGATACCATCAAAACTACATGCTTCCCTTTGTACCATTTATTATTGTTATTTTTTATCATTTATTTATATAGCACCACCAATGTCCTTTATGAACAACAAGAAAAAAAGCCAGCCCTGCCAAAGGCAATCTAAAACACACACACACACACACATATATACACACACACAGGAGAAGGAAGGAGTAATGCAAATATAAAACTATGCAATACAATTGTAAAACAAATTATCAAAGTAGAATACAAAAAACACAGTATAAAATAAAGCAAATTGACAGATACATATAATCAAACTATCATTGTTGTTGTGTGCCTTCAAGTCATTTCCAAGTTAAGTTGACACTAAGACAAATTTACAAGATGATAAAATGATATTAAATTGAGTTCCAAAAGCTTTGGAAAACAATGTCTGTAGAGATCAAACCATCTCCATTTTCTTTCTGAACATCTTTCTTAATGTTCTACAACAGATTTTCATTTCCCAGGCTGAGGGATGTAAACACATTTCAGTTTTGTTTTTTATTTCTTAGAATCTCAACAGCATTCTTATCCCACTTGGGTTCTGTTTTAGGCTGCAAGATTTTTCCTCCTTACTGCCTGGAAATTCAAGATAATTTTATTTTATTTTTGCCCCAATTACACATTGTTTTATATGCATTTTAAGACACTTTCTCCATCAGCTAATGTGTGTTTGTGCATATCAAATAGTCACATTTTTATTGTATATAGTTTGCAAATGAGTTCATGTTTTTATGCACATTTTTTCTTTGCTGAAATGCAAATGTATGGATTTCCAAGAAAAGATGTGCCTGCAAGATGGTTATTTTCATAGAGAAATGTGAACCCAGTGATTGTCTTTCTGCTCCTGACTCAGGAAAATGAAGGAAGTAATCCTTCACCTGAGAAGATTTGTTTCTTCTTCTTCACAACTTATCCCAGAAGTTGGAGGGATGGGGGAAAAGTGTGTGAAGGACAGTTTGCTTGTGCCAACATTTTGTCTCTCAATTACATTAATCACAGATTATTAAAATGTGTGTGTATATATATATATATATATATTAGTGGATTAATGAATTAATTAAATTTACATGAAATGATGGAATTTACCTTCACCAGTTGAAGTCACAAGTTGAAGTCACAAATGCCTAACAACAACAAATATTTCCTTTATTAGATGAATGCTTCCTGAGACACAAAGAAAGTTTTCATTTGGAATGCCTAGGAAGAATTTAAACTAACAAATGCCATTGGAGGCTGGAATTCTGTTGGTGCACCAGACACCCCATTTTTTTCTGATGAGTTTCTTCCTTCACAGGTGCTGTGTCCTCAGCCTTTTCCGTCCTACTGTTACCACCTAAACTGATGTGATTATACCTGCACAGTGCCACAACAGAATGTTGGCCCCAGTTTCCAAAGTTACCACTTGTATTGGACATTTTGGCATAGTTGCTACTAATATAGGGAATGCTCAAGGGCTTCTTAGTAGTGACAGTGTGAGCTAAGTGGAAGGTTTGGGGGTTAACAAGTGGATGGTATCACTTGCTATCATCAGGGTGCAGAGTGCATTTTGCTTTCGGTGTGAACTACAGCCAGGTGCACTGAAGGAAACATGCAAGAGTTAACAGAGGCAATCTCAGCACATTGTTGACCTCTCCCTTCTATACACCTGAGTGACTTGGCAGATGGGATTTTAAGTGTTTATGGCTCTTGAATTTTAGTGCTTTGAGGACAACATTTCATAAATTATATCCTTGGAAAGAAAAAGAAGAAGGAGAAGAGTGTTTAGATTTGATGTCAGATAGTGTAGAATTATACCCCTAGGCCTTTATTAATCAAAGGAGATATACAGCCTTCCCTATTCTTCCAGGCAGGGAAGGTCAGAGATGTGGATTCAGCACTGTGCTAGCCTATTTATCACAGGATGTCTGAGACGTATATGCCTTCCCTTCTGCACAGAACACAGCAGAGGCACATGGTGCTGAATATGCATTCCAATCAATGGAGCAAGGCTTTACAAAATTAGGATTTAATTTTTGTAGTATGCCGCTGGACATGAAAGAGTGAGAGAATTTTGCTACTGGATGACCTTGTGGGCTAATTAAAATTTGGGCTATATTTGCTGCATGTTTCTTTATTGATTTTGTATCTCACCCATCCTCCAGAGAGCTTAGTGCATGGATGTTATATTATTGTATATCTTCACAACAACCCTGTGAAATAAATTAGATGGGTAGACAATGTGTCTGACCTGACACTATTAAGGAAGCTTCAGTCTGTCTCTTTCCCTCCCGTCTCTTTCTGTGTATGCCTTTCCTAAAAGGGAAAAAATGTATGCAAAAAAAGAGGAGGGGCAAATGGTATGCACATTAATAGAGGGGAAGAGGAAGAGGAGGGGGAATCTATATCAGTGTTTTCCTATGTGTCACAGCATCCTCTATGACTGCATTTCTATGAGATCCATACTGTTGGTACACAGTGACAGGTTAACATAACTTTTCTTGTTTTTGAGCACAGTTTCTTTTACTTTTTTGTATATTTTTCATGTTTGCCAGTTCCCCTTTCCGTTTCTACATACACCCGCCTCTTTGTAAGTCTGTGATTCCTTTTGGTTAGTTCCAGCTAAAATCAACTGTTGGTTGGGCCAACAGATAGTTAAAGCCCATGGATTCAATAAGCCTACTCTAGCTGAGACTAACAACAGGATTCCGGCATGCAGGTGCTTCTGTGCATATGCCTTCAACTTGCCTGTTGACATATGGCAACCCAATGAATTTCACAGCATTTTCTTAGGCAAGGAATACTCAGGGATTTTATTGTCAGTTCTTTCCTCTGAAACATAGCTTACTGCATCTAATATTTATTGATGGTCTCCCATCCAAGTACTAATCAGGCTGACCCAGCTTAGCTTCCAAGGTCAGATGTCATTTGGTGCCTTTAGGGTATTTAGAACATAGCCTCAGTATTAGAGATGTAAAATTTCTTGAAATGTTAAAGCCATGGGTGGGTGGGGGACCAGAGAGTTTCCATTTTGCAGGAGGAGACAGAAATTTTCAAAAAAAATATATACTTTTTGTATGATATTACATACTTTATAGATTGAAAATCACTTTCCTACTTTAAGAACATAAAGTGTATTTTATGTATAATGTGATGCAAGCATTCAATAGGAGAAGGCAAAAACAATAAAAATAGAAGAGACCATCAATATCAGAAAAACAGAAAATTATTTTATCTCCTCTAGTTTTTCATAGTGTCAAGCAAACATAAATCATTCATTCCTCCAAAAAGAACTGAGAAAAAGATAGCAAGGCCAAGAACTGCAGATCAGATACTGTACATTGTCTTACATAGAAGTCTTTCTGTTTTATAGGTTTTAGAAATAGTTTGGGGGAGTGATGTATGAACACCTTGTCTTAAAACGTTCTATTCATCATTCTAAAATAAAATGTTCCAAAATTATTCCCCCTCCCCAATTTTCCAGGGAGGAAAAGGGCTTTAAAATGGGTGAAAATGAATTTTCTTTGGATTTTGCCTCCATCCCCCCAGGCTTTCCCATTTCTAGCTTGTAGTGAATGTAGTCCTTAACTATTTTATTCACTGCTGATTTTTATTCCTTTTTGGCTTGGGACTCTTATAAACAGAAAGTGCAGGGTTTTGCCTCCTGTTGCCTTGTAGTCCAGGTGCACCTTGTTAGGTCTGGGATTGTTCTGCCCTACACGAAGAAGACAGACAGTAATGGTGGCAGCCTGTTTTCTTGGGTTGGTGTTTAGACCTGGTGGGGATCAATAACGGTCACAATCACACATTTTTCTTGCTCTCATATACTTGTTCAGTTTCCTTTTCTGTTTTACAATCAAATGGACAAATGCCCCTGCTCCTGATACTGGGAGACAGTCACAGTCAACTTGTCAAGGATACTGATGGGCTATCAAATTATCCATAATTACAGGAGGTCAGGGCCAGGCTTAGCCTTACTATCAGAACAAGGAAAGCAGGTGTATCGGACAGCAGATGCTTCGTGTTATTCCATCCTTTCCTCCTGATTCCACTCCCATTCATTGCCACCACTATCCCTACTGACCCAATAGCAGCTACTTGCCTCTTAGCCAATTAAACACTCATGCAAGTGCTCTATTGAATGTCTTTTTAGGAATATGAACCTGAAATTGAAAGGAGCTATCCAAAGTGCTGAACCAACCATTTGGGGGGATAGAATAGAATGAATTGGAGCATTCCTTTCAAATTCAGACTAAATCTGAGATCTGATTCATCACACTATTGGCATAGGAGCTAACTGCCACCACTGTTACATAGTCATAGTACCATTGGCAAAGGTCCTCACCTGAGTGAGAATGCCAAAAGAGAGTGACTTCAGGCCAGCTATTCCAGTAGACCTGCACATGTCTGTGTCATCCTGCTTGCATGGTTCATACCAATGGTCCCTGTATTTCATTGTTTGAGTGGACAGGTACTTACAGGCCAGTGAATAAGTAGTGGTGAGAGGTGGAAGGAGTTTGTATCCTGCCCGGCTTATCTTGTTCCTCTGAATTAGCCTGCCACCTTGTCCCATTACCAGCACAACACAAAGTTTACAATAATAAGATTTGGGGCTACAACCACCACCACCCCATTCTTCAGCCAACATGGCTACTGGCCATACATTTCCAAAGTTTCCTTGGGGAATTTGCTTGATCCTAGGCAGTAAAATATCTATTCCTATAATAATGGAAACTAGATTTGTCTCCAGTATTTCACAAATAGTCACTAACAAACTTCCAACTAACCTCATGACAAGCTTTGTAGCTGTGGAAAAGATGTGTTCTAGGTTTCCCTGGCCCCTGCAATCCCCTCTGTTGTAATGCATGCTATTCCCTACATGGTCACCATTTCTGCACTCCCCCAGAATCACTTGCATGTGTGGGTATGCAGAGCACGTAGTCCATCAGGAACTATGGTTCTGGAATAGTATGAAAAAATGCAATGTATGCCCTCTACTGGGCAAGAAAAAGAGCTGCCTACTGATACACATTTATTTATAATGCAGTTGGCCCTCCATATCTGTGGGTTTCCCTTTCACAGATTTGATTATTTGCAAGTGTCTCAATCCCTGACTCCCCTCCCCACCTCCAGCACTTCTTTTCCAGGGCAACCTTCCCTCTCAGTGGCTCCAGTCGGGCTGTTCAGCCCTTTAAAAATCTGCCTCTGGTCCACCTCCTATTCCACCAGCCTCTGCCTGGACAACTAAGGACAGCCCACAGCCTTATTTCTCAGCACCCCAAATCCTTGCCCCACACCCGAGGAAGAAAATGGGCAAGAGAGGAAGTATAGGGCCACTATGCTGACCTACCCCCTTTCCTCGACCTGATTTGGAGCCTAGATGCCTGTTTTCCCCACCGTGCCTCAGCCTCCTTCCCACAGACACATATACACACACATTTTCATATTTCCACTCCTGCAGGGGTCCTGTGCCTCTACCCTAGCTAATGTGGACAGCCAACTGTGTATTTATTATTGTTCTGAGTTCAGTCCAGGTTATCTAAAGGATCACATTCCCTGCTACACACCTGATCATGCTCTGTGGGAGTTGCTTCACACTGTTTTGCCACTCTGCAGACACATCTGTTGGGTATGTGGAGGACACCCTTCTGGGTGGTTGATTCTAAGCTCTGGAAATCCCTTTGGAGGGAAGCTAGATTGACCCCTTCCTTCTCATATTCCCACTGGGAGACAAATGCTTTCTTAAAATGTTCCAATGGACTTTTTGAAACTGACCATTTTAAAGAAAGGTAATTTTATATGTGTGACACTGTTTTTTAAAAGAGTTTTTAAAAAATCAGATTGTGTTTTCTGTGGTCATTAGTGCAGGAACTAGTATATTTCCTCTCATTTGCAAATAAGGGAGATCAGCAAAACAAGATATGCTTCTGTTTTAGCTGACTGAATATGTAGTATGTTTGAATGCCTCGACAAATACAACATTTTTCTTTCTCTGTAGGTTTGCTTGGAGTGGTAAATGCTTATGGCGTGGCAAGGCACTCCCCTCCACCCACTCCCCAACATATTATCTTGTCCAACCTCTGTCACATCCATTTGCAATTTAATTAATGTTAAACAATCCAGCCCACACAACCTCTCCTCCAGGCAGCACCCTCTGCATGTGACCTCTTTGCTCAGGTAGCTTCAGAGTCAGTCCCTAAATAATTAATGGTAACATTTCCAAGGCAGTCTGGTTTGGAAAGGAATGTGGCTATTACATAAGACATGGATCTGCAAGTGGCTTAATGTTCCTACTCTACACCCTCTTGAAATCTATAACTAAATTCAAAACAGTCCTTAAATAAAGGTACATAGAATATGCTGAAATCTGATGACCCTGAATTCTACCAGTTCAGGATCTGCAAATTTTGGGGAGGAATTGCATACTTTGAGGTACTAAAAAAAAGAAAAGAAAAAAAGAAGCATTTAGCAGCATATGCCAACTTTTAGACCATTTCCGCACCACACTGTTATAGTGCTATTATTCTACTTTCAACGTCCTGTGGAATTCTTGGGTTTGTAGTTTACTGAGGCCAAAGAGCTCTCTGGCTGAGAATTTTAAATGCCCCTCCCTAAACTACAGACCTCAGGGTTAATCAGGACTGTGCCCAATGGAAACACTTGGATAGTATGCACTTCCAATTTGATTTTGGTCTTCTAAGGTTTTTGTGGGGCCAGGCTGGGATGTGTATGTACCTGTGACCAGTTTAAAGTGAAAACTACCGCTCTTGGATGCTTCCAGAAGTGGAATCCCACTTAATTTGGCCTGGCATGCATGGTGTGGTGTAGGGAGCTACAGCTAGGGGAAAAAATGTCTTGATATGTGCGTGGTTCATGGGACACATTTTACCCGCCAGTCTTTATTACATATGTGAACAAAGATGCACATACACATCCCTCTTCTGATCATCCCTCTCAGTTTGTGGAAATGTACACTGGGTTGCAATGTCATGCCTCATTCCCAGGACCCAGGTTCAGTCACAGACAGTGAAGCAGAAGGACTGAGGGACATGCTAGTTCTTGGGACAGACAGTGACACTGCCCAGCAGCTAGGGCACAGACATGGACTTGACAGTACTCACTGCAGCTGAATGCAGACAAGAAAGGGAAGGACTACACTGCTCAAAACACTAAAATATGAAACACTTATTAATCAGTCAACATCTGTGGGAGGTTGCCAAACCAGAAATATCCCAGCACCTCTCTTAGGAAGTTTGTTGCTGACAACCAACCTTTCTGGAGGAAACAACACTTTCATCTCTTGATTACTGACTCCTGTTTCCAATGCATCTTGGACCTTGCTTCATTTGATGACCATGATACTTGACACTCCCTTGGATTAATGCCTTGGATTTATCACTTTGTTGTGCTGACCTGAACAGCCCGGACTCTGAGAACTGTAATTGCCTGACTGGTAAACTCCTGCATACAACTGGAGCGGTGGCTGCTGTCTCTGCTGCCTGACAGACTCAGTTTAGAACTGTGCCCCTGACTTGCCTCCAAAAAAGGACATGCCTATTGTCTTGCTGGATGTCAAATTCCGTATGACTTTTAAAAAAAAAAAAAATAACTGTTACCAAAATGTTTATGTTTGTTTGTTTGCTTTTGTTTACTTTTCTCCCCAAAAGAACCCATGGCTTCCTTTTCATTTAGTCATCTGTTGTCTTTTGTTGACGGTCCTGTGACTGTAAATCAAAAATTGATCACACACTTACACACAAAAGTCTAGGTCTTGTTACAAGCTCCTATGAGCATTTTATAAGCAGATAGGTTTTTTAAAATCTATCTATCTATCTATCTATCTATCTATCTATCTATCTATCTATCTATCTATCTATTGAATTATCTATTATATGTATGTGATTAACAAACAGAACTTAATGGTTCAAGAAGCGAAATATTTTGGCTTCTGTCACCCTCAGTTGTTTGAAATAAAACTATTTTACTTTCCTGTATTTTATTCTAATAAAAATAAAATTCTATATATTTATTTTACCGCCTTTTATTATAAGCAACTGAGCAAGGCAGAAGCCAAAATATTTTGCTCAGTGAGTGAGCTATTAAGTTCAGTTTACTAATCATTCCAATAAATATTTAATTTTAGTGATTAACTGCATCCTATTGGGATCCAGAAGAAACTTGTGAAAAGTTCTCTCTCCCTCCCCTCTCTCAATTTTCTATGCTAAACTATCCAGTGTTTATGATTCTTAGATATGATTTTTCAGTAGCCTAGGTCTTTTCTATGTCAGTTAGTCCTACAGTTCTCTAGTTTGTTTGGTTTGTGCAGGGCACTAAATCATCCATCAAGGACGTAAGCCAAGCCTATTTAATCTGTGTCTGCCCTTGAGCTTCCTCTTTCTGCACATCAGTTTGCTCATTTGTGCAAAAAAAAAACCAAGCAAACAAGACAATCTGTTGTCCTCTACTTGTTCTGGACATGTTTATTCTTTTGGGACACTAATATTAGAGACATTACAACAACACCGCAAGTTACCAGCCAACAAACTTTGTTTGCTGCATTATATCATCACAGTGATATTCAGGTAGAAAGGAAGGAAGTGAAATGATTGGCAAGACTACTTATTGCATTTTGAAGTCAGTTCAAGTTAGTAATATTATTGCATTTTGAAGTCAGTTCAAGTTAGGGGGGGGATGTTGTTAGGACTAATGCTTTGGGAGAGATCTTTTCCTAGATAGAACTTTGAAAAGAACGTGTGTGTGTGTGTGTGTGTGTTACGTATGTTCCTTCAAGTCACCAAGAAAGCTGATTCTGCTAGCTTTGTAAAGAATATTTGTAATTATTTGTTCCTGGTTTGAAAAACAGGTTTCATGAGAGTTTGGGAATTGCATCAAGGAAACAAATAAACCAGTGAGAATTCAGCACAATTTTCTCATGGTATTCAAATATCCCAAGGTGTTGCTGACGAATTATTCTGGGAAGAAAAACATGTAGGCTTTTGGTTGCAAAAACCCAAATATGACCACTTAAGTAGGGCAAAAGAGTATAAACCAGAGGTGATATATCCTCAAACTGTGAAAAACTAATGTCAAAATTGCTCTGGAAAGCACTAGTGCTATATGGGTTGTATTGGTTGCATGGATATTTTGTTGGATTTGTCAATCCCTGGAATTGCCTTTTAATGTTTAACTTTTTAAAGTAGGGAAAAAAAAGAAAAGTGGTTGGACTACGGTCTTGATGGTGAAGATTCTGCCAGATGATGTCAGACCCCAATTTCCATCGGACTCAAATTTCCATCAGATCCAGCAAGCATAACAACATATGGAAGCTCACACTTGGGCCATGTCTGGTATAGTCTATCAATATCTCAGAATTAATGGCGTTGTGTATCCTCTTTTATTGTGCTTTTGGAGAGTGATCACTCTCTGTTTGCCATGTGGTGCCACTAAGAAACAAAATCCAGAGTGTGACTATGCTGATGAAAGGGCAGGAGTACATGGCTAGGAATAGGATCTTTGTTTTACAATCTAAAATATGAGTGTGAGGAAGGCAGGAGCAAAAGCTGCCCTGACACTACAAAATGGGTTTACCATCTGTGGGAAAGGAAAGGAAGGGGGGACTTATCCCCTCAACTCTGTCCCCAGTGCAATCGTTCTCCTGCCTAACTAGTGGCACAATGGTAAACTCTGTAATACAAGTGTTAATTACAATAGTTCCCATTTTTGTACCTGCAGAGAACATCCCAAAATGCAAGAATTTTGCTGATCCACATCAACAAATCATTTTAGCATTTTAGTGGTTTCTGTCAGCAGAAGCAGCTATTTCATAAAATGAAGAGGCCTTAGTTGTCCATTCAAGATTATGGCCATTTCCACACTACACTGTTATAGTGCCATTATTCCATTTTCATCATCTTATGGAATCCAGAGGTTTGCAGTTTAGGGAGGGGCATTTAGAGTTCTCAGCCAGAGAGTTCTTTGGCCTCAGTAAACTACAAGCCCCAGAATTCCACAGGAGGTTGAAAGTGGAATAATAACACTATAACAGTGTAGGGCAGAAATGGCCATAGCCACTCCCCAAAATATTTTGCATAATAAAAAAGATAGCTCACAACAAGAGGGAGAGGGAGAGAGAGAGAGAGAGAGAGAGATGTTAAAGAATTCAGGTGACACCTTTGAGGTTAACTGAGAAGAAAACATTTCTAGCAGATGATTTCAAGGACACAGTTTGCTTCATCCCATGCATGGAGTGAAGCATCTATGCAAAGACATCTATGTGAATGGGGAGAGGGAAGAAAGACAAAACATGTCAGTATGGTAATAAGTATTAATTTAATGATGGTTGTTGTTGTTGTGTACCTTCAGGTTGTTTCTGACATATGACAACCCTAAGGTGAACCTATTACAGGGTTTTCTGGGGCTGAGAGTGTGTGATGCACCCAGTGGCTTTCCATGGCCTAGCAGGGAATCGAACCCTGGTGTCCAGGGTCATAGTCCAATGCTCAAACCACTACATCACACTGACTCTGATGTTCATCATAAATAGTAGTTAAAAGGAGGACACTGAGACAGTTTCCGCAGTAGGCTGTTATAGCGCTATGATTCCACTTTCAACATCCTATGGAATCCTGGAGTTTGCAGTTTGAAATGGCTTGAGACGCGTTCTGTATACAAGCTTAGATAAGCAGGTAGACATCTGCTGGGTCTTTGTCTAACGTAAGGGAGGGCAAGGTGCACCCTATGGGCTGTATGTGGTGCCCAGGGCCATTTTTGTAGTCCTCAGGGACCCCTCAGGAATCCATATGTTTTGTAAATCTTTGCTCCAAAATACCCTCTAGGGGGCGGGACAGCATTGTGTTCCCATTTTGGAGCCTTCTTCAGCTATTTTGGACCCTGTTTTTTTTTTTTAAAAAAAGAAGTAAACTGGAAATGACTTCTGGTCACTTCCTGATCTGAAAAAAGGTCAGAGGGGCATGGCGAAAGTGCTCCCACAGCCTCTAAAACATGGCAAAGTGCCCCCCAAAGCCCCTAGAAAGCATGGGAGAGACAACATTTTGGTTTTTTTGTGATGGTTGGGTGACCTGCCCCAGGATCTTCTAGGGGCTGAAGGACTCACATGCCCTTCAAACAGAATATCAGAACAGAGCAGTGGAGTTTGCAATGCATAATGCCCAAACAGAAGGGAACGTCATTTAATTAAATATCATGTGACAAGATAAGAGAATTTTTAAACAGGGGGTCCACAAAAAACAAAAGCAATTTTTTAAATGCCAGAACACTTTTTACAGCACCTGACTAACACAACTACCCTGCTGCAAAATCCTCTATTCTGCACTCATTTCTAAGGCTAGCTTATGTTTCCCTGCTTTCCTTCAATTAGCACTGAATGCTGTTCAGAGACATTTGATGCCAGCTATTAATTACTGGAAAGCAGCTCGTGAAATACTTCAGCATATTGACCAAACTGCCAGAATTTGATGACAGAATTAAGACAGATTGAAAATTGGGCTTGCTGTGCAGGAGAAAATGATCTGCATTTCCTGCTCAAGAAATTGGGGTTTACTAGGCACAGCTGAGAAGAAGGAAGGAGGGAGGAAAGGAAGGTTTAGATTTGAAACACAAAGGGGATAGAGTGACTTGGAAACAAACAGACAAAAAATCATCCCACAGGTAACATTAAAGTAATGTTATACATGTATCTCAAAATGGGAGAGACACTAATACCTGAATTCTGCAAATCAAAGTTGTCACAGTTCAAAAAATCTGAGTTTGTCAATAGGCCATTGTGGTTGTAGGACATACTTCCCAAGGACTGGCAGTACAATAAAGCAAGTGAAGTGGTCATGTTATCACGGTTATGATATGTCGGGTGAGAGCACTAGATATCCTTTTGCTATCAAATAATTTGGCCTTTGCTTGACCTTTCTCTGCCACCCTACTCCATGTGTTTGCAGAGGTCCACCGGACAAGCACCTATTGGGCACGGCCATTAATGGTTGTACATTCCAAACCCCATTCAGGCAGGCAACGTAAGCCTCTCTGATGCTTTAGGGAAAAACCTTCTTGCAAATCAGCTTTGCTCAGCGCGTATCTTTACAAAGCCGCACGGCCAAGAGCTGAGCCAGTCCTTTATGTTGGGCCATCAGCATACTGGCCATACTACTGTCATCCAGTGCTAAGCTCATCATACAAAACCTGACCTTTTCCGACTCCTTTGTCCAGCTCCCAATTTCCTTTGTTCTCACCGAGCATGGCATAGCCCGTAGGTAAAATCCACCCTATAAAAGGTCCCCATTTTCGGGACTACCTCAGATCACCCTGGACTTCCATCTAGCCTTGCTGCTGCTCTGTCCAGTGAAGTTTTCCCCTCAGTTCCCAATAACTGAGTCTGCCTCCCTTTTTGGACTGCTTGGAATACTTTGGACTTCCATCCCGCCTTGCTATCGGTTTGTCCAGTGAACTCCCCTCAGCGAACCGCGCTGAGTTTCCATCCCTGCAACCCCATCTTCTCTCCAGGACTACAAGACCAGGTGTTGTATTACCCATTCCCCAAAGCTCTCCATTTCTATTTCTCAGTTAGTTAGTGTGTGTCTTGTCTTTCGTGTTTTTTGCCTTCAATAAAATATTATTTGTTGCTTTAAAGCCTTGTCTATCCGCTCTCTGACCCGACACTGTATACATAGGGTACAAGATCCTAGCTAAAGTTACCCTGCCTCTCGCTAGCTTAAGAGAGTGCTCGAGTTAATTTCCCCCATCTTGTGCTTTTATTTGGTTATTTGGGCACCCCTCCCGGGACTCCCAGCTTACAGGGTAACAGTCACACTGAATGGCAGATACCAAGAGGAAGCAAGAGGCTGTTGGAGGGGAGATCTGTTCATGAATTAGGATGCGCTGTGCCCCATAAATTAGCCTGCTAACTCCAGTTGTCATGAAGAAGACTGCCTCACTGCCCCTCTGGTTGTCTTTTGTATGAACCATAGAAGGGAATGCCACCTTGTTCTTTTCCTCAGACAGCAAAATGTCTTGAGTCAACCCTATTGTGACAAGGGTTTCCTTCTTTCACTCTCAGATTAGTATGGCAATTCCCTAATCTGATCAGGCACCCTGTCTTTTCCACACAGCTCTGCCTCCCGCCTGATAGCGCCGCCTTTGTGTAACAGAGTGAGCTCTTTCGATGGTTATTTAGAAGCCTTTAATAGTTCTATGGTAGCATTTGTTTTCTGTTTTACTTTAAATGCTGTATACCACTCAACCAAGTCAGTATTTATAAAAATAAATGGTAATATTTATTAAGATAACATGTAGAACAAAGTACTAGAATTCATATGCAGGTAAAAATTAATACAGTACTGTTCTTCATAGTACTTTTAGAGAGTTCCCTTATTTAAGCACCAATATCATAAACAGCCCTTTGGCTACACCTTCATCAAAGGCTCAGCTCCTGATCTAGGTCACACTTTCTGACCAGATTTGATAATGGTTTAATTATTCTTCTGCCTCTCTCTAGCCTTCCACTGAGAAGTAAACCCTTCCCACATAGGCCATTTCCACACTAGACTGTTATAGCGCTATTATTCCACTTGCAACATCCGAAACTGCAAACCCCAGGATTCCATAGGATGTTGCAAGTGGAATAATAGCGCTATAACAGTCTAGTGTGGAAATGGCCATAGTCGCCTTCCCTGAGGGGCTCTACTCTCCAGCCTTCTGTTCTGAGAACTCCCACTGATGGACTACAAATGACAATCAGTGTTTGCCTTTATGTATCTTTTCCTCTCCCCAATTAACCCCTCCCTCACACTACTGGGTTGGGTTTCTCTCTTGAGGAGCTATTCTGGTTACCTGGCAACCTGTTTCTAGGCAGTTCTGGCATTCTAGATAGCCACACTCCCACAACTCCATCACACCTATGTTCCCCACATTTTCTACTGTCATTAGACTATTGGTTCCCTACCTCCTCTGCTGCTTTTTTGGCACTTCTAATAAGTTAGAAATAGCATGTGTATGCCTGTAAGTCATGACTAAAAAATGCAGGGCTTATATAGAATGCATAGAATCTAACGCTAGGCTGAAGGAGCTCCCTCCATCTGTTGGCGACTTGCCTTCCTTGGCCAATGGAATCATACTTCCATTAAAACTGGAAGCAATCTAATATTTCAGAGCAGCAACGTTTCAATTCTTATTTTCTCTAGCCAGCACATTGTAAGCATTGAAACTGACAAAGGTTAACTTTTGTGGCAGATTAGTACATTGATCAAGTTCTGTGAATTCTCCAGAATGCGTCTTGAATAGGAGACGCACTACATCATGGTTCAAAGGAAACATCTCCCAGAGGAAATGGTGAGCTGTCGTTCTTCACTCATATATAGCTTGTCAATAATTTCAGTATTAAATGTGCCAAGGGCATTTGAAGAATTTAACCTGAGCTAAGTTCTACAATATAAGGTTATATATTTTCTGCTCAGTATTGATGGAGAACAACAGTTATTTTCAGCTCTGAAGAGAAAAGAGGAAGGGCTCAAAAACTTGGCATTAGCATTTGGTTTGATATTAATGAAAAAGCAAACCAACTAACCAACTTTCACAACAAAAGCTTTTGAACAGTAGAATAGGGGTCCTATGGCTCAATTATTTTGTGATCAAAGATTTGAAACAACATTTCACAGGGTCTTCAATCATAAAAAAAGAAGAAGAAGAAGAGTCTTGCTAAAGAAGACTAAAATAAAGGGACAACATGCTATTCCCAATACTCAACTAGCTTCTGGGAAGCCTACAAGCATAGCATGAGCATTGCCACCTTTCCAAGCTGTGACCATTCCAGCAACTGGTACTAAAGGATGGACTTTCCATGTTCATTTCTGTACTGAGTACTATGGCCAATCTAATTTTGTCAGCCTATGGCCAAATCTAAATTTGTGCTGATGTGAATGATGAAAGGCAAACTGCTTCACCTTTTAGCGCAGTGCTTTTTAATGGAGTTTAGCTTAGTTATCTTTTTTAACAGGATTGATGAAATTTCCTAACAGTGTCCAAATCCTATCTAGGGACGTTGTCACACAACACAATTATAGTACAATGGTTCCACTTTGATTGTCATGGCCACATCCTGTAAAATAATCTCTGACTGAAAATTCTAAATGTCCCTCCCTAACCTGCAGTTCTCAAGATTCCATGGGATGGAGAGATGTCAACTAAAGTGGAATTTTTGTACTATAATCTGTGTTGTGTAAAAAGGCCCTAAAGGGTAGTAGGCTCAGCATGAGAGTCAAGGTTGCCAGGAATGGTAGTCCATAAAGTCTGCAAGTTTATGTTCTGTGCAGAGGCCTGCCCTCTGTTTTCTGTCTGAAGGTTCTCCAGTCAAAATCTAGTTTACAGATAAAGGTATTTCTGCACTACACTGTTATAGTGCTATTATTCCACTTTCAATAGCCTGTGGAATCCCGGGGTTTGCAGTTTGGGAGGTGCATTTAGAATTCTCAGCCAGAGAGCTCTTTGGTCTCTGTGAACTACAAACCCCAGAATTCCACAGGATGTTGAAAGTGGAATAAGATCACAACAAGAGTGTAGAAGAAAGGCCCCCAAAATTGTAAGAAGGTAGAATGGCAACAGAAGCAAAGGTCCTGAAGTTGCCCATCCCCAGTTAGCAGCATCTGGCCAGTTGACTGAGCAGGCAATCACCTCACAGGTGCTCACAGGTGATGTGTATTATATTTCTAGAAAAATAATAGTAATTACCTCTGCATTTACATTTGTGAACATATAAATAAGCACATGAAAATAGTCAAACCTGTGTCCTTTTTCTTCTGGTAGCATGTCAATTGGCACCCTCACGGCCAACAGCAATGGATAGACTATATTTCATTTATGTATCCAATTCTCCTTTAAAGCTGTAAAAAGCTAATAGTATAAAATCTTATTTTGTGGGCAGTATTCCCCACATTAATTATTTGTTCAGGCTAGAGTAGTGTTACCCTGTTTAGTGGGGGTCCCGGGAGGGACACCTAAATGACCTTACAATTACAAAAGTTGGGGAAATTAGTCAAGAGCACTGGTTGGCACTATGAGAGGCAGGGTAACGCAGCAGGATCTTGTAACCCAATGTTTACGGGGTCAGGCCAAGTCAAGAAGCAAACCGTGTTGGTAATAATGAATGAGCTTTATTAAATACAGGCACACAATGTAAGCAACACACACACACAGATAACTAAGGGGGAAAAAGGGTTTGAGTTGGATAGTGGGATTTTCAGAGGGATAGTTGATTCAGGTGATACAGAACGTGTTCCTGGAGCCCGGAAAGAAGACAGAGAGCGAAGCTGGGGTCTGATGTGGCTCAGCACGTGGAGCTGAGGGGAAGCTCGCCAAGCAAAGCAGCAGCAAGGCGATCTGGAACTCGGGAGTGATCTGAGGATGGACTCGGAATCAGGGGTTTTTATAGAGAGAAATGTAACTGCAGGCTATGCCATACTTATGGGAAAACAATGCGATTTAGGAGCGGGACAAAGCTTTGGAAAGGTCAGAATTTAGCATGGTTGAGTTAAGTCCAAATTGACAAAGAGGTAGACAGTATGCAAATGTTCAGTGCTTGGCAGTTGAGTATTCCGCTTGCCAGGTTGCCTGCTCGGGGCAGGGAGTCCTTTGTAAACAGCGTGTATACATAATGAGGGTGTTTGCAGAGAGGTCTCCTAAAGCAAGGATCTGGCTATTTCTGGCCTGCCTGGGTAGAGAATGGAATGTCCAGCAATTAGTGGCCGAGTCTAGTTCTGTGCTTGTCTGGGGGGCCTCACAAACACGTGGAGAGGGGTGGTGGAAGAGAGCCAAATTATGATATCAAAATGATATCTGGGGGTATCTCCAAGTAGGCCTAAACTGCAGTAACAGTAGTCCAACACCCAAACTACTACACTATGCTGGTTCTTATAATAGGCTGAAACAGGGCTTTGAATAGATCTTGGGAAATTAAGAGAGGAAGGAGGAATAGTGTTTTTGTCTGTCTTGCTGAAACCTGCTTCCAGCCAATTTCACCAAAGGATCCCAAGGTCTGATCACAAAATCATAGAATCATACAGCTGGAAGAGATGACATGCCCTTCAGGCCCAATCCACTGCCATGCAAGAACACATCATCAGGGTATTCCTGACAGGTGACCATCCAGTCTTTCTTTAAAAACCTCCAAAGAAGGAGACTGCATTCCCAGACAGCAATATACCACTGTGGAACTACTCTTACTATCAGCCAGTTCTTCCTAATGTTGAGACGGAATCTCTTTTCCTGCTGTTTGAATCCATTGCTCTGTGTCCTATTCCCTGGAGTGGCATAATTCCCATTTCAGTTCTGAGCTTGGAAAGTTTCATCTGCATATTTCTTACTGCCACCAACCTGTGTACCCGCAACAGCTCTGCTCAGCCCCCCCCCCCACGCTATGCTTCAGTGCCCACCATAACAGCCCTCCTGTTCATCACAACACATCCCACATCATGACATGGCAACATAGCCCGCATCACTGTTGACAGCTAGATAAAAGCCTGATCTTCTAGTGAGCTATTACACTATTTAGCTCACTTCTAGTGAGCTATTACACTATTACACTATTCCATAGCAGATTCCAACTTCCAAGATTATTATAATGCTGGGAAGTTACTATAAAAGTAATTTGTTTCCATCATAGTTACAGAAAGGGGAGATAGTCACAGTTTAACTATAGGGGCAGAAATAGGGTGTTAGTTGTCCCTAAATGGTCTCCCAACTCAAGCAACCTGGATAGTCTTGGCAACAGCCCATCTAGGTTGAACACCAGATTGGTGAATGGAAAAACAGCTGTCATTCAGGATTTGATTTTGGATGAGCATGCTGACCTGGCATGTGTCAGAAATACCTTGTTGAATGAGGCTGGCGAGTGTTAATTTCCCAGCTTTGTGTATCAGGATTCTGTGTGTAGCAGCAGGCAAGGCCTGGGGGCAAGGGGGGCTTGGAGTAGTCTGTCAAGATTTCGCCCTGTGACCAGGCGCCCTAGCCCATAGTTTTCTGGGTTTGTGTGTTCCTGAAGCTAGGTGGCTGGGATGAGGGAGGGATTCTTTTGGTGTACTTGCCTACCCCATTACTCAACAGTCTCTATTCCTGAACTAGATGGATTGGTCTCAGGGCTAGTATAGGAATCCCCCTGGTTTGTAGTACTGGGGGATTTCAACACTCATGCTGAGACTGCCTTGTTGGTAGCAGTTTATGACTTCATGACTGCCATGACAACTATGGGCTTGTCCCAAGTGGTCGTCTCTTCCTCTTCATGCTGCTGGGCACACTCTGGACCTTGTTTTCTGTGCTGGATGGGATGATAGCGATCTAGGGGTGGAGAAACAGTCTATATTTCCATTGCTACAAACAGATCACCATCTGATTGGGTTTAGACTTGCTAAGATTCAGAACCTCTGCAGGGGCAGAAGACCCATTAAGGTGGTCCAACCTAAGAGGCTTATGGATCAGGATGGATTCCTGATGGCTCCTGGGGAGTTTTCTGCTGTTTGGCAGGCAATTCCGTTGAAGTCTTAGACAACCTCTGGAATGGAGAAATGGCCAAGGCAGTGGGCATGATAGCTCCCAAATGTCTTTCTCACTGAGTGAAGCCAAACCAGTCCCCTGGTTTTCCAGGGAGCTGGTGGCAATGAAACAAGTGAGAAGATGGCCAGAACAATGTTTGCAGAAAACTCAGAGCAGGTCCAATTGAACACAAGTTATTCTGTGACAATACAGACAGCAACAGCAAATTTCTTCTCTGTTTCTATTGTGTCTACAAGCAGCTAGTTTGGATCTATTTTGAGTGGCCAAGAGTCTTTCATACACAGACTCAGGAAACGTAAATACAGACCACTTTATAGCCTACTGCAAATAACTGGCACAGCATTTTGCAGATAAAATTGATTGGATCCACTCTAACTTGGATGCTGTAATTGATACAAATCCAGTGGATATAACTTTGGTCATATAGCCTGTCTAGTGATAATACATACTTTTCAATTTGTGTAACCCAAAGATGTAGACAGGATTCTTGGAGAGATATGAGCCACCACATGGGTGTTAGATCTTTTCCCTTTCTGGCTTATTAAAAAAACTAGAGGGGACTGACTGAGTGGGTAGAGGGGGTGGTTGATGCCTCATTAAAAAGGCAGAGTTCCAGCTTGCCTGAAGGAAGCTGTCTAAAAACCTTTACTTAAAAAGCCCTCCCTGGGCCCCACCATTCTGGATAATTATCAACCAGTATTGGCCATTTCATTTTCGACAAGGTTCTGGAGTGTGTGGTAGCTTTCCAGCTCCAGGGGTTTATGGAAGAGAGGGATTATCTAGATCCATTTCAATCTGGTTTCAGGCCTAGCCATGGGAAAGAGACAGTTTAGGTCAGCTTGGTGGATGACCAGCACCAGGAACTGAACAGTAGAACTGTGTTCCTGCTGGTTCTGCTGAATCTCTCAGCTGCTTTTGATACCATAGACCATGGTATCCTTCTGGGCCACCTTGCTGCCATGGGACTTGACAATCTAGACAAGATGGGGATGCTCCTGGCCAGTCAAAAGGCAAATCAGTGAATAGAGATTCAGACTGTGTTGGATGGGGCTACACTCCCCCTGAAGATGCAGGTTTATAGCTTAGGTGTGCTCCTGGATTCAACTCTGAGCCTGGATGCTTGGGTTTCAGTGGTGGCTGGGAGTGCATTTGCATAGTTAAAGCCTGTGTGCTAGCTATCTCCTTTTCCTTGAGATGTCATATCTGGCCATGGTGAAACATCCCTTAGTTGCATCCTGGTTGGATTGCTGTAATGTGCTCTATATGGGGCTGCCTTTGAAGAGCGTTTGGAAACATCATCAGGTCCAAAAAGAGGCAGCCAGATTGCTAACTGGAAATGGTTACAGGAAACATACACACAATTTCCTTGTTGCAACAGTTCCTCTGGCTACTGGCCTCTCTGCGCACAGTTTAAAGTGCTCGTTTTGACGTATAAAGCCCCATATGGTGCAGGTCCAAGTTATATGAAACACTGTATATTTCATTACAAACCAGTCCATATATTGAGACCTGCTGGGCAGACCGTTCTCTCTGTCCAACCACTCTCACAGGTACATTAGGTGGAAAGAAGGGAGGAAGCCTTCTCAGTGGTTGCCCCCAGCCCAGGAAGTTAGACTAGCACCCCCACTGCTTTCTTTTCACAAACTACTTTTCCATTTAGACAGGCATTTGATAAATACTTGTATAAAGCCCATCTCACCCAAACAGTGTGCTGGATCTTGTTAATTGTTGTGTTTGTGTGTGTATGTGCATACTTAATATGTCTGTTTTAATCTGGTTTTAATTTTTTTGATTGTTTAATCTCTTTCTGCATTTTTGCATTTTGTGTATTTTTAACTATGTGTTTTTCAATTTGTTGTAAGCAACCTGGGAAAAAGGCAGGATAGAAATTAATAATAATAATATTAATAATAACAATAATATAATAACAGCAACAACAAAGAGGGGGATGGGGAGGAGGAGGGGAGTTCCAAGCCCCCCACCCATAGTTAATTACCATTATGGTTGTAATTATTTTAAAAAGCCACTCTTAGTTCCTTTTAGTTACTTTTTTAAAAAAGATATTTGCATGCTAAAAGCTGTTGATACAAAAGACACATTTCTGTCATCCACTGCCTCTCAACAGCCACAACAGGGCATGTGGGACAAAAGGACAATGTGTCAAGTTGCCCCCATTTCTGTTCCTGGAGTGTTCCACTGCATCATAGATGGCACTTGATGCAACCCCACGCTTTTAGTGCTGTTTTGTATGATTATCTTGACGGATGCAAGCCATCTTTGATGAATCTCATGAATTATGAAGCAACTATAACTTCACAACAGTTTCTCTGCATGTTGTAGATGAATTAACTATTTGTATCAACAGAGTCTGCCATTTAGTTATCAGCATAAAAATGGGAATATAAAAAGCTGAGGTGGCATTTGGCAAAGATGAAAAACCTGCAGTTGCCTTCAGGGAGAGATCTGTGAAAACAGAGGTTGATGAGTTGCTTGCTATAATGCCATACGCTTTAAGGAATGTTGAAATGGAAATTGTTAAGCCTTCCTTGTATCTAATACTATTGAGCAGATCTGCTCAGTGTTCACTGGAGTGAGATTAGGCTTTGTCATTTGCACCTGAGATTTTATTTAATTTTTCTATTACAAGTCATTGACTTTGGAAAACCATCAGGGTCTATCCTTTCTCTTTAAAGTTACATTAAAAAAAATCAAAAAGCAATTTTAAAATGGGATTATTGCCAGTGCTGACATTTTTCATGCTAATGCCTCCTAAACTTGATTCCATGTGGTTCCTTGCTGCATTTTTCCATACATATGGCTGATAACATGAGGGAAGGCTTTGAGTGATTGGACCTGACGTAGTGGACAACTTTATCTTTAGTACGGCACAATTATATGTTCAGATATGATTTAATTCATGTCTGTGCCTATTGATGTTGATGGCTTAGAAGCATTAAGCACCTATGAAACTTGCCACCTCAGAGGTCTGTGCCAAGACAGGTTCCTCCTTTGTTTTAGAACCTAGCCCATGGGAATATTTGACAGTGCTGCTCTGTCCTGACATTTAAAAAGCAGAAAAATAAATGAGGAATTTGCACAGGTTTCTTCCCCTTCCCACACAAATATTTTAGGGTGATATCCATGAGATCATACTGAGGGCCTTATCACACTGCACTTACAGCATTATTATTCCACTTTAACTGCCATGGCAACATCCTGTGGAATCCTGGGATTTGCAGTTTAGGGAGGAGAATTTAGAATTCTCAGCCAGATTGCTCTCGACTCTCACAGAACTACAAACCACAGAATTACACAAAATGTTGATAGGGTAGTGAGTTTTTTTGGGATGTTCAGTGTAGGAATATATGAGTGCAATGTACAGCAAGTGGACAAGGGGGACAAAGATGGAGACAGTTGGAAGGGACTCCAATGGCAATCGAGTCTAATCCCTTGCCATGCAGACATACGCAACTAAAGCACTCCTGTGAGGTGGACATCCAACCTCTGTCTAAAAACTTCCAAAGAAGGAGAGGCCCATCCCCTGCTCCCCAATGTCAGACAGCTCTTGCCATAAAGACATTCTTCCTCATGTTTCGATGGAATCTCTTTTCTTGTAATTTGGTTAGTGTTTCTAGGAGCAGAAAACAGGCATGTTCCATCTTCTATGTGATATCTCCTCACATATTTCAGATGGTTATCATGTCGCCTCCCAGTCTTCTCTTTTCCAGCTTCCTGAGCACATAAAGTCCAGGAGATGAATTAAGGAAGAAGTTGTGGTCAGTTTCTAGACAGAAAGTTGCCATGGTTTAAGATACTGAAAGCAAACTAGGCCTGGTGCAGGCATTGTGGGTCGTCACATAAGAGCCTGGTTAAGCAAACACAGAACTTCTTCATGTACAGGGAAGCTCCCTCTGTTTTCATGATCTCTCGTTTCATCCTTGATGTATATTTTCAAGGTTTTTTTTCTTTTTGCAAGCTTAAAGAAACCTATTTTTTGAGAAACTTGAAAGATTCCATTTTTGATATTTATACTGTGCATGTGGTGTGCACATGAGATATCACATACTATGGACTTCACATTTTTCCTCCTTTCCCCACCTCTAATGATAAAGTGAAATAATTTTGCTCCAGCACAGATCTCAGAGCAATGCCTTTGTATCTCAGGCTCTAAAGGCTTCTACCTTTGACTCTAGAGATCATTATTTTCACCCCTGGTGTGGCACATTATGCACAGGCCAGGGGCTGATGCATTACTCCTGCTAGTTACAAGAATAATCCCATCAAAATCTCCCATGGGGAGTGGAATACGGTGGCTGTTCTATGCCGTTTACTGAAATCGGCCCATTTTGTAATGCTTTTAATTGAATTGAAGTTGTCAGCTTACATTTCCTTGGGAAATGGCTGGGGGCTCGAACATGTTAATCAGACAGGTCTGCAATGGTAGGCGTCTATTGCTCTCCGCAATATAGCCTATAATCTATGCTACAGTAGACAGTCCAATGAAAGGATGTTTTGGTTTACAACATCATTTTCAAATTCTATTCCTTGTCATATTGGGGCAGCTAGATTTTAAAAATTATATAAAGAGAAGTCAGGGAAGCGAGATCTGCAACCCAGTACGCCATGTCAATGACAGATCGTTCAACTGTTTTAATTTATTTTAGCCTGCTAACTGTAGGGCACTTTTTTTTATCCAAATTTAATCTTTCATATAGAGAGGCATATTTTATACATGAATTTGATGTACAAAGAGAGCACTATATCATTTTATGTGCTCTGTAGTAATGAAAAGAAGGAAATAAAATACTCAGCAAGCTTCTCACATCATTGGTGCATTGGTATATAGGAAAAACATCTGTGAGGCTAATTTTACCAGTTGCCTCACCTTCCATGATGAGGGGTTTTGACATGTATACTGACAGCCAGCAGCTAGAGATACATATTGTGGTCTAAAGACAAATGGCAGGAGGTATTTCAACAGTGTGGTTGATCCAGTATGGTTATTGTAGCTCCCTTAGCCATAAAGCTAAGAGTCAACACTTTATTTTTCACGGTTGAGTAAAAGCTGCATTAAAAATGACAACTCTAGGCAAAATGTAAATGTATGACATCAAGCAAAAGAGCTATCTCACAAAACTATCCTTTGCATTACAAGGGAAAAATGTATATGATATGGTTACATTAGAGAAAATAAATGTACAGTTGTGTGTGTCTGTGTCTGTGTTTTAACTGCAGACTGTGGAAGGTGAAGAAAAGGCTTATGACTGCATACCTTTGAAAATGATGCAGATCAGATGTGGCCTGATTAATTTATTACTTTCCTTTTTCAGTTTGCCTCTCAGTGTTCCAAAGAAAATAAGAGGTGGCTCACATTGTTCTAGGATAGCTGCCATTCCCGCTAACACTGGTCTCTCTCTTTCAGACGTACCCAATCTAAGCATATCTTTTCTCAGTTTTGCCCATCCCTTCAATTTTTCATTCTCTTTTTGAAAATTCCTCACAGATTTTGCTGTCTAACTTTCCCCCCTCCCTTTATGCCGGTCTTTAAGCACTCGTCTTCTTTTCCCAGTGGGAACAGAATATCACATATCACAATAGCAAGTCTTGGTCTCATAGACTTAGGCCCTTTTCGCACACAGTTTCTGTAGTGCGAGGGCCCCTTGAACGTCGCATGAATGGGAGCATCGGTCCATATGATGCACTTCCATTCATGCAACGCTCACAAGCTTAAAGCAGGATGCGCGCGCATTTTTTTATTTTCGGCTCTAAGCCGAAAATACTGCGCGGTCACGCAATGCTCTCGGGGCCCTCACACACTTACCTGCATGCGGTGCGTTGAACGAGCCGGGTCGGTCATGCTTCCTCCCCCAGCGCAGCCTACAGTTCCCAGACTGCGCTGCCGAAGGAAGGAGCGGGGCGTTCGCACGACACTTGCGCGACTGGCAAACAGCTGCGGGAGACAGAAGGGCTGTCATGAATGGCTCGTGCAAATGGCTGCTCGCGCGAGCGCCACCCCACCCACTGCGATGAATGTAAGATGCGAGAAGGCCTTTAATGTTACAGTGTAATGTTTCAGACTGTGAATGCCATTGTGGGTCTATTTGATAGGAAGAAAGGTACACTTTAAAAGAGAAACAAATACACAGGCCATGATGGTGAATGTAGCACTTACACAGGTCTTCTCTTCCGCCTCCAAGTATGAGACAGCTTCTCACATACCCTCCCTTGTATAGGTGACAACTGGGGTACATGTGGCCAAACAACATCAGAGCGTGGTCAAAATGGCAAAGCGTATTAATAAAGGGCTAGAGAAATCTGCATTTCCCTGAGTCTGCAGATTCCACCTCCTCCTCTCCTCCCTCCCCGGAATGCAAACTACTTTTACATTTGAACCTTTGCAGCTACTGAGGTAAGCTTAGGACAAAGGAGGAAAGGCAGGAAGAAGAGAAGGAAACTGAGACATTTTACAGCATTTGAAAAGTGGGACAACAGAGGATTTATCAAGATATATATAGGAAAAACTGAGTGTTTCTCAGTACCTGAGCATGCCCGTACAGCCATTTAGTGAGTACTCCCAAAATTGGAGCAGGGGAAGGCTAGTCTTTTCTCCCAGCTACATAAGTGCAGCTGGATGCTGCCTGGGAAATACTCATTTTCACCCAGCCACAAAATGGCTTTCTTTGACCTCCCCCAGCTTCACTAAATAGCCATAGGATCATGTCTCATTGCTATGACACTGCCGTATAGAATCATAGAGTTGGAGGAGATCACAAGGGCCATTAAGTCCAGCCCCCTGCCATGCAGGAATACACCATCATAAAATTCCTGATAGATGGCCATCCAGCCTCTGTTTAAAGACCTCCAAAACGGGGAGACCACCACACTCCAAGGCAGTGCATTTCACTGTCCCACTGCTCTTAATATCAGGGAGGGAAATTAATGCAAGAAGATATCGTAGAATGAATTTTAAAATCACATATGTGTTACTGCAGGTTAGACCTCCTTGAGATAACCCGAGATATCATTTTGATATCAATAATTTGGATCTCTTCCACCACCCCTCTCTACATGTTTGTGAGGCTCCCGGACAAGCACAGAACTAGGCTTGGCCATCAAACGCTGCAATATCCCAAGACAATACAGGCAGGCCAGAAATAGCCAGATCACCGCTTTAGGAGACCTCTCTGCAAACACCTTCATTATGTATGCACACTGTTTACAAAGGACTCCCTGCCATGAGCAGGCACCCTGGCAAGCTGAATACTCAACTACCAAGCACTAAGCATTTGCATACTGTCTACCTCTTTGTCAATTTGGACTTAACTCAATCATGCTAAATTCTGACCTTTCCAAAGCTTTGTCCCGCTCCTAAATTGCATTATTTTCCCCAAGTATGGCATAGCCTGCAGTCACATTTCCTTCTATAAAAACCCCTGATTCCGAGACCTTCATCAGATCACTCCTGAGTTCCATCCAGGCTTGCCACTGCTTTGCTTGGCGAGCCTTCCCCTGAGCTCCAGTAGCTGAGACTACTCAACCTCGGATATCTCCTGAGTTCCAGACTGTCTTGCTGCCACTTTTCCCAGCGAGCTTCCCCTCAGGCCCACGTGCTGAGCTACATCGCACCCCACCATCTCTCTCTATCTTCTTTCCAGACTCCAGGAACACGTTCCGTATCACTCAAATCAACTATCCCTCTGAAAATCCCGCTATCAAACTCAAACCTTTATTTTCCTTAGTTATCTGTGTGCATGCGTTGCTTACATTGTGTGCCTGTATTTAATAAAGCTCATTTGTTATTTCCAACACGGTTTGCTTCTTGACTTGGCCTGACCCCGTAAACATTGGGTTACGAGATCCTGCTGCATTACCCTGCCTCTCGTTTTACCAGCAGTGCTCTAAGCTAATTTTCCCCAAGGTGTGTTTTGTTTGGTTATTTAGGTGTCCCTCCCAGGACCCCCAGTAAACAGGGTAACATATGCCTGTGTAACTGTATGTTATACAAACCTATGCCACCAACAGGATTCTTGCCCATAGTATGGTAGTATGATTTATAGGCCATTTGTGTTAGCCATGTTGCTCAAAGAAAGAATGTCCTATATCTGCTGATTTCCCTTTGCTTTCTATTCATTGGCCCTTTTTGCACTTGCTTTCTATTCATTGGCCCTTTTCGTTTCTTAAGTGAGAGGGCCCTTTGAGCGTCGCGTAAATGTGAGGAGTGGGATGCATGATGCACTCACATTTACGCAACGGTCAAGAGCGTGACGTGAACCGCTAACGGATTTTCTTATTTTCAGCTTTAAGCCGAAAATGCTGCGTGGTCATGCAACCCTCAGGGGCCTGGAGTGCACTTACCTGCCGTGCGCAGCCTCCTGAGCCACGCCAGTTGCGCTTCCTGCCTCAGTGCTAGCCTTCAACTCCCAGGCTGCGCTGCAGTATGAAGGGGGGGTGCGGGTGGGGCGCTTGTGCGACCAGCAAGCAGCTGCGGCGACAAAGCAGCAGGGATGTGAGAGCGTCTCACAAGAGGCTGCTCGCGCCATCCCTGTGCTCTAGCACCGAGAACAGGTAAGTTGCGTAAAGGACCATAGACAAGTAGTAAATGTGGGCCATTTCTGCACTACACTGTTATAGTGCTTTATTCCACTTTCAACATCCCTTGGAATGCTGGAGTTTGTAGTTTCCTGAGGCCAAAGAGCTCCCTGGCTGAGAATTCTAAATGTACCTCCCTAAACTGCAAACCCCAGGATTCCATAGGATGTTGGAAGTGGAATAATAGCACTATAACCGTGTAGTGCAGAAATGGCCTTGGACTTTCCAAAGCTTGGCAAATTACATTTTAGACTGTAACTCTCTGTAGCTATGCTACCGGGAGATGCTTGGATTTGTAGTCCCCAAAATAACTCTGGGTTATTAGGCAGTAAAGGATGTGATCCTATGCTCACATGCCTGGAAGCAAACCCCACTGAACTCAATGTAAATTAGGTCTGGGCAGACATGCATGGGCTTGCACTGTGTAAGACCTGCTTATTTATCAGGTTGTTTTGGGCATGTTTTGTGCTTGAGATATATAACTTTTATCTTTTTAAAATCCTTTTTTCTAGCTTCTGGTTCTTCCAAGTTGGACCTCTCATCTTTATCTACCAATATTTGTTGGTTGTTGTTTGCTTTCAAGTTGCTTCTGACTTATGGTAACCCTAAGGCGAACCTATCATAGGATTTTCTGAGGCTGAGAGTGTGTGATGCGCCCACGGTCACCCAGTGGGTTTCCATAGCCAAGTGGGGAATTGAACTCTGGGCCCTTTCCGCAACTCACCTTTTCTCAGCGCTGGGGTGCGGTGTGCGCACAAGCAGCCTCCGGAGAGAGGCTCTCACGTCTGGAGTCCTTCAGCTTCGCATCAGTTACCTGCTTGCACAAGGGCCCAACTCTTCCTTTCCCAGTGCAGCCTGGGACAGGAAGTGCGACCAGCCCAGCTCCCGAGGCTCCGCACACATGGCAAGTGCACACGGGGCCCCAGAGCGATGCGCGACCATGCACCATTTTCAGCTTAAAGCCAGAAATGAAATAGTGAGTGAGCGGTGCCTGCCAGGTCCTGGAGCATCGTGCAAATGTGAGTGCGTCATGTGGACCGCCCCTCCCATTTGCGCAACACTCGAGGGGCCCTTTCGCATGGAAAATGCCGTGCGAAAAGGTCCCTGGTTTCCAGGGTTGTAGTCTAACATTCTAACCACTACACTACTGATATTACAATATGGATTCTTCCATGGATTACCTTCAACAGATTACCCATGTTTTTTAAAGAGAGAGGGGATGGAAGGTAATTTTTAAATAACCAGCTAGAGATTGAAAATTCCTGAACTGTTGTTCTGGGTTTGGGAAATTTGTGCTCTAAAAGAAAAACAATTCATATTAAAGGTAGCAGCAGTAGCAATTTAAGCTTTAAATAATGCCTGGTAGAAAAGCAAGCAGTATGTGAAGTGTTTCATTCTGATTCCACATAATAGTGTTCAGCCAACACGTCATAGATATTAAATTTATGGAGGCATGAGTGTTGTACATTTAAGTATTAATCTAAAAACACTTTCCCATGTTGAAGAGCTGTTCGTATGTGGCCTTAATGCCCCTTGCTCAAGTCATTTGAATTATTCCAGAGAAATTAATTCTGTATTTCTGTCCTGTAAAACTATGTAGCAAGAAGGAACATGTTCAGAACTTGTGCTGAGGAAAACAATATTTGCTTAGGCTTCTCAGTTTATGGGCAGTGTCAGTTCTGACAAATCTGGGTCAGATTCTATTGATGCCTAATTTGTATTTATATTCAACTAGAGCCAGCATGGTGAGCACTGGACTATGAACCTGGAGACCAGGATTCGGTTTCCCACTTGGCCATGGAAGGACATTGGCCCCCAGAAAACTCAGTAGGGGTGCCATAGCTCAGAAACAACTGAAGGCACACAACAACAACTAGGAAATTTAACCAACATTTTCCAGATTCATGCTGAAGATTTTGCTTGAATTGAATGAAAGAAGTGATTAATTTTAATGCAACAAAAACACCTACGATACCAGAAACTTATTTTATACCTTGTTCCATGCCAAAAACAACCATTTCCCCCCTTAAAAGCCAGCCTGCCTATCACATTCCACAGAAAATTTCAATTTATGAATCTAAGGCCATTTCTGCACTACACTGTTACAGCGCTAGTATTCCACTTTTAACATCCTATGGGCCCTGGGAATTGTATTTTAGGGAGCGGCATTTAGAATTCTCAGCCAGGGAGCTCTTTGGCCTCAGCAAACTACAAACCCCAGAATTATTCCACAGGATGTTGAAAGTGGAATAATAGTGCTGCAACAGTGTAAGGCAGAAATGGCCTAAGTATAAATATTATGTTTATACAGAATCAGTTCATAAATGTGCATTCTAGAGCAAAACCCACAGAAATACAGCTTCTGAAGTAGTTGAGCCTACAATCTCCTCCTGTCTTCATTTTGGCCATGTTAGATTGCTGACTCAGGCATGTGAATTTGCATGGAATTGTCAGGAACTGAATTCACACACACAAATATAACAGTGCAAATACACTATTTATTAGGAGCGTGATACATAGTACAGGACTTCAATGAGCGAACTGGAGGCAATTAGCAAAATTCAAAACACTAAAGGCAAAGAGTTTCTCATCCCACCCGCAAGAGACCTTGGAGTTCTGGTTTTAGTTTGGCAGCACTTATCACTACATTCCTAGCTTTGTTTATCTAATGGTCTCTGGCTGTCATGCCTTGTTACAAGCAAGCTGCTACTTAACTCCCACTACATGTCCCATAACTAAAATATGGAGGGCTACCTGAAATAGGTCCTTTTCACATGGCATTTTCGATACAAAAGGGCCCCTTGAGCATTGCTCACATGTGAGGAGCGGTCCACACGACGCACTCACATTTATGCAACGCTCCAGGGCCCGGCAGGGACCGCTCACACATTTTTTCATTTTCGTCTTGAAGCCAAAAATGCTGCGTGGTCGCACATCGCTCTGGGGCCCAGTACACTCACCTTGTGTGCGGAGCCTCGGGAGCCGGGTCGGTTGTGCTTCCTGTCCAGTGCAGCCTGGGAAAGTCCCAGGCCACACTGCAAAAGGAAGAGGCAGGGCTCTCATGCAAGCAGGAAGCTCATGCGGAGCTGAAGAAACAGAGAAGTGAGAGCCTCTCTCCAGAGGCTGCTTACGCGAGCACCGCACCCCAGCGCTGAAAATAGGTGAGTTGTGGAAAGGGCCATAGAATAGTAGCAGGAGAAACACTTAAAATTATAGTATAGATTTTCTAACATCAGGATATGGGGCAGGATATGCTTTAGGGTATGTAGAATCTATACTGTGGAAGCACATTACACAAACAGCTGATCTGGGAAACACACATAAGAACTTCAGCAATTTCCTAGCACTGTTCTGTAATTTTTACAGCAGCCTTCTCCAAGCTGGCACCCTCCAGATGTGTTCCAGCATCCCCACCATTCTCAGTCAGTGTGCCCAAATATGTTGGCTAGGTATGATGGACTTATGGTCCAACATATCTGGAGGACACCAGGTTGAGGCAGGTTGCCATGCAAGCTCCTTGCTTGAGGATTCCAGCTGCAGACTCCAGACATCAGCACCCAAGAACAACCACAATTCTAACAGTTAGAGATGCTAAGACACTGCAGACCACACAGGTAAGGTAAGGAAAGAGGAGCATACACTATAATGAATAATTGCTGCAAAGGTATTAGTCTTCAGTAGGTCTCCACTATTTGCTGTTATGAGCAGACCTTTTTTGGGTCAAATGGATATCTTTGGTAGTTCTGTCCAATGTTGAATGAAAAGAGCAGTCTTCATAACCAGGGTACCTATGATTGAACAGGCAGCCTGGCGCTACAATGAAGGCTTCTCCAAAAGTGAATTAAAATATCTCCTGTTATGCTGGGAAAACATTTTGACAAAACAAAAATTTGAAGTTTACACCCGATTCGCTCTTTGGTATCATAGTATTCCTGCTGGGAATACCACTCTGTTGTTGAGCTGTCTGTCATGATTATTGCAAATTAGTTCAGTTGTCCTCCTCTGGGTCAGTGCCTATTGACTTCAGTGGGACTGACTCTCACTAGTAGCTGTGATTGGAGTGAATAGCTACAATGAAATCTCCCTGACTGGAGAACGAATGCAGCAGGACTTCTTTTGAAGTAAAATAAAGAAAGGATTACATTGTAAAGAGCTTTAATGAATTGACTAATTACTTTTATGGATTCATGCTGTTTCTAGCTCTCTTTTCAGGTAATAGAGATTCCTACACTGACTTAATTGATTCATATAATTCAATAAAACCATCATTACCACATCTGAGAAATAATACTGGAATAAAAAAATTGAGGACTTTTTGTTGACCATTCCACTCAGTATTACTGCTTATACTATTCCATTCAAACTGCCTTTCAACTGGAGTGAACATTTGCTTTGATCCAATTCCAACCTCTGAGTATGTGTGTGCCTTCAGGTCTCCTGGGAGCTCATGGTGATCCCCTGATAGGACAGGATTTTCTTAGGCAAGGGATGATCAGAGGGGCTTTGCCATTGCCTTCATCTGAAATGTAGTCTACCATAGTACCTGGTGTTCTAGGTAGTGCCCCTTCAAAGTACTAACCAAGCCTTAGCCTGCTTATCTTCCAAGATCAGATCAAATCTGGTGCCTTCAGAGTATCTTTCAGCTAATTCCATTCTATTCCAGTCAAATGTTATCCTATTTAAGTAGCAGAGTTTCATTCGATGAAAGTTTTTAAGCACTAATCTCTTTGGATTCCCCCCCAGGCAGAGGGTTGGAATAGATTCTACAGTTCTGATTTTTTTGAATCTAAGTTTACCATCCACATAGTAGATGTAGAAGCTGTAAGCTGATGGTAGATAGGTTTGGAGCATTTCCTCTAATTCTTCTCAAATTCTTTTCTGACATGATTACAATCACAGTTTCCCTACAACTTCATTATATGATTGCCAAGCACATAAAGCATAAAACCAGACTAGCATAACTTCTTCTTGGTCCCAGTCTCAACTAGCTGAAAATTCCTTGTATGTATTTTGTTCTATATATGAATATTTAGAATATAACAAGTTATAGAATGGCCACTGTTGTCAGGTTGTGGAGCATCCCACATTCTACAGGTAGACATACTACACTTTGGAATGAAATAAGTATTAATTCCTTTCCAGGCTCCAGGTTGAAAGTATACTAAAAATAAAATAAAATTATATATTCAGTGCCACTACCATAACATTAAAGAAATCTGTAGAAAGCTGTTTGTGGTCTCGCTGAAGCTGCTTTCTAACATCATATAGATGACAGTGCGAGTGAGTTTTGCTAAAGATTATTCGTGTCTCTGTTCCTTACCTTCTTGGATTGCATGCAATATAATTAGTATTCTACTGCAGTCAAGGATATGTGTTATTAAAATTCAGTGCAACAGAGCACTTCCAATAAAAAGGTGTCTCTAATACATAATATGCATTCTACGGTCATTTTCATCTCATTGACATCTGTTGCTATCAAACTCTGCATTACACAGGGAAGTAATAGGAACAGGCAAAACTTAGGATAACACAATTTATACACACATACACATAAAAAAAGCACAGTTTGGATCATGAAGGTTTATGCCATCATAAATCTGTTAGTCTCCAAGGTGCTGCAGTTTGCATCAATAGGGGTTTGTAACTTTGAAATGATATTGACAGTAGCATAGTCTTCCTTAATTTGGTACCTTCCGGATGTTTTGCCCTTCATCCTCCATAATTCTTCATCATTCACCATGTTAACTGTGGTTCTTGGGAATTATAGACCAAAGCATCTGGAGGGAACGAGGTTAGCAAAGGCTATGTTAACATAATAAATTGGTGATCCCGAAGCTGTGGTAGATATATCTCCAGGGGTACACACCAAGACATTTAGGGATATGAGAAAAAAATGAATAATGGTGGAGAAAGGATCTAATTCTCCTTTCCCTCACAGGGGTGCAAGGACACAAATGCAAGGAGGAGCCACTTGTCTCCTCTGAGCTGAGCATCCCACTTTGGGGGTGGGACTTGGGTGGGAACTGTGCTTTCCTCCTAGCCAGCCTGGCAGGGGAGAGTTTCAGGGCAAGCTCATGGTGGCAGTCACTTCTTCTGAAGGGAACCAGAGTTGGAGGGTAGTGGTGGTTGCTCTGAGGGGACAAAGCTTCAAGTGCGAGTGGCACCCAAATCTAAAAACAGGCCAAGTGAGGGGGAGCTGAATGGAGACCAGTGTGGGCCAAGTGGCTTCTTGCAACAGGTTCCCACAAATGCAAGGCAGGCTACTTCATCTACCCAGGTCTCAGCCATTGATCTCTTTCTCTGCCCTAGAATGGTGAAACCTGCACAAACCACCTCAATGCAGTTCAGGACCAAGATGACCTTGACAGATTGGAGATCTGGGCCAAGGCTAACAAAATGAATTTCAACAGAGGGAAATATAAGGTCCTACACGTAGGCAGAAAAAAATGAAATGCACAAATATAGGATGGGAGACCACCTGGCTGGACAACAGTACGTGTGAAAGGTATCTAAGAATCTTAGTAGACCACAAGCTGAACAGGAGTCAGCAGTATGATGCAGCAGTCAAAAAAGCCAATGCAATTCTTGGTTGCACCAATAGGATTATTGTGCTCAGATTGAGGAAAGTAATAATACCACTCTATTCTGCTTTGGTCAGACCTCATCTGGAATACTGTGCCCAGTTCAGGGCACCTCATTTCAAGAAGGATATTGACAATCTGGAATGTGTCCAGAGGAGGGTGACCAAAATGGTGAAGGGTCTGGAAGCCATGCCCTATGAGGAGCATCTTAGGGAGCTGGGGATGTTTAGTCTGCAGAAGAGAAGGTTAAGAGGGAACATAATAGCCATGTTTAAATATTTGAAAGGATGTCATATCAAAGAGAGAAAAGGCTTGTTTTCCACTGCTCCAGAAACAAGGACAAGGAGCAATAGATTCAAACTACAGGAAAAGAGATTCCACCTGAACCTCAGGAAGAACTTCCTAACGGTCAGAGTTGTCTGGCAGTGAAATATGCTACTTTGGAGTGTGGTGGACTTTCCTTCTTTGGAGGTTTCTAAACAGAGGCTGGATGACCATCTGTTGGGAGTGCTTTGATGTGTGTTCCTGCATAGCAGGGGGTTGAACTGGATGGCATCTGTGGTCTCTTCCAACTCTATGATTCTATGATGCTAGTAAGTGTGTGTGTGTGTGTGAGAGTGGGTGAGTGAGTGAGTGAGACATAGAGAGATAGAAAAGTGTGAGGGAATGAGTGGTGGTCACAATCATGGAGAGAAGAGTGGAGAGATGAGGTCACCAGAGGAAGGAGACAAGTTGTGCCTGGTTTTGTTGTCTTCAGATGGCTAAGTTTTCTTTAAGTAGACCGTGGATGGGTCTGGTTGGTGACACCCTTTCCTCCCAGCCCAACTTCCCTGAGAAGAAGCAGTTGCAGGGCAGGAAATTGAGGAGAGGGGCTTGTGGTGGAAATGGCAAGCTATAGCTGATTGCATCTTTCATCCTGCATTGGCCTCAGTCAGTGCTCTTATCTGGGGTCAAGAAGTGGGGGAGCATAGCTGGTCAGTCTCCCTCAAGAATTCTAAGATGGGACAAATCAGGAGGATCAGTATACGGGAGCTGCCATGGTGCCTGTTTTTCACAACAGAACTGATTAAGAAAATGGAGAGCTGAACTATTAGCAGCAGGCAGCTCTGTCAGTCCTGCAAGTAGTGTTCTATGAGTGAGTTCTTCTGGGTCTTCTCTATGTCTCTTCCTTTTGCCATCATTGTAAATTTAAAATTAATTTTTCCATTCATGTATTATCAGATATGGATCAGCAGGTGAAAACTGGCACAGTTAAAAAAAGTGAAACATAAATTGGATAGTGACCAGTCACCAAGAATTTCTTCGGACAAGTCTAATACTTTAGTGCAAAACTGATAAAAAATTAATGTGATATAGTTTTTAATGTAATCTGCAGTGTATTTTCTTAAATTTATTGTGTCTTTTCAGTCTGGAATGTAAATATATATGTACTGTCTGTTCTCATTATTCTATTGTTTTTTAATCTCATTATTCTGCTATTTATTTACAGTTACAATATATAAATTTGAAATAACAGAAACTATATTAATTATAAACATGCTGCTAATATGAGGGGTATAATTTATGGAAATAGGTTGTCAAGGGATATACAAAGTGAAAAAAAAAGTTGAGAACCACTGTAATAAAACACATCATAGAGCTTTGTAATTATGCCATTTATGCTCCTGATTTTGTTGCGTTTACACTCTTCATAATGGCAACAACAACATTTAAAGTCCATCTTATTGACATTTTTGCACTTTGAGATGTTGTAGGAGGTATGAATGTAGACAAAAAAGGCTAGATCAAACCCTGTGCCCATGGATTGAATGAAAACAGAAATAACAGAGTAATGACATTTCCGCACTAGACTGTTATAGCGCTATTATTCCACTTTCAACATCGTATGGAATCCTGGGGTTTATAGTTTCAGGAGGGGCCAGCCAGCCCCTCCCTAAACTGCAAACTCCAGGATTCCATAGGATGTTGAAAGTGGAATAACAGCGCTATAACAGTCTAGTATGGAAACAGCCTTAAGACAATAAAACAGTGGCAATAAAGCCTTGCTTCTCCATTTGAAGTTACAAATCATCTTCCTCCATGTGGCTGGGATTTCTTGTCTACTTAATAGGGACATAATTCTTCACTAATTTTCTTCTCAAAGGAAGCCATATTTAATTTTTGCAATTTTCTGCCCACTTCAAGAAAGTCTTCAAAAACAGCACAGTTTTGAAAGCTGATTTACAGTTCAAGACTTATTCTGTACAAACCTCACATGGTTTTTTTCCTCAAGAAATAGCATTTTCTGTGTCGAATGCTATTTTCTGCACACAACTTCCATCTGCAAATTTTGGAAAGTTCCAGCAGCTGGCTGTGGCAGAGGCTGATCTGTCTCCTTTCATAATGTGAAAAGAAAGTACAGCCTGGGGCTGTTGGGACTGGAGACAGAGAGAAGAAGAGGTGAAGAGATGGATCAGCCTCTGCCCTGGTCAGCTGCTGCTTTTTCTTCTAGAATTCGCTTAAGTTTGCTGGAAGGCATGAGGCTCTGAAAATCTGGGCAGGGTGAGGTGTGGTGGTGGTTCCAAGGTATAAAAAGAAGGTACAGGCTGGGGCTGTTGGGAGGACTGGAGACAGAAAGGATTGGGGGTGAGGAGGATGAGCTATTTCAGCAGCAGCTACACACTTGCTCATAATCAAGCTTGCAAAAGGGGAACCTGCAGGAGTGGAGGGCAGACTGTATTCAACTGCAAAATGAGTAGATACCAGGCTTATCAACCACTAATTTAGCTTCTGGAAAATTCCAGCTAGTCATTTGAAACATAGGACATGAATTCAATGGATGCAACTTACAGTTGGCCCTTCACATTCGCTAGGGTTAGGATCACAGGACCCTCGCTAAAGTGGAAATATCAAAATGGGGATGTGTGTCTGTGGGAAGGGGGCTGAGGCATAGTGGGGAGAATGGGCATCGAAGGTCCAAACTAGATCAGGGAAAGGAGGGGCAGTAAGCAAGGTAATCCTATACTTCCTCTCTCTCCCCCATCTACTTCTTGGGACATCAGGAGGCCTTGAGAGAAGGTTTGTCGTGCTGAGAAATCAGGCTGCAAGTAATCCTCAGCTGGCTGGTGGAAGAGGACAAGGACCAAGAGCAGGTTTTTATTTTTTTGTAAATTATATTTTTATTAAAGTTATAACAAACAATATTTACAAATAATCATTCTTTCTTTTCATAAATATATAAGAAACAGAAAGCTAAGAATTATATACAATAAAAATTATGTATCTATATACCTATAAATTTATATACCTATCCAACATCTAATTCTATTTCTATTTCTTCTTTTTCTATTGATCCTCTATTTTAATCTACATAAATAGATAGTTCTATATATATTTTTATATCTAAATAAATTTCAATTACATTTCTTATTTATTCTACTTTGTCTTATGAATTTTATGAGCATCCTTCTATATAACAAATATATACAAATATATAGTTTCAACGTCCTTATTTCTTTCTTCTAGTTTTATTACTCATCTATTTTTCCAAGAGGACAAGGACCAAGAGCAGGTTTTTAAAGGGCTGTGCAGCCTGATTTTGGAGCTGCTGAGAGGGAAGATTCCCCTGGAAAAGAGGCACCTGAGGGAGAAGGTGCAGGAGTTGGAGAAACTCGCAAATAATCAAATCTGTGAAAGTCAAATCTGCAAATGTGGAGGGCTGACTGTGCAAGAAAAGAAAGTCTATTTAAATGGCAAGAAGAACTTCCTGGCAATAAGAGTTGTTTGACAGTGGAATAAACTGTCTAGAAGGGTGATAGTGTCTCCTTTGGTGGTCTTTAAAGAGAGATTGGATAGTCAGTGCTTTAAGCTAGGTATTCCTGCATGGCAGGGGGCTGGACTTGATGGCCCTTGTGGTACATTTCAAGCCTATGATAATATAAAGTCTATCACTCCGCTGCTGGACTAATGAGCTGTTCTAACAGATTGTCTTGCTTTAGAGACTGCTTAAAGATTGCCCATTGGACAAACTAGGAGTCTGCCCCTTACATTAGCTTTTTTAGTAATTTTAGCATTATTCACTACATTAGTTTACAAGGTATTATCATTCACATAGACATTTATGATAACGAGAAATCTACCGTTATTTACAGATACTTGTAGCAAGAAATGGATTTTATGATTTTAAAATACATTGGGAACTTCAGTGTTAAAGTAATTCGCCTGTCCTGGGAAGTTAAAATACAATTTAACTGTTCCTGATTTACTCTGGCCAGATATATTCTTTATGTTGGAAGAGGGTTCTGGCACACCATTTTACCCACCCAACTGGCCATTTTTAAAAATTCCTGGCTACACTGAGCCTTAATTTGGCAACGCAACCTCTAATTTCAATGGGCTTTCCAAAGTGTCTGAGATAACAGAGGGTTTCAACAGTGATCAAAATGAAGACCGTCGCAGAAATGTTAATTGTGTACTCTGGCATGGCTTCATAGTTATTTTCAGTTCGTATCACATAACTAGCTGCCAGTACCCTCCCCCCCAAAAAAAACACAAGCAAAATTAACTAAGAAAAAATCACTGCACAAATTGCATCCCAAGGTACTGCATTTTCAGGAAAAAAATAAAGCAATAACTTAGTTGTAGCCTCCTGGGGTCTGTTTGGAAGAAAAGAAATTCCATTGAGCTTACTGTGACTTACTTCCAAGCAAGAATGTACAGGACTGCAGCTTAAGCAAATGTTGTCAAGACAGTCAGAACTACAAAATCACTATGGAATGTTGTCTATCTTCAAGATTTGGATCATCTCTCACTTCTAGTCTGTGGTCCTTAAGTAATCAGTCTGTCTCACTTTTGTATAATATTTTTTTTAATCTCTAGAAGGCTGTCTGCAATATCTGAGACCAACTATGATCCCAAGGGTGGGGGGAGCTAGGAGAAGCTAGGCATAAATCCAATGGTTAATCCAAGTAATAGTAGATTAACTCAAAACTAGGGAAGTTGATTATTATGTACATTCCATAGATCCATTTTGATTCAGGCTCTTTTGTTCTTGTGTTATTGGTCTGCAGACACTCTATTGCACAGGTGAGAATCCCGTGGCTCTCCAGATGTTTTTGGATTGTAACTCCTAGCAGTCCTCACTATTAGCTATACTGGTTGCTGGGATTTAAGAACCCAACAATATCTGGAGGGTGGCATGATTCTCATCTCCACTATTTATGATCTCCTTGGGCTGCACACTGGAGCTTTGCATTAAGTCAACTGTGACTTAGGGTGACCCTATGAATCAGTCGCGTAGGGACGGGGCGGGGGGGTGGTTCGCCCTGGGTAGCAATGTTTTTGGGGCATCCCAGCCTGTAGCCACTCCCCTGTGCACCTTGGTCATGCTGCCACGCACTGCAGCCATGCCTCCATGCACAGTGGCCATGCCCCTAGCGCCGTAGACCCCCTGCCCCCCCTCCAGACACTCCGAGCTCTGCCACTGCTATGAATGAAAGATCCCCAAGATTCTCCACCATCAACTGCCACTCTCAGGTCTTGCAAACTCAGGGGTATGGCTACCTTTTTTAAAAAAATCAATCCCTACTGCCTTCAGATTTACCAGGCATTATTGTCTTTTCACATAAGTTATGTTGTCCAAAGTACGACAACCTCAGTTTAGTCATTTTGGCTCTGAGTGAGAGTTCAGCCCCTATTTACTCTAGGGCCCTTTTTACATGTTACCTGTTTGCGCGACAGGGGAGGGCATCTCGCACAAGAAGCCTCCTCCGAAACGCTGCCGCTTCCCTGCTCCTTCCTACTGCAGGTCATTTCCTGTTAGCGCGACCGTCGCGCTAGCCCACTGCCCCTTCCTTCCGCAGGGCAGTGTGGGAGCTGTAGGCTGCGCTGGAGGAAGGAAACGCGACCTGCCCAGCTCGCCGACACACCGCATGGCAGGTAAGTGCGCTAGGGCATTGCGTGAGCGCCGGGCATTTTCGGCTTAAAGTCAAAAATCAAAAAATGTGCGCGTGCCCCGCTTCAGCCTCATGAGCGTTGCGTAAGTGGGGGTGCGTCGTACGGAGCGATGCTCCCATTTGTGTGACGCTCAAGGGGTGCTCGCGCAACAAAAAAACCATGCGAAAAGGGCCTAGGATCCACTCATTTGTCTTTTTAGCAGTTCATGGTATCTACAGTACCAAATTTCATCACACTCCTTCAGCACATTCTCCTCCAGCTTTCTTCACTGGCTAGCTTTACACCCAAACACAGAAATGGGAAATATTGTGCTCTCGGTGATTCTGACTTTGGTATTTAATGATTTGTCTTTACAGAAGAGGGTCTTCTCTAGTTCCTTCATAACTGACTTTCCAAATCTTGGTCTTCTTCTGGTTTCTTGGCTACAGTCTCCATCTTAATTAATGACTGAGCCGAGGTATTAGAAAATCTTTAATATGTCTATGTGTTCATCAGTAGTTGCTCCAAGTGTTTGGGAGCTTCTGCAGATAAGACAGTGTCATCAGCATCTCTTAAGATATTGATTTTCCTTCCTTCAGTTTTCACATCTCCTTCTTCTAAGTCTAATCCAGCTTTACATATGAAACATCTAGCATACAAGTTAAAGAGATACGGTGGCAATGCAGCTTTGCTTGACCTCTTGCCAACTAGAAACCATTCTGTTTTTCACTATCGTGTCCTGACAGTGGCCTCTTGTCCAGAGTAGAGGTTATGCATCTGGATTATCATATGTTGTGGCACACCCATGTCTTTTTGAGCAAACTATAATTTCTTATGATGTACACAGCCAAAGTCTTTGCTGCATTCTATGAAGTACAGGCTGATTTTTCTTCCATGCAATAACTTTTTGGGCTGAAATCATCCTTTTGTCTGTTAGCTCCAGCCACTAATTGGAGATTATAATTGAAGGAGCTTGTAGGGAGCATAGGTCCAATCTTCAGGTCCAATGTAACTCATGGGCCAGAACATCTTCATCCCTGGTCTATTCACACCAAAGGATTAGCCACCTGATGTATTAGCTGAGCTATTTAGATAGAATCATACTTTACACTATGGCCATTTCTGCACTAGACTTGTTGCTTCAAAGGCCCCTCTCTAAATGGCAAACCCCAGGATTCCATAGCACGTTGAAAGTGGAATAATGGCACTGTAACAGTGTAGTGTGGAAATGACCTATATAACTCACATTCCTCCATAGCTTCTCAATTTTGCCTCAGGTCTTTGTTGATCCTAAAAGCTCTGATGCCAGATATTTATTTCTTTACTATCCGGCCTTTCTATCAATATGGGATTCAAGGGGGGGCACCCAACATAAATTAAAACAAAGTATAGATAAAAAGAAGTCCTAGTAGTAACAATACATTTTTAAAAAATTAAATAAACCATCATATTAAAGGCAGCACCAATTTATAATCATTTAAAAGCATTTAAAATATAATAATGAAGATAAAAGTACAGCATTGCCTATTAAAACACACTTCTCTAGCAACTACTTAATAGCCTAAGTCTGTCTAAATAAAAAAGGGTCTTTGCTAGCCAGCAGAAAGAGAACGAAGAAGGACCCAGCCTAGCCTCCTATTAAAAGGGATCTGACAGCCTGAGAGCAGCCACCGAGAAGGCCCTTGCTGAAAGCCAGATTTTACAAAGACAGTTTTAATAGTTTAATAGCAGTCACTGCAACAGGTCCAATGTGGACTGGGATGATGACAGAATTCAGAATTGTAACTTCTTCTGTCCCATACTGTGTTCCACAAAACCAAGTTTGCCTTGTCTCCTCACTGAGACATTTGTGCACTTCACCAAAGGATAGCAGTGCAAATCGGTGGAAGTACTGAGGGTTAGGTGGAAAAAGTTGTACAAATGAATTCCCTCTGCCATGACATAAAACTTGGGCCCTCTCCACACTTTTTGTGAGGATGTCCGGTGGGGATCCCAGCATCAACTCTGCTGGGAGAGGAATGTGATGGGAGCGCTCCCCTCCTCGCCGGTTGGCTCCATGGTGAAGAAAGTGCCATAGCTGCGCCTCTTCCTTTTGCAGGGCAGTTGGGTATTTTCCCAGGCTGCACTGGGGCAAGAAGCACAGCCATTGTGCTTCCCAGGCTTCCACAGTCTGCCATGGTAAGTCTGCAATGGTGCCATGATTGCAGGTCGTTGGTGGGGAAAACCCTTCAATGATTTAATCTGTGCTTGCACCACCTGGGGAGGAGAGAAGGATGGGACTGCAACGACATCATGCAGAACCGTTGTCGCAGTCCTGTCCTTCTCCTGCCTCCATGGCCGGTTAAGAGGGTGGTGACGAAAGGGCCTTGGAGTTTCCTTGGATGATTTCCAGCCAGCATAGTTGTCATCGTCCCTTCTTCCTTGCCTCCTATATCTGATTGCATCTCCTCCTGATAGGATTATTCTTGCCCTCAATTTTTAGTATGGCCACCTTTTGATATCCACTGTTTGGTATCCAGAAAACAGAACGTGTAGCCCTTACCAAATTCAATGAGCATTTGAATTCCCTGAATACAAAAACTCATATGTACTCAAATGTAGAACCTCTTGTATTTAGACAGGTTGTTTTTTTCAAGGGATTGCTATAATCAGAGTTTGGAAACATTAGTTTTCAGACTGCAATTCCAAAAATCCCACAGCTTTTGGATTCTGGGATATATAGTCTAAAAAAAGAACTTAACCAAGTCCTGCTATCAATGATAAGATAAACTACAAATGGTGAACATCATACACTTTCCCAGAAACATCTTTCCTACCTTTCCATTTATTTTGTTGTGTTAACAGGCAGCCCGAAGAAGAATTCTGAATAATTTGGGAACTCATCCTGATTCCTAAGGGAGCGATTATTTTACTGTCCCTGTGATTTTTTAAAACAAATTAGATGGGATATCAGGGTAATTATTTAACAAGGTCTCTAATATTTCCATATGTGGCTGTGTGCACATCTGCAACAAACAGATTTTATGGGAAATTCAATTAAGTATCCAAAGAAAAACAAATGGTCTTTTATCTTTCAGGCTTCCTGGCAGCTTATTATTGGCAAAGGTTCCTTGTGATATAATGTTTTCAGTACCTTGCTTTGCACTGAATAACCTTGTTTCCAAATTAAGCCACAGTTCCCCTCTGTATAAAATGGTGCTGATAACTTCAGTATACGGTGTGTGTGTGTATATGTGCCATCAAGCTGCCTGTTGACTTACAACAACTCCTATGAATTTCTTTTGGTTTTCTTAGGCAAAGGAATACTCAGAGGTGGTTTTGCCAGTCTTCCCCTGAAATATAGCCTATAGCACCCGGTATTTGTTGGTGGTCTTCCATCCAAGAACAACCCACAGCTGACCCTGCTTAACTTCCAAATGCAGAGGGGATCTGGTGCCTTTAGGGTATTTAAAACTTTTCTTTAAGCATATGGTATATCTACCAAATAGTGACATAAAATGTAATGGCTCCTTTCTCAAATAATACTACCAGGTCAATATTTATTCCTCATCTCCCCTGTGAATCTTCTGGGCACTGAAACAGATGTGCCACTTGATGAAAGAAATCCCAGTGGCTTTTTAGTGATTACACCACAGAAGTAAAAATTAAATTTAAATGACCATAACCACCACGGTCACCACCCCAGTTCCCAGCAAATAACATACAAGGATGATGTGGAATATCATCCAGCTGGATGGGTATTTGTTCCTTAAATACAAATAGTAGGCATAATCCAACCTCAATTAAGCCTTTTTTGTGTCCATGGATTTAGTAGGGAGAGAGATAAACATATAAATAGCTCTCCCATTGAATTTAAAAGTCTTTCTTTCTTTCTTTCTTTCTTTCTTTCTTTCTTTCCTTCCTTCCTTCCTTCCTTCCTTCCTTCCTTCCTTCCTTCCTTCTTTTTCTGCTTTACTTATATTACATTTTAGCAGCCGTCTGTGATTTTTTGTTTAGGATATCTGTAATTTGTGATTTTTAGATATTTGTAATTTATGACATGATTTTTATGGCGATTGTTAGCTGCCCTGAAGCTCTGATAAGGAAAGGTGAGGTATAAATCAATTTTTTTAAAAAAGAGAAATGACTGCAACATTTAAAAATACCTAATTTGAGTCTGGCCAAACATTTCCTTCATATCCCTCATGTGTCAGCTCAGCAACAGACTGCACTGTTATATAGTCCGAAGTACAAAATATAACTATGCATAATTACATATTATGTCCATGTTTATCATATTGTTGTCTTTTGCAGAGGGTGATGGAAACCAATAACATAGCCAACAATCTGACGGATGTTTCTCAATTGATTTAGAAGTTATTTGGAGTAATTTAAAAAATTAAGGTACGTGCAATAAAACATCAAGCTCATGATTACTCTGTGAAGAAAACCAGGATCATATTTCAGTAGAAATCATAGTAATACTGGTGACTGTTCATGCTTCCTTGAAAAATAATGAGCAACTCATCTAAGTTTTTATATGTGAGAGGAACTGACCTTCTCCTGCCCAAATGTTCTTAGTTGAGGAAACAAGGTAAATTCTAGCCCTCTACTGCCACCTACTGGTAGCATTGCCAAAGAGCACTCGTCACTTAACCAGGGCAACCATCCTGTATTAAATCAAGTTTAAGACTGATCCCTTTTATGTCCATTTTCATATGCACAGTTCTGTCTGTACTCTGCGAAGTTTACTGTTGTGCTGTGCAATTCTAAAATAAAGCAAGAATCTGTGAGTTTGGTTTATGACAAAGAAGTTTGCCTCTGTTTATGGTGCTGATCCTGGGGGTGTTTCCAAACAGCATGTGACTGCAACATACCATATGGTTTGCAGTTCTTACATCAGATGTTATGCTGTTTTCTGTGCTTCTGTGTCTGCATGAATCAACAATATGGGAATATGGGGAAGTCAGAAAGCAGAAAAAAGGGAAGCTGACCTTTCATTTGTTCTGCGTAGATTTTTGTTTTCACGAGACATCTCTTGCTCATGCCTTTCCCCGGGGCTGAGTGTTCATTAACGGTGTTCATAAATGTTTCAAAAGATGAGCGAAATGTGTTGAAGATAGTACGTATTTCTAAATGAAAAGGCAATTAAAGTGACTCCACATTTATTTACCTGGGAAAGTATATTGGACAATTAAAATGGAAAAGAACAACTCCTTGCCTTACCTCTTCTGGCCTTTTCTATTTTTATTCTGCTCTTGTTTAGGAATAATTTTCTTCCTTCTCATCTCTACATTCTGATATTTTGGTAATATTGTAAAGAAAGGCTCTAGCTCTTCAGTAAAAACAGATAAAAACAATCCCACAAACCCCAGGATGCTATGGGTAGGAACTTGACTTAGCCATAGCGCAGAACTGCTGGTAGCAATGAAATTTAAGCCGTAATTAACTGATGTGCTGTTGGTTTTAATGGGTCTGTTCTAGGAATGGGCAGCCATCAGTGTAGGGGAGTGCCATAGCCACCCATTTTGGTCCCTTCTGAACCTCTGCAGGCTGCTTTTAAAAAAAATAATAGATGTAACTAAATAGTTAGTGTTCAGATTTTTGCTAAAGCCTATTTCTGGCCTATTAACAGGCCCCAGATGCAAAATAACTATTAAGTGGTCAATTGTACTCCATAGAGAGTTCTAGCAGTATGACTGGTCATTTTAGGCCATTTTGTTTAATGATTAGGAGAGGGCCAAGGGTTTAGGCCCTACACTGGGGCGCCCTCAGGCCACTTAATGACCCAGGAGTTGCACAATCCCCAGTCCTGATCTGCACTCAGTCTGGACTGAGCCTATTTTAAGGTCTGCCTTAAGATGGAATCAGACCAATGGGCTTAAAGCAGTATCCATCCTTCCACATGGCAGCATTCTGTGTTTTGTGGAACTGAAGGTCTTTCCAATCCTATGTGAGTTCCTATACTTGGAGATGCCAGCACCTGGATTTAGCATACCCTTCAACATTTCACAGATGAAAACGGGGGACAGGTGGCCAAACAATATCAGACTGTGGTGAAGATGGCAAAAGTTGTTAAGAAGAATGCAAAGGCTAAGGCCATTTCCGCACTAGCCTGTTATTCCACTTTCAACATCCTCTGGCATCCTGGGGTTTGCAGTTTCGGGAGGGGCCAGGTGGCCCCTCCCAAAACTGCAAACCCCAGGATGCCAGAGGATGTTGAAAGTGGAATAATAGCACTATAACACTCTAGTGCAGAAATGCAGAGAAGCTACAGCATGTCTGAGCCTACTGGGAAGGGCAATTCTTTACCCTTTCCTTTCCTTTCTGCTCCTTTCCTTTCCTTTCCTCCTTTCTGAGTTAACTGAGTGCAAACTGCTTTTGCATTTTGAACTCATTTTGCAGCAGTAGAAGTAAACTGAGGAGTAATGGGAAAAGTGAGAAGAGGAGAGCAAAACTGAGATATTTTAAAAGTATCTGAAAAAGTAGGATACTAGGATTAATGGAGACTGTTCTTGCCAGAAGGGATAGTTGAATGGCATGATTTAGGATCCCCCCCGCCAAATTATATGCCTCACCACTAGTAGGTTTTTTTTAAAAGAGGTTGCATTTATGTATGGCTATAATGTTGTACCCAATTTTCCTAGGAGTAAGCCCTGTTAAATTCAGTGGGACATACTTCCAAATAGTACATGTATAGGATGGTGCTTTTAAGTATTATTGGATGCACTCTTAAGGACAAAAGTACAAAGAGTACATTCCATGGGCCTGTTTTCTAAATGCATGTATCAGTCTTATGTATGGGATCACACCAAACATTTCCTGCTGTCCCAGTGGAAGCAGCTGTTTTGAAGCTATTTTTCATTGTAGGAAGGAAGCTTGGTTAGTGTTAATGAAAGTTTTCCTCTAGGCTCAATTTTTTTTTTTAAAGAGCAAAATACAGACTATTACTATAGTTGAGGAGAATGGTCTAGAGTTCTCTAGCAGAGAACTCAAGATACCTCATCAAACTATAGATGCCAGGATTCCATAGGTGGAATCATGGCAGTAGAAATACATCAAACTGCTTTAAATGGTGTAGTGTAGCCACATTCACAGCAACACATTTCTCACACTGCCTTTCCCTTCCAGTTATGTATGTTGTCATTGTGAGCACCATCTTGGCTCTTTATTTGGGGAAAGTAAATTAACACATCCATTCTCGTTCAAATTTCTGCAATTCACATGATTGCTGAAGCTCTTGAGTAACCAAGGCTTTTGGAGAGAACACTGAAAATTAAGGGAAGCAGCAAATGTCACGTTATGGAAAAACTTAGGAGCTTGACACAGAAAAAGGACTGGCAGCAGTGTATGGAGAGACTGGACCAGTCTTATTTCCCGAGCAACAGAGATTATTGACAAAGACAAACACAGAGCTGAGCGTGGGAGGCTCTAAACTTATATCTTTCTGATTCTACTACCACCCTAAAATTTTAGAAGACATGAAAAATATGCTAACCACTCCACATTTCAAAGACTAGCGTAGGTATTTTTTTTAAAGTTACATAACAAGAATAAAAATCCAGACAAAATTTTAATCATGCATATTGATGAATGCAGAATTCTTTATTGACTAGAGATTTCAAAGTGCTTATTAGCAGAGAAGGACTTAATTGAGCCCCAAAACACTAAATCTAGGAAAACCAGTGGAGGATGCAATGAAACATCCACTTTTACATCTGGGTGGGCAACTTTGTGGTAGCCAGTTACCCCTGCCCTCTCATCCCCATGGACCACATTCATCTAATGGCCTAAATACCAAATACCTCTCTATTTGTCAGAGTCCTTTCCAAAATGGCAATCAGGAGTGCCTTTGTGTCACCCTGCCAGCATTTTGAGAAAAATGATAAAAATAGAGATATTAGGAGGGTGCTGCTGGGTACTGAGGGGCTTTCTGTGTAGGTGTTTTTGCATGTTTTGAGGGTTTCTGTGTGGTTTTTTCAGGTGATAAATGCCTGAAAACTGTGCTGAATTTTTAAAAAAAAATATTTGGGGGGATTGTGAACTTGGGTGGACTGTTGGGGCACTTCAAGTGGAGTCCACTTCAAGTAAATTCAGCCCACAGCCTGTGTTTTACACAGTTGCATGAAGGCCATAAGTGATATTCAAAGAAACTTGATACACAAGAAGAAGTATCAGACCTGAATAGAAATGGCAGTGGTGCTGGTCTCCAGCAGCAGTCCTAAAGGCTTTAGCATGGAATGCATGCAGCCATTGGGCCAAACTAGATGAGAAGATGGAAATTTGAGATCATATCTCTAATTTCCTGAATATACTATTGCTGGTGGATGCCCAGGTGGCTGGCGTAGGGAGGAGTGCTTTGGATCAACTTTGAGTTATATGCCAGCTCACTTTCCTGGAGAAAACAGATACAGCCACTATAATGCATGCTGCTGCCTAGTGACGGGATTTCTGCAAAGACTTCTACATGGAGCTGCCTTTGAAGAGTATTCAGAAACTTATGTCATGCAAAATGCAGCAGACAAATTGCTTTCTTCTTTAAAGACTATTAAACTGGTCCTACATTAATTGTGTCGGAATCTGATTTGTTTCTGATTTCAGGGTTCTGATGCTCTCTTATAAGGTCCTAAATTGTCATAGAAAACCTATGTCGCTTCACATATTGTTGAACTTTGTCTCCCATTCCAAAGGAACCACGAGGCAGACTTGATGGGAGTTACAGTTCAGCAACACCCTTGCGGGCCTAAATGGCTTAAGGCCAAGATATCTGAAAGACCATCTCTTCCATTTTCAAAATGATTGCAGGTAATGATGGGCCTGTTACACAGTCAAAAGAGGCTTAATTGGTGGGTAAGTGGGAGAGGGTCTTTTCTGTGATGGCATCCCATTTATGGAATTCTTACCCAAAACTGGTTATATCAACTCATTCCCAGATGACATTTAGGTAGGTGATGAGAGTATTTTTATTCTTCATGGCTTTTAATGGGATTCAATTTGAGATTCAAATCCAGTCTTAAAGATGTGTCTTGTGCAGCCAGTCATTTATTGTATTTGACTAAAAGCACCCAGTAAAAGAATGCATGCAGGTACATTGATGCAAACATTCAAATTAATGAGTCCCCCCTACACACACAGTGGCAGTATCTTTTGGATAAGTAGCACAAATACTTTTAACAGCTGTTTTTCGTGTGACATATGGATCACAGCCTGACAGTCATCAGCATATTTTCAAGTAAGAACTCTCACTCTGTAAGGATGCCAGAATCTGTCCCAGGAATCTCATCCAGTGGTTCTGATATAACTGGCAAGAAAGTGTGAAAGGTACTGCCAGCAAATATCTCACAAACTTGCTCTGACAGACCTCCAGGTCATTCAAGTTCAAGGCCTTGTCCCCAAGACCTCAATGCCATATTTTATCTGGGCAACTCTTTCCCTTAGAAACACTTTCAGTATAGGAATTACCAGCCTGCCACCCTCAAAACAAAAATCAGATTAGCATGGGCTATCTTCTATGCTATTATTTTGATGTTTTGTAGCTGAGTCTTCCAAGAATTTTTCTCATCCAAATATACCTCCGGATATTTAAAGAAGGAAACCACTTCTGTCTTATTTCCACCTAAATTCTAATTATATTAGTTGAGCTTTTGTCAAAAGCCATCACCTTAGATTTAGCACAATTTTGTCTAAGTTGTTCTGTTTAACAAACTTTACAAAGTTTATCCAGACTTATCCCAATTTTCATGGATAAATGCATAATATCTTCAACATACATTAGGATGTTGTCGCTTCGGTTTATGGTACTTGATTTTGCAAACTAACTTGGAGTCCTTATTTACGGCAGTATGGAAATACTGTATAAAAATCTGTTTAAAAATACTTTGTTTTTAAATGGATGTAAAAAAGCCTACTGCTGGACTACAAAACTACAATTCTGACTGTTTCATGATTACCATTGCCTTCTCCACCAAGCTTTGAATTTCCCCTTTGAGGAACCTTTTTATCCTCATATAGGTTTTTTCCCCTCTAACATGGCAAACCTCACGTAGTATTATGATCCTGTTCTCAATTGTACCAACCTCTGTGGGTTTTTAAACCAGAAAATTAATGAGAACAGAGAATGCAACTGTATCCAGTTTAGATTTTCACTAGAAAATGTGATGTGGACTCTATGATCTTCTTCCTAATCCATACAGACAATGGAAACATAAGAAAAGGGACTGAAACGTGGGAAACAGGAAGATGTTTGTAAAATGCAGCATCAAGGGGAAAGAAACTAACTCCTGATGAAGTCACCATGGAATTAATTAAGCAGCTAGCAACTATGCATGGAAACAGACCCAAGAGCATCTTCCAGAATGATTAATGAATACACCTACCTGCGGTTTGTGGAAAAACTAGGAATGGAAGTGAACAGCGTGCCCATATTTCTTTTTTGCTCTTTCTTTCCAGTGACCCTTTTCACTGCTAACAAATAGAAATCTTTATCTTTCCATCTCTTTCCACCAACTCAGTCTACAAGCTCTTCAGCTCTCTAGCCTACCCTACTTTAGGGTAGTACAAGGAGTATAGTATAAGGAATAGTATAAGGAAAACTAAAACTCTGGATAAGCTGAGACTGGCTAGGCAAGCAAGGAGCAGCAAAAAGGGGTTTTCAGATATATTTGAGACAAGAGAATGACCAAGACTATAGGGCATGTTCAGTAAGGATAACAAAATGCTAACAGAATACAATGAAAAGGCAGAGCTACTCAGTACCTATTTTCTTCAGTTTTCTTCCTAAAAGAGAACTGTGTGCTTCCATTCAGCAGCAGAGACCTTGGCAAGAGATCTGGATTTCCAATCAAGAGTAATAGGAAGTTAGTCAGCTGACCTAAATGAGCTCAAATCTGCAGAACTAGGCAAACTTCATCCCAAAGTAGTGAAGGAATTTGCTGATGTACACTCAGAGACATAGACCATCATTTTTGAGAAATCTCAGAGAATAGATGAAGTGCCAAAGGAATTGAATTGAGAAGGACAAACTATTTGTCCCTCTCTGCAAACAAACAAACAAACAAAACAAAATCCCGGAAACTACAGACCAGTCAGCCTGACCTCAATACCAGGAAAAATATTAGAAGGGCATATACAGTGGTCAGTCTGCAGGTACATTGATGATGATCAATAGCAGCCAGCATGGGTTTGTAAAGAACAAATCCTGCTGAAACTAATTTTATATCCTTTTATTTTATATCCTTATATCCCTGGTGGCGCAGTGGTTAAATGCTAGTACTTGCAACCACAAGGTTGTGAGTTCGATCCTGCCGGGCTCCAAGGTTGACTCAGCCTTCCATCCTTCCGCAGGTCGGTAAAATGAGTACCCAGCTTGTTGGGGGCAATTAGCTAAAAAAAACACATTGTAAACCGCTTAGATAACACTCAGTTGATAAGCGGTATAGAAATAAATGCTATTGCTATTGATTATCAATCAAGTCACTAGTTTAGTAGATGGTGGGAATGCTGCAGATGTCATTTATCTGGATTTCAGCAAAGCATTTGATAAGACTTCCTGTAATATTTTTGTTATCAAACTGATTCAATGCGGAATAGATTGGAACACTGTCAGATAGATTCCATAATTCGTTGGAAAACTGCACATTCTTGAGTGGAATGCCTCAGGGTTCTGTTCTAGTACCATTAATTAGCAACCTTTTTATCAGTGACTTAGATGATGGATTAGAGGGACTCCTTATTAAGTTTGCAGACGACATAAAACTGGAAGGGGTGGCTAACACATGAAAAGACAGGAATAGAATTCAAAAGAACCTAGACAAACTAGAAAAGTAGGAAGCAATTAATCAAATAAAATTCAATAGACAAATGCAAAATTCTACATTTAGGCCAAAAAAATCAATTGCACAGATACGATGGGGGATACATGACTCAGCAGTGCTACATGTGAAATAGACCTTGGGATTGTCGTTGATCATAAGTTGAACATGAGCCAGCAGTGTGATACTGCAGCAAAGAAGGCAAATGCTATTCTAGCATGCTTTAATAGAAGCATAGTTTCTAGTAATAGTCCTACTATATTCTGTACTGGTCAGGCCTCATCTAAAGTACTGTGTTCAGTTCTGGGCACCTTATTTTAAGAAAGGTATTGACAAGGTGGAGCAGGTTCAGAGAAGGCACCAAGGATGATAAGAGGTATGGAGAACAAAACATATGAGGAACAGTTGTAGGAGCTGGGCATGTTTAGCTTGGTGAAGAGAAGACTGAGAGGTGAAATAATTGTACTCTCTGTCACAGGAAGATGCAGACCTGTTCTCTGCTGCCCCAGCGGGTAGGGCCAAGTCTATTGGTTGGAAGAAACAGGACAGTAGATTTTGATTCAATGAGAAGGAACTTCTTGATAGTAAGAGCTATTTGGCTCTAGGCAAGGGAACCAATTGCCTAGAGAGGTAGTGGTGTCTTCTTCTCTGAACATCTGCTAAATGGGCAGGGATTAAAATCCTGGTCTCTCGTAATCCTAGTCCAATATCCAGACCATTGTATCACATTGGCTCTTGTATGGTGGTTAACAAACTAAGATTTTTTTTTAAAAAAAAAAGGAAATTGGAATTTAGAATAATAAGATTTAAATTTTGCTAAGTATAAACATCAATAAGAAACAGTTTTTAAATTTGAGTGGCTGCATAAACGGAAACACACATCATAGGAGTAACAACTATTTAGCATTACTGGGCTTTACCGTGTCCTTGGTTCCTGTCTTTTTTCAAATTTGCCTTTTATTACCCTTGATCCACACTTCCTCTGAATCTCTTCTCCCAGTTCTGAGACTCTGGACTTACCACTGTTTGAAAAGGGAGCCATTTCTTCTTTTTTAAATATATTTCGTTGATTACTCAATCTGATGTAGAAGCTTATTTAAATGTACATGTTAAGTTTCTTTTTCTTTCACATCTCTTTTTTTGTCTATTTATAGTTGATGCATGTTGAAATCTTTAGATGAGTATAGTAGTATTAAATTATGGAACTTTTTAATAAAAATAACTAGGGGAAAAAGAGACCCTGGACTTTCCTGCTCCTCTGATCTTCTTCATGTTTTTCTTTTTTCTTCTCCCCAGATCCAACGAGGGAGGAAATCAGTTTCTTGTTTTCTCATTTCCTGTGGCCTGGGTGAAACAATTTTGCTCTTTTTTAGAAAAAACTTTACTGCATTCTGCTTCTATGCACAGCCTTTTGATCTTGCCTGAATTGTTTTCTGGGCTAAATTGACTCACCTAACTGTCCAATCCAAACTTTAGGCCTCTAAACTACTAGTCTTTTGACTGAAATTGACTAATACAAAAAGGTACTAGAATTTAATTCCATTTTACCATTAAATGGAACCAAATGCCCCAAATCAAGGATAGTTCAGTTTATCCTCGAGAAGTGTTTCCCCATGTTACATTGAGCCCAAGTACAGTTTGCATACACAGGTACATAGATTCATAATCTGTAAACGGGTAAAGTTATTCTAATGTAACATTTAACATGTGTATACTGTGCACAACTGGCTGATCAGTAGTTGTGGTTAATTGTTGTCAAGTGATTGGAATCCTGGGATGTGTAGTGTGGGGAAGTACTTAGAATCACTTAGAATTGTCTGCTAGAGCATTCCTGTCATAGAATCATAGAATCATAGAAATGTAGAGTTGGAAGAGACCACAGGGGCCATCCAGTCCAACCCCCTGCCCACTCTACTGAAAGTCAAAATGAGAGTTCTCTGCCAGAACTGTTGCTGTTGCTGTTGCAGGAAAAGTCTGTCTTTGTTTGGCCAATGTATCTCAGTTTATAGATGACAATGGCCATTTCTGCACTACTGTTATAGTGCTATTATTCCACTTTCAACATCTTGTGGAATTCTAGGGTTTGTAGTTTACTGAGGCCAAAGAGTTTTCTGGCTGAGTATTCTAAATGCCCCCCTAAACTGCAAACCCTAGGATTCCATAGGATGTAGAAAGTGGAATAATTGCACTTTAACAGTGTAATACGGAAATGGCCAATGTCTCAATCAGTGCCCCAGCCCTGCTCCCATCTTAATTTTAAAAATGAACTGAGCTGTGACAAATCAGTCTAAGAAGTCACTGAGTTCCATAATAAATTTATATCAGCCCTTAGAACTGCTAGTGGTTGTGCCTTCAAGTTGTGCCCTACGGTGAACCTATCACAGAGTTTTCTGGGGCTGAGAGTGTGTGACATTCCCAAGATTACCCTGTGTGCTTTGGTGGCCAAGCAGGGAATCAAACCCCAGTCTTCAGGGTTGTAAAAGCTCAAACCACTCGACCATGCTGGCTCCTAGAACTGCTAGTAGATCCTTCTTTTCTCAGGCCATTTCTACACGAGTCTGTTATAGCGCGATGATTCCACTTTCAACCTCCTATGGAATCCTGGGGTTTGCAGTTTAGGGAGGGGCCCCTCCTGAAACTGCAAACCCCAGGATTCCTTACGAGGTTGAAAGTGGAATCACCGCACTATAACAGACTCGTGCGGAAATGGCCCCTACCTTCAGCTCTTTTTAACTGTCAAAAATGTTAACCCTACAGACATAAAACCACAAAGTTCATAAATGTTTTTCCCTTTTTATTTGATTATTGTGACCCATACCAGCATCACATGTGATGAAAGACATAACTTTCATTATACATCCAAATGATTTTGAGGAAAGACTCTAGATGAGTGGTAGCTGAGTGGTAGCCCAATTTTTTACACAGAAAATCTCAGGTGGAATTCCTGACATTTACAGTTTAAAGAAATTTCTGTCTGAGTCTCTCTAGGTAAGGGGTTTGGAGAGTGTGGCCCACATGCTGCTTGCAGCACTTCATCTCCACTTTTATAGTACCCAATCACCACCACCCTGCAATCCCCCAAAGCCCATGGAATCCCCCTCACATTTTAATTTTTCTCAATGTGATTTTTTGGGCCCAAATCACCCAGAAAATACTTAAGCTCTCCAAGTGTATGCAAACATGCAAAAATCCCTCCCCACCCCCCACAGCCCCACACCAAATGCTTTCTTATCCTTCCATTTTCCCTCCAAAATGGCAGCCAGAAGTGTGAATCCCTTGCAAGTCTGTTGGGAGGGAATTGGCTCCCTTCTCTCTCATAGTTGGTCACTCCTGCTGTAGCCTTTCTAGTAATTTTGCAATGTCAGGACTATCTCAGTCCTGAGATTTCAGGGCCCAAATGAAAGACATAGGCATGACCCCTTGTGAGGAGGTGAGCCCTGATGATGTCACTAAATATGATACATTAAGTACCAACCACAGTGTCACAGAGTATGCAATTCCAAAAACTACCAAGTTGGGCAAATGAAGAAACTATACACACACACACACACACACACACACACACATATATATACATACATACATACATATGCATGCACACACTTTTCAAGGTGCTGTTCTCTGTCTCTGAGATTCCTCTCCACCACCCTTTGGACCAGAGAAGAGAGTCCAGGCCCTGAGATCTGACTACCCTTTACTCTACAGGAATCTGCTGCCAATCAGAATAACAAATAGATGGTCAAATAGCCTGATCCAGTATAAGGCAGCTTCCTAAGTTCTCAGATCTCAGGTTTCTTATGGCTCACCAGCCAATTCTGTTTTCGAAACCATGAAGCACCAGTGCCAGATAAGCTACTTAAAGCACTTGGAATACATGCAGGGTCCCTGGACAATTTTCTTTGTCCTTCCATCCCTTCCTGGTTCCCTCCTGCAGCTGAGGTTGAATTTGCTATTAAGCTGGTAACAGTGTGGTGAGGTAAAAGAGTGTTACACTTTGATTTAAAGGTACATCATTGTTTTATCTCATAGTTGTCACTACAACAGCATTTTTGACATCGGTGACAGAGTACATCCGTGCCACTTCCAGGTGTGAGACCCAGCCTCATGAAATTGTCCACCCTGCGGTAGTGTCCCTTTGCATTTCTGTCACATCTAATTTCATCTTCTGTTTTTCCAAAAGAAGAAGATATAAAGGAGAGCGCATGTTCAAACAACTTACTGTATTTGCTGGCGTATAAGACTCACTCCCCCCCCCAAAAAATACTGTTTGAAAATGGGGTGCATCGTATATGCGGGTGTGTCTTGTATTCCGGCAAATATGGTAATATCCTGCTTTGAGTTGTGAAAACAATAGCTTTGTTAGATAATAGCTAGATAATAGCTAGAATCCATGAAATGATACAATTACACTGTCATAGGCAGTGGAAGAAGGAAAAGGAAAAGGCTATAGATGCTGTAGCCCTGAGGGTAGGAAGGTACGGGGGGAATAAGTGTTCAGAATGGGCAGATTCTGACATTCTATCTTGAATGTTCAAGCAACACTCCTTGAACAAAATATTTTTAATGGGAGATTGGAAAGAGAAACAGCTGAATTAGGATATATCCACAAATTCTAGTCCATTGGCAGTGGTTTCTTGGCCCGCTACTAGGATCGTCAGATTGGATATGGGATGGAATTTCTGTAACTTTAATCTCAAACAGATTGTGAAGCTAGACAAAATACTGTAAAGCTCTGTCAAATTGGATGAAGGTACTGATCCAGACACTTACCTTCCAATTTCCAACTTTCAGCTGCAGTCATCCTCTCTCAACGTGGCTATTGCCTTGCCAGTTGAAAGGGAGTGGAAGATTGCTGGGTGTCTTTTGTGCCCCTCACTTGTTCTTCACTGGGAAGGGAAGGGATGTCTATGGGTGAAAGTTGGAGTGTGGGAAGTAATGGAAGATAGGGACCTTTCTCTAGCTTAATGGAGCTTTACAGTACTTTGTCCTGTTCCATGGTCAGTTCAGGATTAAAGTTATGGCAACCTTGTCCTATATCCAACCTGATAACCTTCCACATTATGCATATTAAAACTCTAGCTGACATCACAGCTGCTGAAGAGGATCAGTCTTGCTTTATTGCAACAGGCAGTAGACCAAGAACTTCCCCCACTATTCTTATATTTATCTCCTTATCTTGGTTTATATGCAAAAGCTATCTCCTACCTTTGTATCTTTAACTACTCTTTATGACCATCCTTGAGAGTGAACTTGTAATCCCATCACCATATCCGCATGATTTGCATTTCTATTACAATTTGTGTTCCTTTGGATCAGAGAAGAAAATCCAGGCCCTGAGATCTCATACCCCTTTTTTCTATAGGAAGTTGCTAAGAATCTGGGAGCTCATCCATAGAGTCTTCAGTGAAAGCTTATGGTAGAAATTTATTTTTTATCAGTTGGTCTCAGTGGTGTTATAGGGTTCCTACCTACCTACATAGACAGAGATGTCCCTATACAGCTGAAATGGACTAACATAGCTATGCCTTTAAAGATTACAACTATTCTGGATTTACTTTTCCTGAGTTGTATGTCTCAGTTAGAGCCAGCATGGTGTAGTGCTTTGAGTGTTGAACTATGACTCTGGAGACCAGAGGTCAAATCTCCCCTCAGCCAAGGAAACCCATTGAGTGACCTTGGGCAAGTCACACTTTCCCAGCCTCAGAGGAAGGCAAAGACAAACCCCGTCTAAACAAATCATGCCAAAGAAACCCTGTGATAGGTTCACTTTAGGGTTGTCATAAGTCAGAAATGACTTGAAGACACACAACAGCACAAGAAATGTCTCAGATAAATCTGATTTCCAACTGGAATTAATTAGTGGTCAAATTATCATAGGTAGTTCATGCTCATGTAGGGTTTTTTTTTCTCAGTCCTTTTTTCCTCTTTATTGTGTTATTATGAAAGTGCAAGAAATCTCTGTATTGATAGTTTTCAGAGGACAAATTAAAAAGCCATTTGTTGGATTCACTTCACACTCAAGCCAAATCAAGAGTGCTTTCAGGGAGATTTCCACCTCAGCTATATAGTGGAATTTGCAGGTCCAGATTTAGATCCAAGTGTTGCTGATGTTGGAATGACACTGTTTTATTTAAAAATGTGAGCTAAGAATACACTGTTTCAAAATAGAACTCTGTCAAGGGGGTGATAGAACTACATTCTGTTCAGGTGGTTGCTGTTGAATTGGTGCTGTCAGGCACTGGCCAATTAGTTTTTCTTCTGTTTCTGGGGGGAAAAGGTAATTCTCTCATTTTGTATCTGCTCTGGTAACCTAGCCAACAGTAGTCAATACATGAGACAAAAAGGAAAGCTCTCCAGTGTCCTGTAGGGGGAGCTTTGCAGCCAATTTCTGCTTTGCAGACTTGTTGATTTACCCAAATGACCCACAAATGTTGTAAACTTCGAGGACCTAAACATATAAAGTGTTTTCTTTTCAGCTCTTTTGTTTGGAACCAATGTTGGCTAACTTTAAAAGGAATCTTACTCTCCCCTTAGTGGTGGCTTTTGACTTCCAATCAAGTTCCCACTCCACTTCTGTTGTTATCGTTATGGTATCTTATCTACTTCTGCCTAGGTTACTCTTAATTATTGTTGTAATGCTACTTTTTGAAGATGCTCATCTTGTCAATCCCAGTAGTCATGCCCAAAGAAGAGTCCAAAAATTCTGGCAACTATATCAACCCCTATCAACAAGTTTTCATCTTCACCAGGAGCAGGTCTTTGTAAAGCTAATGGGTCTTCATTGCCTATTTAAGACCAGACACCTAAAACATACCTGGAATTAAAATAGCACACAACAGTACATTGCTGCTGACCAAATATATTCCCTACCATGCTCCTCATCCCCAGTACTGTGAGGACAAGAGCTAAGTTCAACAGAGGCAGCAGTGCCTGAGGTGGTGGCCAATAACATAATCATAAAGGATGCCACCAGAACAAAGGTACGTGTGGAAAGGGCCCTTCTGTGCCCCTCTGGTTTTTAAAACCTGGCATGAGGGGAGACAGTCAAATTATACAACACACTTCGGCCAAGATCCTGCACTACAGGAATAGCATAAGTGTTCTGAAGACAAAACTACACTATGTATCTCCCCTCAACCTCCCTCTGGACTTATTGTTTAGCCACCGTGGACCTCCCGTAGCCATTCAGTGGGTGATGGAGAGTCAGCGAGGATAAGACAAATACCTGGCTATGTTTGTATAGTCAGACTGACATTGCTGTCTGATGAGATCTATGGATATCCTTCCGTGTCTGGCTATGGGAAGACAGACTGTCTATGTCCATTTCCGCACTAGACTGTTACAGTGCTACTAGCATATATACCTGGCATTGCCTGGGATTTTATCTTCTCATATGTAATACTTGTAAGAAAGATTTGAGATTTCAGATCCTGTGTTTCTAATTCCCTAAATTGTCTTGTCCAGTACCAGTAACTTTTCCCCATATTCCCCAATCTAATCTTTATTCAGAGTTATTAACATAGAGAGGTTGGGTTCCTGAGGGAATTATACTGCCCTCTTCCTTGCTGCTAGGCCTCATCTCCATAGCAACTGACCTATTCAAGACAGGCACATTTGACTGAGGCCCAAGAGCTCTCTGACTGAGAATTCTAAAGGCCCCTCCCTAAACTGCAAACCCCAGGATTCCATAGAATCTTCTCAGGCAGCCAATCATATGAGGCCTTCGCCTCACACAGACACAGACAAACAAACTTTGACTTTTATATATTAGTAGATTATTCCACTTTCAACATCAAAGGCCCCTCCATAAACTGCACACTCCAGGATTGCATAGGATGTTGAAAGTGGAATAATAGCACTGTAACAACCTAGTACAGAAATGGCCTATGTCTCCATAACTAGACACCCCCTTGATCCCTCCCCTGATCTCCACCAGGCACTGAATAGCCATTGAGGGCAGGCTACACAGCAAACCAGTAAGCTGGAGGTGGTCATTACAAAGGGAGGAAAAGAATACCAACCTCCACAGTGACACCCTCCCAAAATACATACACAAGTTCATGTTGGACTTGTGTTTACATACATCACTAACAGGATGACAGTATTTGTATTCATTCAGAAGAGGTGCTCCCTCAGGTCTGTTTGTCCTGTTAGCGCATGATTTGCCTCAATATGCTTTGTCCGTGGCTGGGCATGAGAAGGTAAACACAGGCTTCATTTCCAAGTCTGACTGCTGAAGCAAGCAGATCCTATAGCTGGAGTGGGGAACATGAGAATCTCAGCAGTATGCATGTTCCTTAAAATCTAATTTGACCCAGAAAGATCACAGACATGCTGGTGAAAATGAGATGGGAGGGAATGTAGATTTCCTTTCTTGGTTTGGGGGACAGAAGGTTGGGAAGGGTGAGACAGAAAGATTTTCTTCATCTGGGCTAGAAACAAATCATAGAATCACTGGAAGAGACCACAATGGCTATCCAGTCCAGCCCCTGCCATGTAGAAATACACAATCAGGATGTGTATTTGGCCATCCAGCCTCTGTTTAAAAACCTCCAAAGAAGGGGACTCCAATACACGCCGAGGCAGCATATTCCACTGTTGAACTGCTCTGACCATACAGAAGTTAGGAAGAGAGCTGAGGAACAGAGCAGAATGGGAAACTGTTGAGTGGAAATGCGGGAGAAAGAACAGTTAAAAGGAGGATTCTGTGGTGAATAATAACAATAATAATACTGTATTAATAATACTGGGTAAGATTGTACATCACAATCCTTGTTTTGTAACTTTATGAATACTTTGCTAGACTGCAGAGGTGCAATGAAACCCTCTTAACGAATCACAAAGATATGTATCAAGGCACAAGCAAGAGTGCTCCAGTGTGCATTAGGATGCTTCTGATGCACACTGAGTGCTTCTGATACACATTGGGGAGTGCCCCAAATATACATTGCATCAGGCAAAGGCCTTTTTGTTGGCAGGCTTTTGACGTGTGAGCAGGATGGCTTCCTACTGGTATGCATGCTTAATTTTTTTTAAACTCTTGTATGTCTTCTGAATTATTTTATACCATTTAATGTGGGGATTTTTAATTGTTCATTTCCAAGTTTGACTGCTAATTGTTCTTAAAATTTTAATTGTTAAGGTTTTTTAACTGATTGTCTTTGGGAGGCACCTGAGGTTCCACTTTGGTGGAAAGGTGGCATTCAAATAAAATTAATGATGTGACATGAAACATTGGTGTATTTCTTGGGCACGGCACATCATGCACTCCACCACTGTGCAATGGATGCCCCTATGTGATAATGTCACAGTGGCCTCTAAATGAATATTGCAAAACTTCTCAATTCTATTTCCTGCATACATAAGTCGACTTAATAAGGCCACAAGGCCCCGTAACGAATTTCACCCATCAGCAACAACAACAACAACAACAATCATGTGAGCATATAATAAGTCACTGTTATTGAAGAGAAGAAGTAATTCAAGAAAAATAAATGCTTGGGCGCATAGTTTGATGGAAATTTATTTTATGAAATTGGATTGGCTCATTTAAAAACTGGACTAAACAAACCCAAAAAATCCTCAAGCATCTTAGAGAGAATGTGCAGGGACACATCATGCTGCCAGAATGAAAGCTAGAGGCAGCTTCCTGACTAAAACTCGCTGGTGAAAATATTCAGATATTCAAATAAACAGAATATTTATCTTAGATTCAACCAACCAGTGGTTTTTGCAGGCAAGATGATATACTGCCTAAACCAGCAATTTTTTAAAAAAAATGCTAGTTTACAATATGTTGCAGGGTTATATTCATCCATGTCATCAAAAGAATATTTTCACTTGGGGAGATAAAAGAGGCATTGTTCATATTTTGAATAAGTTAGCTAGGAGACAGGCTACCTGGAGTCTAATTCCACTACTGATCCCGAATGCTTTCATGATTCTCAGCAATTTTTTTTACTCCCCTCACCTCTGCCAAAAAATCCCATGGGAACAATTTTTTCCCTACATGACAGACCAGGAGGCAATTTGCACAACTGTTTAAACAACGGACTTACAACAGGATTTGCACATTTTCCAGTAATCTTGTAGATGAAGGGAAAACAGGAGTAAGCCTAAACCGCAACAAAAGGATTGACAAAAAATAACAACAGTGCTTGAGGTATTTGTATGCATTCAGATCCTAATCATATTTACCAAGAAATAAATAATACGAACTTCATTGGAGTATATATGGGCCTTTCTGCACCCAAACTTTTAGCAAAGACATCCAGTGGGGATCCCGGCAGTGGCTCTGCCAGGAGAGGAACATAACAGGAGCACTCCCCTCCACACCAGCTGGCTCCCTGCGGAAGGGAGCGTGATGGCCATGCCTCTTCCTTCTGCAGCGCAGCTGGGTACCTTCCCACACTACCCAGCTTGTTGGGGGCATGTATAGAAATGTTTCGAAATACATGCTATTTGTAAGTTGTTCGCCGCCTCGATCCATATGGAGAGGCGGGATACAAATAAATAATAATAATAATAAGTGCAGCCACTGCACTTCCCAGGCTTCCTCAGGACAGGTAAGTCTGCGATGGTGATGCAATTGTGGGTCATTGACAGTGAAAACCTGTTGATGATTTAACCTGTGATTGTGCTGCCAAGGGGATGGGAGAAGGATGGATCCGTGACAACATCATGCAGAATTGTTGTAGTGGTTCCGTCCTTCTCCTGTCTCCTGGGAGGGTGGAGCGGAAAAGGCCCAAGTCTAAGCAAGTGTGCTCAGCAGTGTGGTAATCTGAGGTAGCTTTAAAAGTCAAGCACTTTGCAGTTCATTGAAATTGGTGGGGCACTAAGGCCTTTTTTGCACCTTACCTTCGTAAGTGGGGAGCGGCGCTCACGCGAGCAGCCATTTGCGCAAGCCGCTCACAGCAGCCCTTCTGCCTCCCGCAGGGGCTTGCCAGTTGCGCGACCATCGCGCTAGCGTCCTGCCCCTTCCTTTCGCAGAGCAGCCTGGGAGCTGTAGGCTGCACTGGGGGAGGAAGCGCGACCGGGCCGGCTTGTTCAGCGCACCGCATGCAGGTAAGTGAGTGAGGGCCCCACGAGCATTGCGCAACCGTGCAGTATTTTCTGCTTACAGCCGAAAATAAAAAAAATGTGTGTGCGGCCCGCTTTAGGCTTATGAGCGTCGCGTGAGTGGGAGTGCGTCGTACGGACCGACGCTCCCATTCACGCAACGCTCAAGGGGCCCTCGCGCAAAAAAAAAAACTGCGTGTGAAAAGGGCCTAAGCCTGTGTTGCATTCTTTCCAACAGAAAGCAGTGAAGGTTGGAAGTGCCTGCTTTTGTACCAGTGAACATTCGGCTTCAGTGCTGCATGCTGACAGCAAAGCCTGTCCATCAGTTGGAGTCACTGCCTCCCAGCTGCGGCCTCTGAATAGTTTGCAAGGTCAGTTCAACATAGAGCACATTGTTGTCATCGACTGAGAAAGTCACAAAGACATGAATGACAGGCACCAGCTCTAGAAGTGTGTGTGGGAGGGGGAGGCTGGGCCCAGGGGCCTTGTCCCCAGGTGGTTGAAATAGCTGGTGGAAGGTTTTATCCTGGCCACTAGTGTAAAATATTAGACAATGTTCCACTACCAACTATATGAAAGTCAAAGTCTGTGAGTGATCTTGTCTGTTTGTGTCTGTGTCAGGCAGGCAAAGACCTCATATGATTGGCTGAGTGAGGCGAGAAGACCTCATATGATTGGCTGGTTGTGAAGATTCTATGGAAACCTGGGGTTGGCAGTTCAGGGAGGGGCTTTTGGAATTCTCAGCCAGAGAGCTCTAAATAGGCTGGTTGCTATGGAGATGAGGCCTAGCAGCAAGGCGGAAACCAGTATATTCCCTCAGAAACCAAACTCTCTGTGTTAATAACTCTGACTACAGATTGGATTGGGGAATATGGGGGAAAAGTTACACATACTGGACAAGACAGATTGGGGAATTAGAGACACTGGATCTCAAATGTGTATATTTCAACCACATCTAATTCCTAAGGTAAGGTAAGGTAATTCCTAAGGTATTTCTAACAAGTGTTACCTATGAGAAAATAAAATCCCAGGCAATACCGGGTAAATACGCTAGTTGCAAATAAAATGCATTGGTGTAGTTAATGTTGAGGTACAGCACCAGCCCTACTGTTTGGCAGAGTGGTAGAATACCTTTATCTATGGGAGTTCTATGAGGCCCACTGTAAACGAATATTGCAAACACAATCTCAGTTTAAATCTATCTATCTATCTATCTATCTATCTATCTATCTATCTATTCATATATTAACGAATCACACATGCATTGTCCCCACAATTCCATGCACCCAATGAAGTGCCAATACAAGAGTTGACTGTAGGATTCTTCTGCATATGCTGCTCAGCAGTGCTGCAACCTTAGATGCAAAGTTTAAAGCCTTCATTCAAGGCGAAAGGGGCTCAATCTTTTTTCCTGGTAACTGCAGCTCCTGTCCTGTCCTGTCCTCTCCTCTCCTCTCCTCTCCAGCTTTCTTTCTCTTTCTGAACTGAATCTTTAGGCTTTCCTCACCTGCTGGTCCGAAGCAATAGTTCATAGGGTTGCACTGCTGGGACACTAGGATCAGTGAGCTGCCTTTTTTGCTCCCACCAAGATCACTCCTATTGCTGCTGCCTCAGCTCCCCCTTCCCTCCTTAGTCTGCTATACCTTGCCATTGTGTCATACTGTCTTGTTCCTCCCACTCACTCAGCTTCTCCCCCTTGTAGTCTGCCGCCTGTCTGCTGCTGAAAGTGGCCAGATGCCTCATTAAGCGGATCTGGCAGGACCAGGTCTTTCTTTCTTTCTTTCTTTCTTTCTTTCTTTCTTTCTTTCTTTCTTTCTTTCTTTCTTTCTTTCTTTTCCTTAGAGCACTGGGAGGTGATAAAGTGTGCCAAAGAGAAGCAAAAGGAGGAGAAGATGGAGATGAGCAGGTCTGGCTGCAGAGACAAGCGGACAGCAACTGTATCTTCTCCTCCTGCAGGTTTCCACAGAATGCATCCATAGCAGGTAATGGGGAATCAACATCCTATAATTTTATAGCCTGAAATGTCCCATTATCTGGGCACACCCACCTCTGAAAAATTCTGTGCTTGTGGCAGACAAATTGCATTTTAAAAGGCTCATCTGAAGAATCTCAGATATCTGGAAGTAGGGTTGCTAATCCACTTGCTGCGGAAGAGTAATGACTGAGTTGGCTAAGGTCCCTATCTCACTAAACTGTTATAGCACTATTGTTCCACTTTAACTGCCCTGGCCGCACCCTGTGGAATGCCGGGGTTTGTAGTTTGCTGAGGCACTGGAGCTCTCTGGCTGAGAATTCTAAATGCCTCTCCCTAACCTGCAAATCCAATGATTCCATGTGATATTGCCATGGCAGTTAATGTGGAATAATAGCATTATAACAGTGTAGTGTGATTAGGCCCTAAGTTACCTCCATCTGGGGCCCTATCACATTACACATTTATATATGTACTATGGTCCACCTTGACTGCAGCAAGTTCATCCTATTGGATCCTGAGATTTGTAGTTTAGGGAGGGGCATTTGTAGTTTCAGCCAAAGCACAATACATTTCAAATTCCAGGATTCCATAGGATGCAGCTATAATGGTTTAAGTGGAATCACAACACTATAATTGTGTAGTGTGAAAGGGCTCCTGGGAGGACCTTTGCTTCTAGAGCCATCAGGTCAATAATGCATCTTGACAGAGCTATGGGAGCCAGCAATAGGCAGACACATTGAGCAAATGCCATACCAATAAACCACCTCTTAACCTCTCCCCCTGTGGCCATTCATTCTGTATTTCTTGGGAGGGATCAAACAACAATGTTTGCTTTCCATGTCAATTGCTTTCTTGTCATTCCTTGTGGTTTTCATTTTTTCTCTAAATGTCCGCTCAGATTCAGTAATAATTGGATTTTTGCATACAACCTGGGGCATTAATAAGACAGTATGACTCCAACACCTGCTATAAGAAAAGAAGTGTTTCAAGTGACTCAGCATTGGCAGCATTTTTTTTTTAAAAAAAATCCTGATTAGCCAGGTGCACTGCCCTCCTTGGCAGGCAATGAAAATCTGCTGCCAGTTTGAAGGTGTAATGTACAACTTGTACTGCTGTGGAAAAGAGGAATGAAATGCACATTTCAGGTTTTTGCTAATGAGAAAAGAAAGAGAAAACTAGCATCTCCTTTTTGCACCAGCTGCTTGAGGTCTCATTATCATCACAGTGATGTCGCACACAATTTCTATAACGCAAAGTATAGGAACTGTCAAGATTTTATTACTGCATTTGCTGCTGTTTATAGGAAAGCTTGAATATTTCAAGGGGTGCGCTTGGATTTCTGGAATATGGATCTTAAAATGTCCGTATTGAAACTGCCTTCTACTACTTCATATTTTTACTCTTGCTGTTTTCTATTTTATCATTAGTGGCTTTTCAAGATTTATTCCTTCAACAGGGATGGCCAATTGTGGCCCCCTAGATGTTGTCTGATTACACCTCCCATGATCTTTCACTGCTGGCTAACACCACAGGGAAACTGACCGTGTCTGGAAGGGCAGAGTTGCCCAAAAATGCATAAAGCAATGCATAGTTTGATTCAATGAAAAGAAAAACCATTCAGGGCAGGCAATGGAATACTTGTTAAAACTTCAGCAACAGTTGTTCTCAACTCACTGTGCATGAGGCTACCCAGAGGTGTGTAGCTATATTCTCAGAAGCGAATACTGTCTCTCTGTACTACCTTTCCCCTCTCTATTGTGCTTTTTTTTTTTTACTTCATATGGGAGTCAGTATCTTTTAGCTTCCCACAGCAAAGTATCTGTGAGCTATCATGAATCACTTCAGCAATGATTAGCATAGATTTGAGAATAGCACCAGATCGCTTGTTCTATATTGAGAGCAGGATGGTGTCAGGTTGGATTAAGCGCAGCCCACAATTAACATCCTAGTCCTGAATTCATCTGGGAAACAGGTTAAGTGAGGAAAAGTTTGTTAATGTAGAAGTGCAGGCAAAAATCTCCTGTGCCTAGTAACCCAATTCTATTGATCAGAGATGGTTCATTAGGAAAGGATAAGAATTTTCACTTGCTTTAACTCATTTAAAAATAAAACTCTAAAATTTGCAAATTTCTTCATAAATTTGATGGAAATAACTTCTTTTTTAAAAAAATGAATGAAGGGTGTTGTGTTTAGAGGCCTGAAATTCCTAGTAATAAGAATATAGACTCCTCTTCAGATACTTAAAAGGTGCAGAGTTTATTGTTTTGTAGTTCCCTGTCCATTTTGCTTCCCTGGCTGTGGCCACAAACCAACTTTTCTAGCCTTACCAGACACCCCGTAGAAAACCCAGATTGGATGGTCTATACTTAGGCTAGGACATTCTAACAAACCCTGCACCTTACCTTTTCACGGAAGTGGGGGGGGGCGGCAGTTGCACAAGCAGCCTCTTGCGCGAGATGCTCCCTTTGCTTTTCCTTCCTCACTGCAACTGGCTTGCCGGTTGCGTGAACATCCCACCCCTTCCTACCACAGCGCAACCTGGAAATTGCAGGCTAGCACTGAGGCAGGAAGCGCGACCGGCTCAGCTCCTGACGCACCACACACCAGGTAAGTGCGCGTGGGCCCCAGGAGCATTGCACAACCGTGCACCATTTTCGGCTTTAAGCCAAAAATGAAAAGGTGTGTGCGCAGTCCGCTTTATGCTCTTGAGTGTCACGTAAATGGGAGTGCATCATATGGACTGCTCCTCCCATTTACGCGACGCTCAAGGGGCCCTTTCGCTTTAGAAACGGCGTGCGAAAAGGGCCCAGTTCTTGACCAGGAAATGGAACTGCCACAAGCTTTACATAGGGAAAAAAAGTGCCCATTCAGGCCTAGGACTGAATGCTTAACAGTCTGGCTTGGAACCCCTTTGCATGCAGCTATGTTTATGCCACTGAATTAGGGTTGCCACTTTTCCTCCTCCTCCTTGTACACTGAGAACAGCTGCATGGTGGACAGGTACAAGGTGATCTTCTCTGTGCAAGGAGTAGCTGTATGGATTGAATTGGGCCAATTGGTCAAGAACTTAATTCATTTCATTTTCGACAGGGAACTTTCCCAAATTTGTACATTTCTTAATAAATCTGACAGGAAGAATTTGAGATTTTTTTTAAAAAAGACATTGATTGTGGAAAGAAGCAAAATTAACAAGATTCATCCATTCTTCTGGGCAATGTGGTTTGTGTGACTGAGTTATTCCTGCACAGAAAAACAAAAATTCCGTACTATGAAACTGGATTTGAGGGAGATATTCATATCTTGTGACATGCTTGTTTTATAGGTGCACAGAGAAGCTTGCTTCCTTTCTCCTCCTTCTCTCCATATGGAGCATATTACTCATCAATCTGGAGTTGTGCAGACCAGATTGGGGTTTACTACCTCTATGAAAACAGGACCTATTGGAGGTTTGGACTTGCCTGCAATCTGCAGTGACAAGGGAACTGTGTCAACACCAGACACAAATTAAGAATTCCTTCCCATTTATCTAAGGTAATTTTTACCGTAGTCAGCCATCTCGGTGTGGATGTGATCATGGATTCCCAAAGGCTGTGCAATGGAATGTATGCTCTGACAGCTTCTGTCAGCTTGGTGGGGCTTCATCTGTTAGGAATGTAATTCTTTGCTTATTTTATTGTCAAAGGAAACGAGAAGTCATTTTAGTAATTTTCTTCCTGCTAAGAACAACCACTGTTCCCAGTTCAGGACTTATTCTGTGTAAAATTCACAAGTGGTGGGTGTTCCCCCCCGATGTTTCTTGCTTTTGTTTTGTTTTGTTTTGATTTTCCACAGGAAACAGCATTTTGCCTGCAGGTAATAGCATTTTCTGTGCAGGAAGTATTTTCTGTTTAGAAAATGCTGTTACCTGCACAAAGCTATCTCACATGAATTTTGCACAGAGTAAGTTCTGAACTGTGGAAATTCTTGTCAATCCATGTTTTCTCCTCATTTGGATTTCCCAACACTCAAGGAATATGTTTTTTGAACGTATTTTTAAATATTTCCAAACATTCTTTCCATCTCTATTATCTGTAGCAGAGCTTGGATAAGTTGCTATGCTAGTGAGATATTTTGGGAGTTGTTGTCCCCAAAAGCTCTGGTTTGTCATCAAACAACCAGCATAGCTAACTACAGAGAGGCTTAGCACAGAAGGTGGGCCACGGATGTGATGAATTGACTAACTATCCACAAATATTCACCATCTGTATTAGTGGAGGGACAACCATTCCCGGTAATCACAGATCACCAAGACAGTAATCATTTACCTGCTCAACACAGACTACACCAATGTGACCTTTTCAATAAATTTCATAGGAATGTGCTACAGTGAGGTGGGCAAAGTGTTCATCCAACAGACACCCACCCCCATCCCAAATTAACCCCCTTTTTTTTCAAAAGTAAAAAAGGCCTCACATCCTGAGGTAAGTTACGACAGATATTTGGTTCCACAGAACTATTTTAGGCCTTGGAGATCATTTTATTGTTGTTTTAAATATATGTTACCTCTATTCTCTATCAACCCAAAAGTCTGGCAAAATTTCCCCATATCTACTACAGAGTGCTTAGAACCCCTTTCAGTTATTTTTTAATTAGCGGGCATAGGGGATGCCCTTCTTGGTCTGTCAGAGGAGGCTCACATGGCCCTTGGATTTTGGAAACTTGCCCACGCCTGTCATGGAGGATAATAATAACTTTGTTCTATATTTTACAAAAATAGTTAAAATCCCAGGAAATATCCAGGAATGATCCATATTAGTATTTTTCATTTTAGGGGCGGCGGGGGCAGGATTACTGCAGCTAATAAAGAAAATATTTGCTGCAAAGTTTCCATAGCACTCTTTTATGCTAGACGGGTACACACCATGTCTTCCAAACAATTTGTCTTCAGTGTCAGTGTCTGACATCCCAAAATGATGCAGTTGTAGTCAACATCTGATAACAGATGAAAGATGGCATGTCATAGCTTAGAGTATTTCCTTTGACATGGATCACTCAACATTGGACAATAGCTGACATGTAGCAGTTGAGATCTGACAGCTTGTAACAGTTGGCTTGAGGTTACCATGTCAGACTCTGAAAGGTGCAAGCCAACCTTTTAAATAGCGTCTAACAGCTGGTAGGCAGTAGCGGTCAACATTTAGCAGTACAGACAGAAATACATAAAATAATCTCAGAATTTTTTTGAATTAAATCTACTTATCTCCAAAAATTTAAATATTGAACATGGTATATGAAATAGAAAGCCAACACAATTCTTCATTGCATCAATAGGAGTATGGTATCTAGATGGAGGGTGGTAATGGTACCACTCTATTCTGCTTTCGTTAGACCTCATCTGGAATACTGTGTCCAATTCTGGCCACTCCAGTTCAAGAAGGATATTGACAAGCTGGAACATGTCCGGAGGAGGGTGACCAAAATGGTGAAGGGTCTGGAGGCCATGCCCCATGAGGGAGCTGGGGATGTTTAGCCTGACAAAAAGAAGGTTAAGAGGAGACATGACAGCCATGTTTAAATATTTGAAGGGATATAATCTCAAGGAGGGAGCGGGCTTGTTTTCTGCTGCTCCAGAGACTAGGACAAGGAGCAATGGATTTAAGCTGCAGGACAGGAGATTCCACCTGAACCTCAGGAAGAACTTCCTGCCGGTCAGAGCTGTCCAGCAGTGGAATATGCTGCCTTGGAGTGTAGTTGAGTCTCCTTCTTTGGAGGTTTTTAAACAGAGGCTGGATGGCCATCTGCTGGGAGTGCTTTGATGTGGGTTCCTGCATAGCAGAGGGTTGGACTGGATGGCCCTGTGGTCTCTTCCAACTCTATGATTCTATGATTCTATAACAAAAACATTTTGGAGAATCCTGCTCTATGTGACCACAGCAGCAAGAATTGAGTATGCAAAGGCCTGGAAAAAGGAAGAACGGCTCAAATAGAGCAATGGCTTCATGCTTTGTTTGAAATGAAAGCTCTCGACATCTTAACTCAGAGACTTAAATAGTCAACAGACGACAAGGTGAACAATGAATGGGCACCTGTAGATATCTTTCTTCAACAACAAATATAACAGGATTTGTTGAAACATAAAGATTTCATAGAAAACAGGATGAGAAGGATCTGATTTGAAAAAGTAATGGGATAATAAGCTAAAACTTTAGTGAATGAAAGAAATAGTAAATAGTATTAAAAATCTCTCAACATAAATTGGATTTTTATGAAATATCAGGAATTGACAAGTAGAGGAAATCTGAAGCATGCTTGGTAAATAGGTAAGGCGTACAGTATCCTGGAGGAGGGGGAAGGAAGGAAAGAAGATACATGGAACTGCTTCTCTATAGTTCAGAACACATTATTGTTTCTTGATTTATTTGCATATTTTATGAGGGATTTGGTATATACTTGTATTTCATCTTATTAGAATAATAACTCCAATAACAAATGTATATTGCAATAAAAAAATATAAATTCAAAAAAACATTTAGCAGTACCTGGCAGCTGGTAGCAACTCTAATGGTATCTGACAAGAAGCAGCAATATTTAACAATATTTGTTACTTGACATGTAGAAACAGTGTTTGATTCTTTCCCCACTCCAGCTCCCAGCTATTATGGAAACTATGGTCATTAATTTTGGATTTTAATTAGCAGCCATCAACTCAATAGCTGCAGTGCTTGATCAATATGACTGCCATTGTTGCGAGGTCTGCTTTCAGTTTTTTGTTTTTTTTCTGGGAGTGTGGTTGCTTTCAGTGGGTGCTCTGGCCAGAGCCTGGAAAAGTTACTGTTTTGAGCTACAGCTTCCAGAATTCCTGGCTGTGGGATTCTGAGATTTGTGGTTAAAAAAAAAAGTCTTAGGGCTTTTCCGCACTACACTGTTATAGTGCTATTATTCCCCTTTCAACATCCTGTGGAAGTCTGGGGTTTGTAGCTTTCTGAGGCCAAAGAGCTGTCCGGCTGAGAATTCTAAATCCCCCCCCCAAACTACAATCCCCAGAATTCCACAGGACGTTGAAGGTTGAAGAATAGCAATATAACAGTGTAGTGCAGAAAGGCCCACATTTTCCAAGATCCAGAAAGGATAATACTTGGCAGCTGCACAGAGATAGCATGAGGCAACTGAATATTATTCTTGTATGTTGACAAGCATCCCTGACATACATGAAACTAGGGGGCAAAGTACACAGGATGTGGCTTCCATCTGGTCGCAGGAGTTGACATCTCCCTTTTATGAAACAAACCATTGAAGACACATGTGTCAGACAGCTAAACATCTCAGACAGGTAATGAATCATTCAGGAAGGAACTGCTGAATTCAGAAAGGGTCAGTGTCTATACCTCCCTTTTTTATCACCTCTGGTTTTCAATAAGGGAGGACTTCCTTTGTGATGAGCTGGTATCTTTCTAAAGTGATTAATCATAATTTGAATACAAAGCAAATGACATCATGTCTTGTACTGGAAACTTTTCTCTTTGAAGAGGCCATGTGCATGTACACATTGTTCTTCATCAGACCAGTATGGCCTTGTACATAACATGATGGAAGGGGAACTCAGAGACCTGTGCCTATCCAAATTTGGATAGTTTGTAGCCCGGCACAGTCACACACTCATTGTTTTCTTCTGTAAAATGGGCAATGCCAATAGCCTGCTGCATACTGTAGTGACTGTAGTGACCTCCAGTCAGTGATGTGTATACAAAATATTTCCTCCCACTACCAAGCCCGAGAAACAAAATCCAGGCCTATGGATACAAATGGAAGCAGGGGTAAGTTCTCAAATTCATGATAGCTCACAGCCTGGAATCAGTGGTCTTCAAGGCGACAGGATAAAATAAATTAAGCCCTGCTGATAATTATTATAAACCCAAACACACATGCACACAATTTTGAGAATGCAGCTATCAAAGCTGACTTTGTATTCTGTCAACGTATGGCCTGCCCATCACCGAAACAGATTTCTCACCATACAAAAACTCCTGCCTCCCCCACTGGATTCACACATCAGGCATTTTAATGAAGGATATTTTTTCCCTTGGTGGGCAAATCATCATCATCATCATCATCATCATCATCATCATCATCATCATCACTATCATCATTCAGGTAGGCCTTTGGCATCTAGTTGGTTGTCTTGATTGCCTTTTTTTTTTTTGCAGAAAGGCATGAAATGAATTGAATAAATAAATGGTCAGTCATGTAATAGAAACCTAACCATCATGGTGGTGACATGTAGAGGCCACAGCAGAGCTGAGAATAGGCAAGAAAAAAAAAAGTCTCTTGGTTGTTCCTCACAACAATAGTTGAGTATAATCTCTCTCTTTCATCCTTGCTTCTATATCTCATACCCCCCTCTTTCTAAGCTCCTCTTCTTTACCCAAATGTAAAGAAGATGTCTGTCCTATGTGTAAAATGCTGCATAATTTTTTTTTTGCCACATATATTAATAAGTTTGTAGTCAAGACCCATCATTGCACTTTTGTACTGTTGTCAGTGGAATTAGGATTTTTTTCTCTTCTCCTACAGTCCCTCTCTGTAGTGCCAGAAAACTACTTCACAGGACCCTCCAAGTAGATTTTTAAGGTTTATGGTGGGCTGGTTGTTGTGGGGAGGGGATGCCAATGTTGGGAGAAGGAACAGGATCCAATGGAAAGACTCTCCTGGATCCTGGCCTATATGATAAATATGTCAATTGAGTGAAACAATACAAGACTGAGGCACTTATCTCGGTTTATGCAGGATTTAGCGTGGGCATATGAGAGTTTATAATAATAATAATAATAATAATAATAATAATATTTATTTTATTTATTTTTATCCCGCCTCTCCCAGTGGATCGAGGCGGCATTACAGAAATATATAAATACATTAAAACATTAAAATGTACCCCATCCTCCCCACCCACCAACCCTTCTATCCCCCTAAAACACATTAATTATTAAAACAAATTAAAAACAAAATTAAAAACAAAAGGACAATTGATGAGAGGTGGTGGAACACTAGTCTGGGAAGGCTTGTCGGAAGAGAACAGTCTAGTAAGAAGAGGACATGAGGGGGCCTGTCAAGCCATCCCCATTGTCCTAGCTCTCAGTCTTGAATAGCATTGTCTGAAGAATTCTACTTCTCTTCACAAGTGTGCTTTCCTTCACTGAGTGGAGGGACATAGGATCTTATGTGTCCCTTCTGCACTTTGAACACCCCTGTGACTTGGATGAATGTCTCCGCTGGGTTTGAATCAGTAGACAACCAACACGCAATGTGTTAACATGAAATTATTTGCAAATGTCATTATCAACCAGTGTTGGCCCTGTTAAACCTCTTTTTTGTTTTATATTGTAACATTCCTTTGCCAGATTGTATAATTGCATCATGATGTCTGATACAATATTATGATGCAATGACTCAAGCCTGCTGCCCTCCCATTTCTGTGTCATAATATTTCAAGTAATGAGGACGGTTGCATATTAAACAGCTTGCAATCCAAAGTGCTGGCGGGACACATTACAAGATGCTTTGACATAACTGCTTCAAGGACTATGTAAGCAAATGACATTCTAGGAGCGTTGACAATATGTTTGTACATCTTGATAATAAAACCCACTATCCTCCAAAGACAACACCACTCCATCACCTCTGAACAACCAGCTCAAACCGCAGCAACAAGAGGAATAGATTGTGTAAAGCAAAAAAGCTATGCTTGTTCCTAAAGCTCTCTCTTCTGTGCATTCAAATTTAGAAAAAGACTGAAGTGATTATTAATTATAATAAATTATTGAAATATTTTTAAATGGAGTCAGAAGTAATACTCTGGTCCAAAAAAAGGAGGACAATCATAATAATAAAAGAAACAGAAGGTAGAAAATCTGGCAGAACACATTGGATGGCCAACATTTTTACAGAAGGTGAGCACCTCCCATTCCTTCCCACACTTCCTCCTATCTGAACACAGACAGAATGAAAGGAATACAAAAAGCACAAGGATGAGTGACTCAGCACTTCTGCTCTCTGTGTTTCTGCACTTTACGTGGGAAGTGGGACTTGTTATTTACATGTAAAATAGCCCCACTTCCCACGTGATAGCAGAGGTGGGGAGGAAGAAGAACAAGAGCATGAGCCAGTCATGCTGTTTTGCTTCCCACTTCGATGTTAGAAATCTGGATGTGTCACATGGGATGAGGCTTTTTCAAATATACATACCTTCTCGCCATATTGAACTGCGCTCCCCAATGTGGGAGAAAGCTTGCATTTGGGGGATTGATCATAGCTCAGTAGCGGAGCTCAAAAGTAAGTGAGATTGTCCTTTCCTTGCTTTACTAACCAATTCTGCCCCCAAATTTGAGACACTTCCTAACACCACAAGCTTCCCACTTTTCTCTTCGTATGAACAAATGGCCCACAGAGTGTCTCATTAACCCTTTTTTAGGAGAGTAGTTCACTACATATCACAAACACTGAGGTAGAGACCAGTCTTTTAGCTTAGTTTGCTGCATGTTTGTAATCTCCACAGATTCAGACAGGTCCATTCTGTTTTAAGACAGATACATTTGGAGTTGTCCATTGAGAACAATGACCCATTAAAACTATTCTGTTTTCCTACTTTGACGGCCATTGTTCCATCCTTTGGAATCCTGGGGTTTGCAGTTTAGGGAAGGGCATTTAGAATTCTCAGAGAGCTTTAGTGCTTTACCAAACTACAAACCCCAGAATTCCACAGGAAGGAAAAATTGTAGTTAAAATGGAATAATAGTGCTATAATTCTGTAGTGTGAATGGACCTGTGGTTGCTGGACAAAAACATTAGCTAACCAGGTTGTGCCAGCTGTAGGGTAGCTTTGGCATATGGGGTGAGGAGAACCACTCTGACTTGGCAAAAATGGAATACTGGGATCAGTTTGAAACTTCAGGTCTTCTGCCTTCCCTAACTCTTTTCAGAATATTTATTCGTATTGCTTTATAATCTCAGATTGTTTATGCTAATTTGCTTAATGAACTATAGGACACTATTCCAGTCTCATCTGAAAGCAGGTGTAAGCAAGGTGCAGCTTTCTAAATTATGTTGGATTGCAGTTCCCGGCAACCCTATTCAGTATAGCTGATGTATAAAGCCACATTTGAAGCTAGTCCTTTCCCTCAGAGATGCTGAGGAATGCTGGTAGTTGCAGTCCAACATTTGGAGGGCCATACCATGCCTATTCCTGTCTTAAAGCATGAAATCCTCAGCCCTGCCCAATCAGCTGGGTTACTCAAGTATAAAGTCAATAGTTGAAACTGTTAGACCCATCTCTGTTATTTGTGAAAATAAATACCATATCTTTCCAGTGACATTTTGCCCTTTGGACTATTCCTTTCCATTTCCTATTAATTAATTCCTTTATTTTTGAGAAGTTTCTTCTTCTTTTTTTTAACAATCAAATGTGACTGTGTTGGATGTTTGGGCAACTTTCCACTTACATAAATGGAAAGTAGAAAGTGGATCTTAGTTCTCCGAAACCCATTTCATTCTACATGAATTCTCATATATGATTGCTGATGGTTCTGAAATTTCCTAAGCTAAATTTGTCAGTATTCCTGTGTTACAAAATATCCTGGCTTCCTTGAAAATATTCACAGTCTCAAAATATTCTTTGGATATTCCCCTGCAGTCTTGACTTCACCTTTATTCTTCCTGCTTGGAATGTTCCCACATAATAATCACAACAGCATTTTACTGAGAGCTGAAATTAATTTTTGCTAATTAGACATAGTGTACTTCTAATGCACACATTTCTTAATTTTGTAATATGCATTTCAGCCTCCAAAATTTGCTGTTTGAATGCTGGAATCAAAACTTGAATCAACATTAAAAATTTCATTAATTAAATTTATGAAGTGCACATAACATATATTTATCAATGTCTTATTGCAAGTCATCTAGGATCTTAGCTATTTATAGCATTTACACCCTGCTCACTAAACTGGAAAAGCTGTCAGAGAACATGCAGAGGCTTATAAGCCCTCATCACAGGCAGGCAGCCTATTTGCCAACTCATGAGTTGTGGACAGTGCTGGAATCAGCACTCAGAGAACTTACTTTTGGCGCTGGCATGTTTGGTCCAAAAAGTAACTTCTCTGAGCTCTCTTTCAGTCAGGAGTCAGCTTTCCAGCATTCCAGGGAGAACTGTTTTCTCAACTCAGTGAATTAGACCAAGATCCAATGGTGTACGTTCATGTTCAGCACTAATAGAATTGGGACTTTTTTTTTCTTTCCACTTCCTGCTGCAGCCTCCTCTCCCGCTCCTGGGCATAAAGAAGGACTTCCTAGCCTGAAATAAGATGCTTGTCCAGGAGACACTAGAATTTGTTGTTTCAGAAATGGCACAAAGTATGATTTGCTCTCTCAAAACCTAAATGTGCTTTTGCTCCAGGTGACATTTCCTACGTGTGTGCAAGAAGAGCCAACAGAACATGGCATCCAACTGGCAGCAGGAGGGAAAGAGGAGAACCACAATGCCTTGAGACTGTAAGATCCCAGTTAGTGAGTGTCAGGAACCGAATTCACACACACAAATGTAACAATGCTAATACACTATTTATTAGGAGTGTGATGCATAGTACAGGACTTCAGTGAGCGAACTGAAGGCAATTAGCAAAATCCAAACATTAGAAGCAAATAGTTTCCCATTCCGCTGGCAAGAGACCTTGAAGTGCTGGCTTCAGCTTGGTGGTGCTTATCACTACATTCCTAGCTTTGTTTACCTAACGGTCTCTGGTTCCCATACCTTGTTACAAGTAAGCAGTTAATTAACTCCTACTACATGTCCCATAACTAAAATATGGAGGGCTACCCAACAGTGAGAGTCAACACTGATGTTGGATTTACAGGCCCCAAGTCAAATGGGAATAAATGAGTTAGCCCTGGTCTCCACAGTGCAGAGAAGAACTGGCATTAAATCCCAGGATCAGTGTGTAGTGCTCGGAGGGCATTGCCATGGCCACTCAATGTATTCATTACATTGTATGTAAAGATTACATATGCCTGTCATGCTGCCATGTCTAGCTATAATTAATAGCCAGTTTATTATAGCTTTTAGATTATTGCACAAAGGCCAAGGAGACCCAAACTAAAATCTCCATTCAAGTACGAAGCTCACCAGGTCACCTTGGGCCGGCCATTCTGTCTCTGTCTAGCCTACACTGCAGGGTTGTTATGATGATAAAATAGGAAGAGACAATTACTGTAAGTTGTCATTACTTTCTTAAAGTGAGTGTATGTGTGTTATCATACAAATATAACACTTAACTTTCTTTTTTCTTCTAAAGGAGGGTTGAGGAGAGTTGAGAGCTGCCCTTCAACAAAACCCCGAGAGCTGCAGGATCCTGCACCCTTGCCTTTGAAGGAAGCAGAATGTACATGTTATACTAGCATGATAAGAGAAACACACATACACAAATATGCAAATCAGCCAGAAATGTAAGAAAATGGCATTACCAGAAGCTAAAAGAAACCCATTAACCCGATAATATTTCAAAACAGATTAGACTTTTTGCAGTCTGACTGGTGGTGGTGATATTACAAATGTGCACCGGAACCAGTGCTTGGATCGGTCCCTTTGCTGGCCAACTTTTACTGGAATTGCAACTGGAGAGAACAGAATTATTCTCTGCAGCATTATTAAGGCCAAGCTTTGTGTGTTGATTTTTGTGCTTGTAAAAAAACAAACCAAAAACTTAAAAAACAGTTTAGGACAGAGAGCTTTCCCTAAACCGAATCAGGGTCCGGTTGTTCTTCACTGGAGAGAGTGACAGGCCATTTCCGCACAGGGCTGTTAGAGCGCTATGATTCCACTTTCAGCCTCCTCTGGAATCCTGGGGTTTGCAGTTTCGGGAGGGGCCGGCCGGCCCCTCCCGAAACTGCAAACCCCAGGATTCCAGAGGAGGTTGAAAGTGGAATCATCGCGCTAGAACAGGCGAGTGCGGAAATGGCCACAGTCTGTGTTCAGAGTGCATCACGTGCTGAAAAGAAAGGCATCAAGGTTGTTCCTGAGAATGTCAAGAGTTCACCTCCTCACTGAACGGAGGTGGCCGATTCTCACATACGTGTGAACGGAAGGCTCCGGCGAGGAAGGGGAGGGCGTGACCTTGGCAGCAGGGAGAGGCAAACAATTCCCACGCCTCTGGGAATTTGGAGGAAGGCGGCGAGGAGCACGTGACAAAGTCGAAGGCGCCTCTGGTCATGTGCAGAGCGCAGCCCCTCGTCCCAGACTCTCAGCCACCCGCGACAGTCACAACAGGCGCCGCCCCCGGAGACCTCGAGCCTCGCCGTCCTCTCCCGCTTTGGCCACGAGCTGCCGCCCGACGGCCAGGATCCCGGGCCGAGATACCCTTGGCGGGCGGGCGGCCGCTGCTGACATTGACAGGACGCACGCGGGCGCCTGTTTTCTCCTTTCCGCCCCTCCCCGCGCTCCCGCCCGCGTCACCGTCGCTCGGCCTTGTGGGAGCCGTAGTGCTCCTCCCGGGAAGACGCCGGCGCGCGCCTCCCCGAGGAACTACGCCTCCCAGGCGGCGCCGCGGGGAAGGTGTGCGCGAGCGGGGCGGGCGCGCCGGCGGGGGAGCTGCTGACCGCGGGCACCGCCGAGCCCAGCGCAGCGCCGCGCCGCGCCGCGCAGCCGAGGGAGGCGAGGGCTCCGGCGGGATCGGCGCGGGGGGCGAGGCTGCACGGGCGCCCCCCCACTCCCCTTGGCGGCGGGGGCGGCGAGCGGCGCGCGGGGGACATGCAGGCGGAATCGGGGATCGTGCCGGACTTCGAGGTGGGCGAGGAGTTCCACGAGGAGCCCAAGACCTACTATGAGCTGAAGAGCCAGCCGCTGAAGAGCAGGTGACACGGACCCCTCCCCTCCCCCGCCCCTCCCCGCCGCCCTTCTCCCTCCCCGTCAATCTGGGATAAGGACCCCCCCCGCCGCCCTGTCGCCCTGACACAGCGAGTTGGCGGAGGGGATGGAGACCCGGGTCGTGCCCCCCCCGCGCTCTGCCTCGTAAGAGGGTCCTTGAAGCTCAGCGATCCTCGACGCCCGCAGACACCGTGTGCGCTCACCTTGTCCTCCTCTTCCCCCTCCCCGCCCCCCTCCCGCCCTTTCCCCCCTCCCGCCCTTTTCCCCCTCCTGCCCCCCTCCCGCCCTTTCCCCCCTCCCGCCCTTTCCCCCCTCCCGCCCCCTCCCGCCCTTCCCCCCTCGTCCCCCCTGCCTCCCCCGGGCGCCACTTCCGTCGCCCGCCCTCCCCTCTCTGCCCACCGTCCTGCCAGCCCCTCTCCCCCGGCGCTGCCCCGCCCCGCCACCGTCCGCGTCCCTTTTCTGCTTCTCCTGCCCCGTCCCGCTTCTTCCCAGTCCCCCTTTCAGCCATCCCAGCCTCGCCTCTTCTTCCTGCTGCCCTCTTCCCATACGCACTACACTGGTATAGCGCTATTATTCCACTTTCAGCCTCCTCTGGAATTCTGGGGTTTGTAGTTCACTGAGGCCAAAGAGCTCTCTGGCTGAGAATCCTAAATGCCCCTCCCTCAACTGCAAACGCCAGGATTCCATAGGAGGTTGAAAGTGGAATAATCGCGCTATAACAGTCTATTTATTTTTTTATTTTATTTTATTTATTTATGTATTTGTATCCCGCCTCTCCAGATGTCCATATGTCTAGTGCAGAAAGGCCCAAGGACCTCCTTCCTGTTGGGGCGATCCTCCTTTTGGCCCCCTGATCCGAGTCCGCGGGGCTCCCCTTTGCTAAACCCAGTGCCAGGGAGTCCCGCCGGCTTTCCTAGTTGAATTGTTAGATTTCTCTCCAGGAACTTCGCCTCCGCCTTGCTCCCAGCGCCCCCACCTGGGAAAATAAAAGGACAGGTCCCTTGCCTCAGCCCCTTCCCACCGGGGTGGAAGCTTATTCCCCTTAGGATCGGCGCTGACTGCTTGAACCCTGACTTCTGCATACGTATTTCTTTTTTTTTTTCTTTTCCTCTGCAAGGTGTGCATGTCCTATGTGTGGGTTGGCACAGATGCGCCGCGTGCCAGGGCCGAGGGGGCGGTGCCCATTTGTTTGGAGGTGTGAGAAGCGTGCGTGGCAGAAAGAGCAGAGAGAGAGAAAGAAATCAAGGAGCCAGGAGCGCAGGGTTTGCTTCTCCCACCTCCCAGGCCTTCGCTTTTGCTGATGTTAAAAAAAAAAAAAAAATTGAGTTGTCCCTTTTGACAGCAGGTGGGTGGCTGGCGTGGGAAGGCGAGGAGGAGCGGAGTTTGGGGTGTGTTGGGAGGGGGAATGTTACAGGAGGAATGGAACTGGGTGCCTGCTGTTTACTTTTGTGCCTCTGCTGAATCAGGCCATTGGTAGAAGTTTTTTCCCCCTCCCCTGAATGGACTGAAAGGAAGCATCTTTTTCTTTTGCATTTTTTCCCCTTTACAGTCCAGGCTATAAAGGCAGCTATTTAGGGAGTGATTCCTGTCATAATGGCAGTTTTGTTTAGCGTGTGTGACTGTTTGGGCAGAGAGGAGGAGCTACGTCCTGCGGCTGGTATTATGTAAAGGGTATTGTTGGGCATTCTCACCAGAGGCATTATCTGGCCTCGGCTGGGAGTTACAGTTACAGACTTCCACTAACAGTTAAATGTGTATCAAGCAAAGGGTGGGGGGTGAGGGTGGGGGTGAGGGTGGGGGGGTGAGCAGGGAGGAGTAAACCTACTACTGGGTTTCTGTTTCGTGAATGTGTTGGACTGCCTGATTCCTACTCAACATGATTTCCGCACGAGCCTGTTATAGTGCGATGATTCCACTTTCAACATCCTCTGGAATCCTGGGGTTTGCAGTTTTGGGAGGGGCCGGAGGCCCCTCCCGAAACTGCAAACCCCAGGTTCCAGAGGATGTTGAAAGTGGAACCATCGCACTATAACAGGCTCGTGTGGAAATGGCCATCTTAGAACCCAGAAGGATTCTCTGTGAAGTTGAATTAGATTTAGAGTTAGATTTCTCCCCAGGAACAGCAATATAAACAAACCAGGATTTTTATTTTATTATTTTATTTTGCTGGAGGCAGGAGGCAGTAAGACAAAATTCTGTAACGTTTCAGTGAAGGCCAGCTTCTGCTGGATTACAGTTGACGTGAAACTAGATAGTGCCCACAGCATATGTTTACACTGAGTGCTTATGCTTCCTCCCCTCCCATCATTGTATGATAGAATGCGGAGGAGAAATAGGGTGAAGTATTGCCATTGTATTTCAAAGGAGCATGGAGTTCGAGAGAATCCTAAGATCTATGTAGTCTAACCCCCCTGCCAGGGCAGGAATCCATTGCACAGGCAGCCTTGACATCCTCAGTGTGAAAACACCCTTACCGTTGCTCTCCAGCAAGGGAATCGCTTTCAAATGCGATTGGTCAGTTGCTCTTTTTGTGTCAGTGCATATTCAGGATACATACCAACTTGCAGCCTGAGTTGCTTGGATTTATTTAGATATTGCATGAATGTTGCTCCTCTTTTTTGTTACCACAACATGAATGGCAATGGTAGAAATGACATGTGTGGCATTCAGGAAGAAGAACAGGATGGTGGGACTGTCTTGTTCCTTGGAGTTCCCAGGAGTGGTGGAAGCTGTAGGAGAAGGAACGTGGCATGCTGTGCTCCCTTTGCATTATGTGAGGTGGTGGTTGGTCACCTATTAGGATTGATTAGGTTTCCCTGTACAGCATCCCCTTTGACTCAGGTTGTTTGATCTGGTTTCACATTTATCTGCTCAGCATTGTGCGTAGGAATTAGGCTGAGAGTTGTTGACTCTGACTGTTGGTGGCTTGTCATCATTATTGCAACTAACAATATTAGTGTGGTTTGAAAGGTAAAAGCCTGTGGTTAAATGGTTAAATAGTGGTTAAATCCAGGTTCAAGACTCTGCAGAGTCATGAAGCTCGCTGGGTGACCATAGACCAGTCACGTACACTCACTCTGACCTACTTCACAGGGGTTGTTGTCAGGATAAAGTGGGCTGTTGTTATTGTTGGTGGTGAACACACTGAATTAATTGGAGGAAAGTTGCTATTATCATGAGCCTTAAGGTTCACTCTGGCTTACGATGACACTCTCATATGGTTTTCTTGGCCAGATTTCTTCAGAGGAAACTTGCCGTTGCCTGCCTCTTAATCTAAGGGAGGGTGACTTGCCCATGGTTAACCAGTGGGTTTCCATGACTGAGTGGAGATTTTACAGTCTGGTCTCCCACAGTCCCAGGTCCTGTACTCAAACCACTAGACCATGTTAGTTCCACCATAGTAGGAAAGGAAGCATAGAATGTTAACAAATAAATAATAATACTTAATAATAATAAAACTCCAGATGAAGAGTTTTCCTTTTTACTTGGAGGGTCAAGTATTCCTTCTCACTCCAAACCAAGTTGGTGGGCTCTGGAATGAGCTCATAGTCCTAAATGAAAATGGGGTCATCCAGTATTGGTCTCAGATGAATGGTGATGATATCATTATCTCTAACCTCATACCATTTACATACCTGTTCTGGGAATTTGGTAATCAATAAAGCTGATTATTGGTAGTATTATTATTACTGACTTTAATTACTTATGTTCTGAAACAATTATTTTGTCTGATCTCTTCTTTCATTGTGTGTATACTCTTTTTAATTAGCATTGCAGCCATGTTGTGTACTGCTGAACTGTAGGCAATTCAGTAAGCAAGCATGTTTCCTTTCTTGGTAGAGACATGCTGGTCCAATAGCAGTTCTGGTTGGCCAATTTGATATTAAACTAAATTAGGCTTTTGCTTAAATTTCCAGTATTGGTGCCAGAATGTGCACCATAGAAATGGCAAAGGTAGAGCATTATTATTTCAGTCTGCTTCCACACAGCCAATGGGAGATTTTAGTTTAGTAATGGAAGTCCAAGCATGTAATTCTATTTTTTTTCTTTTCTCTTTCTGTGATTCAAATGGTAAAGATACCTGTCCAGAATAGGTGGTCTAGTCAAATGTTCACATATGAATAGCTCAAAAGCTAACAGTTGCTTGGCTCCCCCCCAGATATTGTTTTGATTATATGTGTTGCATTATCACTTATGTGCAGATCATGAGAAAGTTCTTACAAATGATAGCAATGACCATAAAAGAATGATGTATAGAAATGTGCATTGTAGGTGTAATAGCCGTGCATAGTACTCAGCAGCTGCCATTATATGCACCAAGGTACTAAAATAAGGAGCTATTCAGTTTTATCTGCCTGGCTTGAACTGTCACTGTGAACAAGGGCTTCTCTTCTGCCTGAGTATCATGTAAGGAAGCCCTTGCCAACCTGGCAGCCTCCAGATGGATTTGGCCACAATCTTCTTATCACAAGCTAGTGTGGATTGTGGAATTATTGGCCAACCCATCTGGAAGCCCTAGGTCTGGGCAAGACTGGTACCAGTAGTATTTAAACTGGGTACTCTCTTTAGGAGTCTGATTTAGAACAAATCAGGATATCTGTTTCTTCTCCAGGAACTTTCCCAGCTCTGCCTTGAGATGCTAATGGTTAAACTTGGACTCTTCTTGATGCAAACCATGTACTCTGTACATAGCAACCGTCCTTGTAAATGATTAGCCTCTGGTTTGTTACCCTGCTTTAAAATAAAGACACTTGGCCACTATATTTGTAGGAAGGTATTTGCTTCAAGTTCTGCAAGCAACAGTGTGATGGAAAGTGTCCACTGTCAAACCTCCAGAAGTTTTCTTGTAGCATTTTCTTCTTGGCAAATATGCTAGTTGGAATTGGTTCATAAATTAAAATCTGCAAGATAAATTTGCCAGTTTATGCTTTGCTGTCCCCCCCCCATGGTTTACTATTGTATTGTCTTAGATTGTCTACTTCTCTGTATTGCTGTGTGCAAAATCTTGGGTATTACAGTCCTGAAATGGGTTGCACTGTTACTTGCACTAAAATGCAACAGAACGCAATTTTCTATAATCTTCAAATACAAAAAGTGTACTAAATGATTTTTTTTACATCTTTGAGGATATTTGAAAGGATGCAGTTTTTAAACTGGTGCTTTCTACTGTGCAAAGCGCCCCCCTCTCTCTGTGTCCTATAGAAATGAGTTTGATAAAGAAGTGATGCAACATTAAGTATGTGCATTGTTGCCAATGAAATCATGAAACTTCTGGGTTATTGTGATAAATACTGAAGCTTTTAAGTTTGTAAAATTACTCCCCTGCTCATACTGACTGCCCAAAAGCTGGACATTTCCCCTAACACCCATAACAGATACATTAATTCAACACCACATAAGTCATAAATGAGGTCAAGAATGTACTATGCACTTTAATGAAGTGGTGCAGAACCTATTAAAATTGGTACAATTGGACCTTTTTTGTTTGCTGCTGCTAGTTTGTGCACTGATGTGAAAGCAAGCCAAGTTAGTGCATTTTCTCCTTTAGAAATAATATAGTTTCTGAAAATCTATTTGCAGTTAGAAGTCAGGTAGTTGGATTATATGAAGCTCCAAGACCTGAGATAATGCATGACACTTGTATGTCTTCTGTGAAGTGCTATGCACACTGTATAAAAATAGGAACAGCAGAATCATTACAAATGCTATGCTGCCCTAATTTGTCAATTGTTAACCAGGTTCACTTCATGAATGAATGATTCTTCGTAGTTTTACTTTAAACAAAGCAACCAAGCAACTCCAAACAATAGAGGCCATGATTTTGAAAATATATGTAAATTAGTATCTTATATGTTAGATTTTTATTTATGTATATTTTTATACATGTTTTCTTAATGTTCAAAGTGCTATACTTCAAAATAAGAAAATAAAATAAAATCATAAAGGGCTAGAGCTGAAATGTGGTTAAGCCCACCAACTTCAGTAACTTTCAAAGGGTTTTGAACACAATAATGAAGGATAAGGCTTATGGGGGCTATATATTATCTTTGCGATCAGGATAAATTTAAATAACCATTGCTGCAGAAGAAGCAACAGAAAGAGAGAGTTATTGTGTTTGTGGCCTCTCCAGAAACTTCTGGTTGGCCACTATTAGAAAGAGGTCGTGAACCTCCTGCACTTTTGTTCTGATCCTGCAGGATGGTTCTTACTGTCTTGCACTTCCTATGTATTGTAGGAATGTTAAGAGTTTTTATTTCTCACAATTATAAGTAGATCATTTATTGGCACTTTTCTCACTATAGAGCTGAAGTGGGCAACAGTGTTCTTCCAGGTATGTTTACTTACAACTCATGTAATTCCTCACCATTGGCTATTCTGGCTAGGAATGGTGGGGACTGTAGGCCTAAAATGGTTGCCCATCTCTGTTGAGAATGCTTGCTATGACAATCAATTCTTCAATAAGCAGACTTTCTCAGTAAGCACATTTATTGAAATTATCTGGTTATCATTCTTGGGAAAGGAATTTGATTCTGTCCATAATCAAGATGACAAATCAATGGCTAATAGTAAGAGTTGCAGTTACATAGGATTAAAACCAATTACTCTCAGCAAAAGTAGATCTGCTGGGTAGACTGAATGGAAGTGTTGATATAGCAAGTTTTCTTTAATGAGTATGTTCCAGTTGAGGTTAACAGCTGGATTTTGTCCTTAATGCTTTACATATGAAAACATCAATTGATCAACCGCTGCTGAGTCATGTAATTAAGTTCAGGTGTTGACATCTGTGTGGTCAATATTGAGAATATCTAAAAATTATGAATGTGCAAAGAGTTTTCTTGCTTAAATTTAACCCATGATGTCACACTCGGTATCAAAGCTGAACTCTTCCCATCTCTCACAGAAGCTGCTGTATAGACTTGTTATCTAACAGCTTTGCCTTGTCAGAATGTTTGTGAACACTCTGTGGCATCACAGAGACTTGCAGCTCCCATAATCCCACACTATTATGTTGGTGAGGGCCAATGGGAGTTGATATTGGGTATAGGAGGAAAAAGAAATTGACAAGGCTGCAAACCCTGTCCTTCAGAAGCCTCTACTAATTTCAGTTTCTCTTGTGAACTTGACATTCATGAAAGGGAAATCTGAATCCACTGCCTTCTGATTTATTTGTACATAAAATTCAGACAGAATTGTACTCTCTGTACTTTATTCTCCCATTCTTTGGCAGCAGTATTTTTTATTATAATGTTTTCATGTTGCTACCAGCACACACTTGCATTATTAGGAAACGTTTATGTATATTATACAGTTGTTGTGGTGGTGTACCTTCTAGTCATTTCTGACTTGTGTTGACTCTAAAGCAAACCCATCATGGGGTTTTCTTGCAAGATTTGTTCAGAGGGGATTGGCTTTTGCCTTCCTCTGAAGCAGAGAAATTCTGAGTTGTCCAAGGTCACCAAATAGATTTCCAAGACCAAGGGGGAATTCAAACTCTATTTTCCCAGTGTCATAGTCCCAACACTCAAACCACTATACAATGCTGGCTCCTGTTATACATATGGCATTTCTTATATTATACATCAGTGCATTTAAACAATCTGATGTCAAGGATGGGTATTTTTTTCTCCTGTGTACCTATACCATATTTGTATGGTATGGTACCTATACCATATTTGTGCCCATTGGCTACAACTGTTTCTTTCCTTCCTGGAAACTCTCCCAAGGACTGGCAGCAGATGGCTTGGGGACTGGGGGTGCTTTCTGGACCATCACTTTGAGTAACTCAGCTCTTGCTAATGCAAGATTTAGCAATCTTCCACAAAATCTTGAAGATCCCAGGTGGTATAAGTCATGTATAAGACTGTGACCTAATAGAGTTATTGATCAATGCTTCTCTGTTCCCATCTCTCTGAGATGTGATGTACGCAACACATATTGTCCCTGATAATAAAAGTTTCATTTGAATATTAGGAGTTTCTGTTCTTTATTAAATAGACAGATGCTACAACTTGAATTGTGCTTCAGTCTGAGATCTTATTGCACAATATAATTACATTTCCATTAATCTTTTTGTCCACATTCTTATATAACCATTATTATGCTCTGATCAAGATCAATATACATAATGTGTATGATTTTTTAAAAAGAAAAGTATAGTAGTTTGAAAAAATGGTGTCATAAGGTATAATAATATAAAAAATTGTCATTTAGATTTTTAGGTTTCCAAATATCCTTTAAACAGAGCAATTTTATTCATTTAAATTTTGTTATGTTTCTGTTCAGTGTCTGCTTTTGGAGCTTTAATATGATATTCAAGTGTCCTCCAGTTATGATCTTTCCATCTGCCAAATTCAACTTCATAAATTACAGATGATTAAGATGTCTTTTTTATTAAAACAAAAAAGAAAGAAAGGAGGAAAAAACGAACACTGGAAACAGTTACTCTTCTGAGGTTTCTGTGCGAGCTGGATTAATTACTAGTAGGAAAACTCCAAGAACTAGAAGTTTATTAGTTTAGTAAACAGATGTTAGCTCTGAAACATAACCAGCCTAATCTAAATTGTTGTATGATGGTAACGATTAAGAGTAATACAGTATGATCAGATTTACTATTCTCAGTTCATGTATGCATGTTTGTGCCAATTTAAAATAATTATTTTTTCAGATTACTGTGATTTTTCCCTTTTTGTTCTGGCTACTGTTCCAGTTGTGCAAGAAGTGGAAAATATTCTTTATTTAGAACAGGTCACATGCACTTACATTGAGGAACAGAGCTTCAGTGCAACAAAATGTATCTTAGTAAAGTAACAGAAGCAAAATGCAGTTTTTCATAAAAAAATAAAAAGCTTGTTAATGGAGCACTGTTTCACTATGTCACAACAAAAGCTGCGTGGGGTGTATCCCATTAGTATTGCTTAAGTGTTGGAATCCTCTGTGAGTCAGTGGAGCTTTCCACTAGCAGAATAGGGAGTAAGGCAGTTCAATTCTTTGTGATTCCTTCTTCCTCCCAATGCCCCTTGCCACCTCCTAGAGAAGCTCTCCCATCCTTCCAGAGAAGATTTGGGTGGTGGAGGTTGCATTTGGGAGAGGGTATAGTTGAAAGGGATGCAGTTGAAAAAGTCTTCTGCTGCCTCAAAGAGTGTTCTGCTAGTAGAGTGATGCCAATTTAATACAACCCAAAATTGTGTTTGAATGAAATATTTAGGAGGAAAAAAAAAGATGAGTAAGGGAGAAAGTCTCTGTAGTGTAGTGGCCAGTGCTTTCACTGGCAATAAAATGGTGCCAAAGGTACTCTTGGAAAATGTCAAAAAATTTTCCTGTGTAGGGAGTAAATTTCAGAGGAAATGTATTCAGGCCTTGCAGTAGTGGTCTTGTAGTTAAGATTCCTCAAAATGCATACATATTTTTTTATTTTTATTTTTTTATTTATTTGTATCCCACCTCTCCATATGGATCGAGGCGGCAAACAACTTACAAATAGCATGTATTTCGATACATTTTTCTATACATGCCCCCAACAAGCTGGGTACTCATTTTACCGACCTGTGAAAGGATGGAAGGCTGAGTCAACCTTGGAGCCGGGCAGGATCGAACTCACAACCTTGTGGCTTGCAGTACTGGCATTTAACCACTGCGTCACCACGGCTCCTTATAACTGAGAATATTAATTAATGCAAGGGGCTTGACATTTGAACATAGTTGAGGAGCTAATAAAAGCCCATCAACTTCATATTTATTTTTTAAAAAAGTTTAACCTAATGCCTCTTGATGATAGTTAAGTGACACATCACTGTTCATAAATTAGATAGGTTTAGGTCTGGTGATCTCAAGTAATTTTTGGAATAGGTTCTGGCACTTAAATAGACCACAAACAATACAATATGTGTTGAGACTTCTTTTATGATGGTACTCAACCCCCTCCTCTTCCCTTTTCTAGGACCAATAGTAGTAGATGGCTTACCATATGAACATTGCTTGCTTGATTTTTTTGGAAGGGCTGCCAGAGGGTGGGTGTATCATGTGTGAGCCTTGGCACAAGAGTGCATGTTTATTACACTTCGTACATGGATCTACAAGTACTGCCAATAATGTGCAGTTGGGAATTTTCCCTTTAATTTCTTCCATTGCAACTCTTTATTCTGAAATTTAGTGATCAAAGAGATTTCTCTTGAGAGCTTTTAGGCCTTTGTGGGTAAGAATCTGGAATTCATGGTATTCTTACACACCCTGAATTACTTTATGCCAATATAGTTTATTCCTCACTTTATTGTTATAACAACACAGTCAGGTAGGAGGTTGAGAACTTAGTTGTGACAGGTCATTCTTTTATGCAGCTTTCCTCAACCTGGTGTCCTTCAGATCTGTTGGACTACAGCTCTTGTTCTGGCTGGGGGATGATGTGTACTGTAGTCCCACATTTCTAGGTGGCACCAGGTTGAAGAATATTGCCCCAATAAGTGCCTTTTTACAGGGAGCTTGAGGCAGGCAGCTTCATAAGGGCCTTTGGGCGGTGCCTTTATTTTAATGTCATTTTACAAGCCGTTTTATTTTTATTTACTTACAATGTTTCTGAATTGCCTCTCAGTGAATCCTTGTGGATCATTTTCAACAAGACCACAAACCAAATGATACAGCAGCTTAAAAAAGATATGAATCAGTGAAACAGAGAACTATTCTAAAATCAAAAAGTAGTCTTTAATCAATAAAAGCACCACAGAACAGTGTAATTTTTAATCAACTATCTAAAGGTGAATAATGAGAGGCAGCCCAAATAAATTCCTTGGGAAGGGTACCTGGTCTGCTATCAGGTTGCTACTATGCAGAAGGCCCTGTCTTAGATCCTCACTTCTGCAGAAGGTTATTGATTACTATGACTATTAAGAAATTGGAAAGATTGACTAATGACTTTTACTGAATGCTAGTTCATCCGAATTGATGAGTGCTAGATTTTTTTAAAAAAATATACTTCACATTTTTTGTAATTTAAGAGCTATTGAAATGAATGTCCTCTGTGGCTGAAAAGAAAGGATAATGAAGGGGTGGGTATATGTGTGTAAAACTACAAAAGAATCCACTAACGTAGCATTAGTTATGTCAGTCCCTTTCAGTGGACTGGAGTCCATGAAAACTGGTGCTAGAAATTTGTTTTTCTCAGTTATCAGGAGCACTATATATCTATTTAGAGCAATGCAACCATGGAGGAAGGTGCTTACAGAAGATGAGATTTTGCTAAGCACAGAACTTAGTTTTTTTTTAAAAAAAAAACCCATAGAGGAGGAAATCCCCTCCTTCGATATCACATGAGTAGGCCACTGATGTGAATACTATTTCGTTTCTACAGCAGCATCTGCATGTTTGTTTTTATTTTGGCTGCTTCTTACTTTTATAAACTTGTAGAGGCAAAAAAATTCAAGAGGCAGTTCTTGCTGGGATTGATGTCTCTTGGAGGGGGAGACAACTTGGACGCATTTTGTAACTTTTGGTTAGGGAACCCATTATCTTCATATTAGGTTTGAAGCACAGCTCACTGCACTGCATGATGCTTCAGACTTGATAGTTTCTCTCTCTCTCTCTCTCTTTTTGTCATGCTGTTTCTGCTGTGTCACTCACGTGAGTAGGTTCTTGCATGGCTTAGTTGGCTATGAAAACTGTCGGCTTATTGTAAACCAGGGATGGGCAAAGTATGGACTGCTAGATGCATGTGGCTGCGTGGCCATGTTTATAACTCTCAAATGCCCCAAAATTATCTGTAGAGGTCATTTCCATGTTTGTATATCTCAAGAGAGGCATTTTTAAAACATATATGTATGTATGTATGTATGTGTACACACACACACACACACACGTACATACATATATTCAAAATATTTTAAAAATATATTCAAAATATTTTAAAAAGCTCTGTAAGGGCCTAGGAAGGTCTAAAATTATGTCCCCATGTCCCACATAGGGGGTTTGATGGCAAAAAGTGACATCTTTTTTTGTGTGTGTGTGGGGGTACCATCCTTCAAGTGCTCCTAGATGGCTAATGTGACACCCTGGTCTTCCACAGTTGCCCACTCCTGGTTTAAAAACATCAAAACTAATCTGACTCTACCTGGGCTGGCTCTTACAAGCACTTGCATGGGAGACTGCCATGGAATACCAGAGATCTTGAGGTAGATTTAGGAGGAAAATCCTTTCTGAAACTTCTTGCTGGCCACAGTTGATCCATAGTGAACCAGAGGTCTAACTTGGTATAGGCCAGCTTTCTAAGTTCCTCATGTGTTTCAATGCATGCTTCTCTTGAACTTAGCATATGTACCATTGGATCATGGTTTTCATATGTGGATTTTAACAAAGGAGTGGTAAATACCTAACAGCATCATAAGGGGCTTGGTTCTGTTCAACATGAATGGATTTCACTGTCCTATCCTTTCCAGAAAATGAGAAGATGTGATGTAGAGGTCAGAGTGCTAGACTGTGACTAGAGTAAAAAAATGCAGCTTCCAGTTGCCTCTAAGCCACAAAAGTTATTAGGTAACTTTGGCAAATCACTTTCTCTCAGTCTGACCTTGCATTGTGGTTGAAGGGGAGGAGAACAAGATTCATGTATAGCTCATTGAGCTCACTGGGGGAAAGATAAGTATCAATACAATGGATTTTGTAACCAGTTGTCGACTTGAATTCTTGCTGCACACATGTTCACAGCAGTTAGCTACAGTTGTCACACCAAACATATTTTCAAAAATTAAATAACATGATGGTGTTCTCTGAAAATGTTACATTCTGGAGAAAAAGGACATTTATTATGTGACAGCTTTAGAACTTAGAAAAGTTACTTTTTTTTGTATGAGAGACAGTGGTCCAGCCAGCATCGCCATTGGTTGTGCTGACTGGCTTAGTAGAGTCTGAGGCCCTTTCCGCACCTTACCTTGTTCTGGCGCTGGGGTGTGGGGATCGCACGAGCAGCCTCTGCTGAGGGGCTCTCCCTTCCCTGCTGCTTCAGCTCTGCACAAGCTGCCTGCTCGCGTGACAGCCCCACCTCTTCCTCTGCAGTGCAGCCTGGGACTTTCCCAGGCTGCACTGGGCAGGAAGCATGACTGGCCCGGCTCCGGAGGCTCTGCATGCCAAGTAAGTACACGTGGGGCCTGGGGGCTTCTAGCCAAAAATGAAAAGGTGCGCGATTGGCCCCTGCTGGCCCTTGGAGTGTCACACGATTGTGAGTGCGTCATGCAGATTGCTCCTTGCAGTCGCGCGACACTCCACACCCTCTTTCGCCTGGCAAATGCTGTGCAAAAAGGGCCTGAGAGTTGTATTCCAAAACATAGCTTTTCTAAGCTATGGTAATGGTGAGCTGTTTGATTTCACCGTATGCACTGAATGTGGGCAAATTCATATGGACAGGAAATAGTGCCATGCCTCCATGAAGTTCATTTTGTATGGAGGCTTGCCCTACATGGTCTGCAGTTAGCAAGAAGAGTCTCGCCATACAGGCTCCATTTATTTTTGTTGCAGTCATACAAGTCTCTGAGTGGCTAACAGTGGCATAGTGCAGATTGAAGTGGCTTGCCACAAAAACTTTGCAGAGTGCTATGGAATTCTCCTATTAGGATTTGGATACCATTGCAGATGCTGGGAAATGGAACTGCTTCCCTCTATTTTTATTGGACTGATGAATCTTCGAAGTGCAGAATTACTGCTTGACTATGCAGCTGTTACATAATAAAAGCTGAATTTTGCCAGAGTAAGTAAAGACCCCGCCCCATGCCCAAATGTTTTAAAGACCATTTACAGGTTTATTCATAGCATCAGGGCAGTTAACAGCTTTCCATACAGTATTCGTAATGTAGGAGCAGGGAGAAAAAACTGGCAAGAACATCATTATTCAATAACATGTATAGATATGTCAATTGGTATATATTCACCTACAGCAAGCTATTTGAAATGAATGGCATCTTGGATCTCTGCAACTAGGAATAAGAATCCTACAAAGTATTGTTCAGGATTTATTTTTGTTAAGCATTTAGAGATAAAATAATTCTGGCTATAGCCCTGTCTGGTGACCACAACTTCTACAAACATTAATGAGATTTGAGTGTCACAGTCCTTGGATGGATGTTGTTAAGAGCTTTTTCTGTCTTGCTGCCTTTGAAATAAGGCATACTTCAGCAACATGGACTGGTACAACATATGTTGTTAGTTAGTATAGCTTATGCAGATTATTGGAAAAAATCACAATTACAAACAATGGATGAATGGCTAAACAGACTGATGGAAATTATTGAAATAGATAAGCTTACGCACAGGCTAAAAGACAGTACACAAAATGAACTGTGGCTAGAATGGAAGTGGTTGGTTGACTTTTTTTTTAAGAGAATGAAGACAATTTGATTACAATAGGTTTTGATATATAAAATTAATATTATTAAATGATAAGTATAAAACTAGATTGGAGGATGTATTTTGTTCTTATAAAATCTTGTTTTTATATGGAAGATTATTATTTTTAGATTGATCTTAGTATAAAATAGATTAGAATAAGTTAACAATTAATTATGAACTTGAGAAATTAAGTAAGTAAATAATTATAATAATTAAAATGTCTAAAATTATAAGTGATAAACAACAATTAATAATTATGGGATAAAATGTATGACTTAATAGTTAGCTGTAAATGTTGTTTGCCACAAAGATGGGAACCAATTTTAGTTATGTTTTGTTATATGTGTCGTTTATGATGTTTGATGATGTTTCTATGGATATGTTTTTGTGGGTTTTGTGCTATAGATGATCCTCCAATTTTCATTTTTATTTTATTTCATTTGGTAGTTGCCATCAGCTTAGCCAGCATCAAATGTTCTGACTATTTTGGTTTAAAATGTCCTAGTTTCCCCGTTTCTCTCTCTTCCTCCCATTCCCCCCCTTTGTCCTGAGCTTATTTCTGTTGGGGCAACTGGGTTCAAAGTGCAAAAGTACTTTGGGAAACTAAGGCCCTTTTCGCATGGCATTTGCCATGTGAAAGGGCCCCTTGAGCATCGTGTGATTATGAGGAACGATCTACACAACGCACTCACAATCACGCAGCACTCCAGGGTAGGGCAGGTGCTGCTCGTGCACTTTTTCATTTTTGGCTTTCAGCTGAAAATGGTGCACGATCGCGCATTGCTCCAGGGCCCCATGCACACTTGCCATGTGTGTGGAGCCTCTGGAGCTGTGGCGGTTGCACTTCCTGCCTCAGTGCAGGAAGGAAGAAGCAGGGCTCTCGTGCTGCCTGCTCAAAAGCAGGCAGCTCATGTGGAGCTGAAGCAGCGGGGATGTGAGAACCTTTTGCTGGAGGCTGTTCGCGTGATCCCCGCACCCTAGTGTCGAAAAAAGGTAAGGTGCGGAAAGGGCCTGAGCGGGGACAGATTGTGACAATTGGAATCAGGATTTGAATAGGAATCTGTAATGATTATAGCAATATAGAAATATAAGTATAATTTTCTACAGAAACATATATATTATGAGTACAGATATGTGTATATTATTTTATAAAATAACCTATAGGTGGAATAGGATGAACAATTAGATATAGTCTAGAGATCACATGTAAGATTCTAAAGAGAAAACCATGATTTCACACATTGGTAATTTGCATTAAAGAAAGAGGTGCCTTTAATACATTACCTAACTAGTTACTATTGTTATTGATTGTGAACATAGCGCTGGAGTTTTATCAACAAACTTTATTGTTGTTGTTTTTTTCTTTTTTGATAAATGTTGGCAAGGAAAGATAAGATATCACCCTAACTTCCCTAGTTTGTTCATCAAAATAAAGGCGAAAAGAAATATACATTTAATTACATGAGTCTAGATATCATTAATTATTTATATAAATAGATACATATATACATATATTTATTTTTTAGTAGATGTTCTGTACTTACATTACTGGTTATGTTATAATGATTTATGTTTACGTTATTCTTATTTGTCATTTTTTGTACTTATTTTTAATTTTCTAATAAAAAGATTTTTAAAAAAGTGCAAAAGTGATCTGCACTCCATTAACTTACCGGTAACAGTGAGGAGAGGAGAATCTTGGCCTTGCCAGTAAACTCAAGCCAAAGCAAACGGCCACTACCTCTCCTAGCTTGTGTGTTCTTCATTAATAAGTTTTGCCATCCCAGTCACACTCTGATATTGCTTAGCCATATATGTCCTGCTTCTCATCTGTGAAATGTTAGAAGATATACAGCAAAACCAATATTGAGTGATTTTTTTTTTATAATAATTTTTTATTGATTATATAACTGAAAAACAAAAGCAAAAAATTAAACACCAAATATTGAGTGATTATGGGAGCTGTGGTCCATTCACATTTGGATGCCACACTTGCCCATTGTACTGTAGATGCCTGAATTACACTGAGCAAAAACTATAGCCATTTTCGCAAGGCGGTTGCTGTAGAGGCTGTATTGTGCCACCTCTTTCTTGTTCTGCAGAAGGGAGGTATGTATTAGGAAAAGAAGTGTGGGTGTTCATAATAGACTCTCATATTACTAAATGCCCCAGGAGCCCAATCATCCTGAATTTAGTATTTAATTATCCCTAATCAGCTTAATAGTTCAGTTATTGTTACATAACAATGCATGCTGTCTACTCGTCTCCTGTTTCCTGTTTGTGCTTCCATCTGCTATAAACTCAGGTGTTTTTTTTTAAAAAAAATCCTTTTTCATCCTTTTCCCCATTTTAGTCTTTACAAGCCTTTCCTGAACATTTTTTTCACCCATATCTCCAGTAGCTCTCTCTTTTGCACTTGACAAGACAGGTTGGGGAAAAGAAGTTTGCTGCTACCACAGGGCAATTACCACTTCCGGGGTGAGTCAAGAGAAAAATTTGTTGCCGTGATTTCTTCATTTCATGTTGTCAGAGCAGAATTCCCTTTAGTGCACGTGCTCTCTTTAGGTAAATTCCCTTGACAGTTCCTATATATACTCTCCCTCTCCCAGTGTAGCTAGGCATACGAACTGGACGTGAACATCAAGAATTTTAATCCTGCTCACTGTCTTAAAACTACCTTTATGATTTTGTACCTTTGAGTTTATTGTACCATTTCTATTTACTCTGTATGTATGTATGTATGTATGTGTATATATATATATATATATATTGCAAATTACTTGGAGATATTTTAAACCATTTTGTAATGTTTGAAAAGGTACAAACCCTTATTAGCCAAATTCTTCTACATACCTGTTGGAAAGTTACATGCTGCCCTGAGAAAATTACAAGAAGCTTTTATGTGATTCAAGAAAATCCTGACTTTGCTGTGTATAGTCTCACTCTGTTCTACTCTGGAGTCACCTGCATGCTTCCACTTTCAGTTCTGCCTTTAGGTGGGGTGGATTTGAATGAAGATGGCATTGGTCCACCAGGCCATGCCACTGGGCTGATAGACTCTACCCTAGTCCAGTGATGTAGCACTAAGACCATTGCCGCGCTACACTCTTATAGTGCGATGATTCCACTTTCAACATCCTATGGAACCCTGGGGTTTGCAGTTTAGGGAGGTGCATATACCACTGGGGGAGTGTGCAGGATATAAATGAATTATCATCTCCTCCTCCTCCTCCTCCTCCTCATTAATAAATGAGCTCTCTACCTGAGACCTCTAAGTACCTCACCAGACTACAAGTCCCAGGATTTCTTAAGATAGATTTGTGACAGTATGAAACTGATACAACTGTATAATGTGGATATATCACAGGACATTCCCCCTCTCTGTCATATCCAAGGAACAATTGGATGCATCCAGATAGGACACTAATGATGGGTTCTTAGAACAAACCTTAACATGCAGGATCTCTTATCACTTTTCTTCCCTAAGAGTTGCTGGAAGGAGACAGGAAATGAAGTCCAACCTGCAAGGCCTATTTTTGAGGGCCTGGGGTCCTTGTGTCATCCTGACTCTCCCTGCTTGAAAAAAATCCAGCAGTAAATTTCCAGCTGTATGTAACTTTCTCTAGTTTATACATTTATGTATACAATTTTTGACCTAAGAACTGCATTGTAAAATCTGGGAAGTGTGGATTCTGAAGGATAGATGTGTTCTAATCTACATATTAAGTTGAGAAGTGCAAATTATATTGGTTCACTTAAAATGCAGACCATACGGAATTCTCCCCATCCCTATCATCAGTTTGTAAGTATTTAGGCTCTGGAGCCTATGAATTGGTTTGGGTGGGAAGCCCACTTCCCTGCCACAGAGGAAGCCAGAGAAACCTAAACACCGAGTTGGAGTTTCACTTCAGCCCAAATTTTGACTTAAGATTTTTTTTTAGCCAAAATATTGTATCCTTCATTTTAATAAATTTTAAATGGTTTTGGGTCTATAAATGCTGTGTTTTGTGCTGGTTTTAACTTATATGGCTTTGGTAGAGGATATTTGAAGGACTGTATCCCCCTTTATTAACTCTTTAGAGATCTAAGATGATCTGGAGAGGCTGTTCTCTCTGTCCCACCACCTCCTCAGGCTAGTTTGGTGGGGAACAAGGGAGAGGGCCTTTTTGGTGGCTGCTCTCAGACTTTGGCCATTTCCGCACTACAGTGTTATAGTGCTATTATTCCGCCTTCAACATCCTATGGAGTCCTGGGTTTTGTAGTTTAAGGAGGAGCATTGAGAATTCCCAGCCAGAGAGCTCTTTGGCCTCAGTAAACTACAAACCCCAGGATTCCACAGGATGTTGAAAATGGAATAATAGCACTATAACAGCATAGGGCGGAAATGTCCCTTGGAATTCTCTCTCTAGAGAGGCCTGAATGTTGCTGTTCTTCCTTGCTATTCTTCTGTCAGCAAGTCAAAACATTTTTATGCTGTCAGGCTTTCAGAAACTGACTCTGGTAGGATCGTAATGCTGTGTAAGGCTATTTTTAAAGTTTGTATAGCATTTATTTCGTAACAGAAATAGGTATTTGGAAGCTGAATACCAGTTGAACCACATGCAGATTTTGTGGCTTTTGCACCAGCGTCTGAAAATGCTACTTCTTGGGGCCACAGTTTCCAGAATCCTGCAACCATTCAGTAGAGATGAAGAACTTCCAGCCCAAGAAGTGCAAGAGAGTTTTAGTCTCAACATAACATTTCCAATTTCTGGGATTTGTAGTTCAATTAAGTAGCCTTTAAATTTTTTCTTAATACATATAAAGTGGATGTGATCTATAGTGGCCCACTTTTATGGGGTGTACACTTATATTAACTTTGTACTGCAAACTAACTTGAAATTAGTTTTTCTAATGAATCTAAGGTGGATAAGGCCAGAGACCTATTTAGTTTAACATTTTGTTCAAACAGTAGACAATCAGTTGACCATGTGAAGACCACTCACTGAAATGAGTGCTATTGTTCCCTACAACTTGTTTTCCCTTGCAAATGATACTTGGAACATATCTGTCTCTGAAACTGGAGATTATATTTAGCCGTTCTCAGTAGAACCCTTTGATGGCTCCATCCTTCATGAATTTATCTGACTCCTTTTAAAAGCCGTAAGAATTGGGAACCACAACTATGTATTGTGGCAGAGTATCCCACAATATAACTATGAACTGTGTGCAGTCTTGGCAGGGATGGTGCTCTAATTAGGCCAACTAGGCAGTGCAGACCTCAGAGGGGAGCAGCTGGACCTTTAAGGGATACACTTTTATAGATAAATTTGTTTTAAACCTTGTAAAAAATGCAACTGATAATTTATATTTTTAAAATGTAAGATAATACCACAATAGTGCTGTGGAATATAATTAATTATAAAGTCATATAAAAATAATGCTCTGTTTTTATTTATCCCTTTTATATATTTTTTAATCTTCGTTTTTGAAATTTAGTGATATTTTTAGTTGGCAACATGTCCAGTTTACAGTACCATATTCCTGATGCCTTAATAGCAGTCTCTAGTGACACAGGCCTAAAAGGTTTATCTGGGAGTACATTTGTATTTGAGAAAGATAATCATAAACATTTTCTACTTGTTTTTATTTATTTTTGCAATTGAAAATAAATTTAGCAGTTTCAAGTTTTATGCTTTTTTTTTTTTTTGACAAGAAATCTGTTTTTGAAAATTGAGGTTAGCAATTTTGGGGTGTGTGTGCATAAGTAATCAACCTTGCAATCAGCAAACAGGCCGGGCTCTGATACTGATTCGTGGACTATATTCCAGGGCTTTCTCCTGAGCCAGGAGAAAACGGTTTCTCTAGGTTTTTGTGGTATTAAAGAGAAATCTTCCCCATTAATCTATTAATGGACAGAGAGCCCTTTCCAAGCTGAGGAGACCGTGCAATGCAAGCAATAGTTAACTGATCTTTATCTGACTCTTTTAGACTTCCTACACAGATGCTATGCATAGTTGGTAGCCTGGATACCAGTATAGGCATGTTTCATACTTTCCTTTATCTTGTTAACGTATAGCTTTTACTCCCATTGTGTGTATGTGCTTGCGTTTGGTCAACGCTGAAATGATAAAGTTGACGCTGTTAAATAAATTTCAGTGTGACACACAATCTAACTAAGATGTACTGCTAGGCTTTAAGTTGATCTTGAGTAGCAGCTCCCAACCTTGGATGCACAGTTGTTGTTGGGCTTTAGCTCTCAGATGCGCCAGCCAACATGGGCAGTGGCCAGAGAATCAGGGACTTGTAGTGCAAGAAGGAAAGCCAGGGTGATATAGCCGTTTGAGTGTTGGGTGTGTGACCTTGGGCACATCATGCACTTTCAGCCCTAGAAAACCCTACAATAGCATTTTCCTTAGTGTCAACCTAAATCGGAAATGACCTGAAGGCACACAACAACAGCGCAAGAAACCTAGGGATGTAAAATTGGGAATCACTGATATAAGGGATTAATAATAATATATTTTTAAAACGTTCTCTTGATCTCTTGTTTTAAAAATGTTGTTTATTTCACTGCCAGCTTTTACTTGTTTTGTTTTAAGGCTGTGCAGCATGAGGTTTGCAGAACTGTACAGTCTGTTTGGGGAAATGTTTATATTGTTCTTTTCTTTTGTCTGAGTTGGATTCGTCCAGCTGTGCCTGGAACAGGGAGCTCCAGGGTTGTTGCCCATTGTTAACAGTTATTAAAACCAAAAAAAAAAAAAAAAAGTTCTTTCATTTATTGTTTGCTCTAAAATGTATATGCAGCCCTATCAGAATAGACTTCAGGGCAGTTAACAATATACAACTAGTTCAACAAAAACAAAATAGGTAAACAGCAGCACAAAAAACCTGCAGAATTTAAGAAGAAACAATTTCTCATGGGCTAGCTATGGCCATTTCCGCACTAGCTTGTTATAACGTGATGATTCCATTTTCAACATCCTCTGGAATCCTGGGGTTTGCAGTTTGAAACTGCAAATCCCAGGATTCCAGAGGATGTTGAAAATGGAATCATCGTGCTATAACAGGCTAGTGCGGAAATGGCCTATGTTAATCTGTTGTGGTGAAAGCAACAGAGTCCTTTGTCACCTTAAAATCTAGCAAATGTATTCTGGCATAGGTTTTGTAAACTACAGCCAAGAAATTCAGATATGCAATCAGTATATAGTACAGAGAAGAAGGACTATCATCAGTGAGGTCAATGGGAAATTAAACGCAGACTGTACTGACCTTATTAACACTGTCCATTCACAAAAACCTTTGTTGCTGATAACAGTCTGGCACTAGGTAAGCCAATTCACACATGTAGTGAGATGATGATATTCTTGTTATTCCTACTACTACTACTACTATTATTTACCTGCCACTCCTGTGGATCAAGGCAGGTTTTTTTTTTTTTTTTGGATTTTAACTCCCTCTGAAATTTCTTTGATCCATAGTGGCTGCATTGTGGGGAGTGATGGAGTGTCTTGGGAAAATGAATTGTTTTATTGTAGTGTTTGAACTGTTGCTGTTTCTTATGCTGGATCAGTAGCCCTTTAGTCTTTTGCACTGGTGAGTTTGCCTTGTATAGACTGCCGCAGATCATTGCTGGTAGACTGCCCTGTTTGCTTTATATAGCATGCGGAAGAGTGTTGCTGGCTCACACTCACACTGGAGAATAGGCAATAGCTTAGATTCCTTGACATGCAGTTCTACAACTGAGAAGTCCCATCAGGACCTTCCCCTGCCATCCTCTGAGGAATACAAGGGACATGCATCTGGAGAGAGGCCTCTAATAAAATAATTTTTATGGTATTTGTAGGGGTTAGATGCTTCTTTCAAAACATGTAGTGGTGCAATTAGACAATTTCCTATTTTGGACTTCATGGTTTCATGTGGATAGGAGCAGTGTGGATTTTCAGGTTGTTGAGGGGGTAATGTATGTTATTTAACTAAAAATCTAGTAAATAGCTTTTCCACATCTGGGAGTCTTCCTGCTTCTTCATTGAATAAAGTCCTGGATCTCTGGCCCAAAGTCCTATCTTAGTGACACTGCTTCTGAAAACTTGCAGGAATCATCATTAGAAGTTTCTGTTTTTATTTTTACACCGTAGGTCTGTAAAGTGGTGTTGGAAGAATTACAGTGTTCCTCATTGGGCTGCATACACAGTATCCTTGGGGAGCACTTGATGTAGTTCTTTTCTGAGAGTTCAGCATTAGCTATTTCTGTGGCAAAGAAGTTACAGAGAAAAAAATTACTATGATTCCCTCTGTGATTCAAACATTATACTGAAGTCTGCTCAGGTGTAAATGTGTGGGTTTCATGATCACTGTGCCTCCTTAGCATTCTAAAATTGAGGTGCCATGGTGGTGTGATTGAAGGCCTTGTGGGGATAGAGTGGTGGTGAATGAGGATATTGAACCTTGGAAAATGCTCTATTCACACATGAGCTTGTACCAGAAGCAGTATATCACTCTTTAGTCCATCCAGCTGCTGACACAATACTAGTGTAAAAGGTCACACTAATTTGTAATGTGGATCATGCACCATAGGGCATTTCCACACAAGGCCAATACACCGGAGTCACCTTGAATTCTCACCCTCCCATCTGCACGATGAACCGTAATTTCCTTCATGGTTCTGCATGTTTTCAGCTCTAACACGGTTCAATGTGATGAGAAACCGCTGTATTGTAAAACCAGAAGAACTCTGATGTAAACCTCCCAAACCGATTCTGCTTTGTTTCCCCCCACATGCAGAAGTGTAACATCAATTCAAAGGGGAGAAGTTGCTGGCTAAGTGCGTTCCCAGGCTGTCATTTCCATCTCTATCTCTCTCCATCCATCAAAGGACAGGCTGTCTTCCAAGTGTTAAATGGACAGCGGGAAGAGAGTGCTGATGGATCACTAATTTCTTGCATCAATGAACATACTGCAACATTGTTTCTCTTTTGTTTCTCTTTCAGGCTTTCAGGCTGCCTTGATAGCCTTCGTGCTGCAGCCTCAACTTTCACTTTGTGAAGTAGTGATCTTTTGACAGTTTAATTTGACAGCTTTGACTGCTGACAGGGTGGGGTGGGGTGGGGTGAGAGAGGGGATGGGAGTGACCAGGGACTTGCTGTTACGGATGCAGCAACCACTTTTCTCCGAGGCAGTACGATGTAAATGGGGTGTGTGCAGACAGCACAGTTTTGAATCAGAATAAAAAGCACCGCTCTTGACATGCAGTAAATCTCTCTTCCTCTCTCGTGCGGAAATGGCCATAGTTTTTGGGTCTCATATCATGTTTAGCTAAATTTTCCATGCAAGTAAACATAGTATTAAAGGCTGCTGGGAAGAGACCAGCTGTAGAAATCAAAGCAATTGAAGAGGGCAGCACAAAATATGAGTCCTTCAGATATTTTTGGATGTAGAGATTGTCTAATTGTGTAAAAGGCATTGGGCAGTCATTGAAGAGTTAGCTGGCATTAGGTCTCTGCTGTGATAAATGTTATTGAGTGATGATGCTAAAGAAAGGGGTGGTTTGGGAATGCCCAATACTAAACTTTATTATGAGGCCTGTTGGAATGGATACTACTTAGAGATGAGAGACTCTTGGACCTTGAAGGTTCCAATTTAAGGTTGGGGTGGCATGATTATCTTTGCCATGATGAAGTGAAGGCTTGTGCTGAATTTAAAAATCATTGCATTAGAAAGGCTCTTTTATGAGTGTGGTGTAAGTATAAGCAGAGTCTTTTTTTCTAAGATAGTATTAGTCACTTCACTGTAGGAAGCCTTTTTCAGGAAAGAATGGGTTAAAAATCAGAAATAGTTGTTTTTTAAGGACATTTTGTATTTTGAACAGGACAGCTGGGAGTTCAGATCAGGTGAGATGCCTCTTAGGAAAGGTAAAGATCTTAATCAGTTTGCTTATATGCAATATGTAGTATAAAGATAGATTTAATCAAGATAAGAGAAATCGAGCCATAGAGGTTTGAGAAAATGAGTTTTGTTTACAGTGTAAAGATGATGATCGTGTAATCAAAAAAGTATGCAAATATCTTTTATAACTATCAAAGATGAACCTATCTAAGAGTATAAGATAAGGTGGGCCCACAGTTTTGGGCACAATGTTCAAGTGGATATATAGGAAAAATGTGGTCTAAATATATGCAGTTTACTTTCTGCAGTAATTTAAAAAGAAACATGTATAAGATGATGCATAGATTGTAGCTAACCCCAAATAAGTTGTCGAGTGCTATGGATGTCAAGATAAGGAGGGGTATTTTTTTTTCATATGCTGTGTACTTATAAGAAGGTGAAAAGTGATTTGCCCAAGATTTATGTTAATTAAAAAAAATTAAAGATGGATTTTATAGTGTCACCAGAAACGTTTTTGCTCCGTATTTAGTATAAAGAATTGGGTACTAAATATGGAGTACAGCTTCTCTATATAACAGCTGCAAGAATATTGTTTGCTCAAATCTGGAAACGGACTGAAGCACTGTTAATAGAATAATGGATTTTTAAGATTGCTGAGTTAGCCTAAATTGCCAGATTAATGTGGATTTTAAAGGATAAGCCAGTTGAAGACTTCTTGCAAGACTGGAAAACTTTTCTGAACTTTTGAGCAATAAGAAATATAATGATGCAGTAATTTGTGGTTATGGTGAATAGTAACTTTAGTAGGATTGCCTAAATGGATCTATAGTGGTAGAATAATATTTTTTTCTTTTTTAATATTTTTCTTCCATTGCAGTTTGGCATGGGGAGTCAGAGCCCTTTAGTGTTTTAGTATGAGGGTGTTTAGTGTTCTAGTTAGTTTGTGTATAGTGTCAAGTTAGTTAGTGTCTTAGCTTAGTGTTTTTTTCCCTCTGAATTTAATTCTCTTGGATTTTGATTGTGATTTTGACTGTAAATTAGATTGCTTGTTTTAAAACCAATAAATAAAAAATTAAAAGATAAATATTGTTGAATGGATGCACAAGCATTGTACTTCATGGCTTAAATCCAGTGGCTAGTCTCAGCCGGAGTAGCTAGATGAATGATGATTGAACCATTTAGAGCAGACCTGTTGAGTCAATATGAATCCCATTGATAATTTAAACAGCTAAATTAGACTGATGCAATTTTACTGTTAACAAAGAAATCTGTAGTTGCAACCAGAAGAAATCTTGTGCTGAAATTAAATAGTAAGCCGCTAAGTAGAAAGCCTCCTCCACATAAGATGGTGGAAAAATTGAAGAAAGTAGCATGGGAACTTTTAGGCTGGTAGGACATGCTCGGAAAATGGAGTTGCAGAGCAATTTGAACTAGAAATTGAGAACTCTAATTAAAAATTGGGAAAGTTGGGGGCCTGGATAAACCAGTCTTGTGTATAGTATTGTGTATAATCAAGAGTTAGGCAGCTGATGGAAACCTACCCACGTGGCTATATGACAGTGGTGCTTTCTCAGTGGCAATTCCTCCCACTGTATTTCTGGGCTCAGTTCAAGGACTTAGTTCTTACCTTCTAAAGCCCTAAATGGTTTGAGATCACTTTCTCCTGCATGATGCTGCCTGCCAGCAAGTTATGTGTTAATAGAAAACAGTCCTCTGTTTGAAAGGCTATGAAAGGATAGTTTTTTATCTGCTGTTATCTTCTGTTTGAGAGATTCTGCCGACAAGTCTGGTTTAAAGATAAAAAGTCATAAGAGAAGAGAGCAAGGCGTTTGAAGCTTACCATCAACTCATCTGTGGTGAGATGTATTGTATGTGTCTTTAAATGATACTAGTTATTTCTATCAATTTAATATGCAGTTTTTCAGCAGACCTGTGTCCTCTTTTTGGCTTTGATTTGGTGCCATGTAAGGGGCCACATTAATTGTGAGACATTTAAGTCCGTTGCTGCTTCTGGTTTTACTGGTATAATCCTCTACTTTGACTCCACTGCTTTTGTTCTGTTGTGAATAGTGAGGATCTCTGCAGTTAAAGATTCACGTACACATTATGAATACATAAAAAAACAGTATTGATGGCAAGGGGAGTTCTTATTAGTTGCTGGCATGTGAGAGGGATAAAAATCATTTAATACCTAATTTAGACAACAAACAGTAGAAATGTAGAGCTAAATTAGACTTCAGTTTAGGTAGCCAGGGAAAGGAAGCTACACACATGTTCAGGTTGTTGAGGGAGTCTAAGAGAGTGAACAAGAAAGACAGACACAGAGGGATAGTGTTATACTTTTATAAAATGAGAGTCCGAAAGGAGCTCTCTGTGATTTGCTGATTTTTCATACTAGCCTTAAATGGAAATCACAGGAAACACAATAGGCCTTTCTGTGCTTCCTTTCAGAAGATGCCACAGCTATTTTATCTGAAACTCTCCTCACCCTCGTGGTCAAAGCTGCCAAAATAGTTCTCTCTGAACAAGGCACTTACTTCTTCATGAATATTGATGTGATCAATGGTGTGTTAATAATGTTTAATTTCTGTTTCATTGTGGGCAAGACAGGTAGCATAGTAAGCCCCAGGTAGTTATTTCTCTAATATACTGTGAGATTGTTCTGGGTTGATAATGGATAATAATACCATTCCGAGTAAGGCTTTCAACCCGACAAAGAGGCCCACTTTGGATGTGAGCCAGGGATCCACAAGACCCCTGTCTTATTGTGGATAAGTAGTAGGGTTGCCAGATGTCAGGGTCTGACCCTGAGTCTCTCATTTTCATAGGTTGTCTCCATGGGCAAATCTCCAGCTCAGCTGGGGAAAAAGCTGCTTGCTTCAGTTTGAAAGTCTTACTGCAAATACTCTCCATGGGTCTGTGCAGTTGCTTAGTTAGTTTCTTTCTTCCTCTCAGCTGTTGTGGCACAAGTACTTACTCTCTGCTCTGCATTCTAGCCCTTCTAGAAACAGAGAGGCTAGATGGTCTCTCTGACTCACGCATAGGGGATTCTTCGTGCCAGTGCAGACCATCTTCAGAAAGTTGTAGAGCTATATCTCATGATCAGTCCTCCTCACCTAAGATTTCATCTGAATTTCTCCCTCCTTCCCTCATTATGCTTAAGTGACAAGCTGTGAGCAATTGCAGTTGCACCTTAATACGGGACACATAATGACGTCACTTGGGCCATCTCTGAATCTCAGGTTTTGGCCCAGAAAGTCAGAGCCTGGGATGATCCTGATTTGGCAACCCTAGTCAATAGCATGCTAGTACATGCTTCTTGATTCCACTTGCTGCAGCTGTGGCCCTTCAGTCAGTGCCTTGTTTATTGTGGCATGTGAATCTGCCACAGAGACAGTTCTTTCACTTATTTCCCTCTCAACAAGGCAGAGACTATACTTACAAACCAAACTGGATTATTTCTCTGGTTTCCTAGGGCAAGAGAAACCAGAGATCTAGCCCTTATCAGATTGTTCCAATAAATAAAGTTCAATGGTTTGTCTAGCTGTTCTTGCTGTAAGTGGAAATGATTTGCCAATGTGCACCAGCATGTTGGAATTCTCTTAAATTCTGGCTGAATATGATAATAGAATGTGGCCACAGTGTTTAAAAAAAAAAGAACTCTTATTTCAGATTTTGTAAATAAAGTCTAGTTTTCTGCAAATTAGGTAACAGCCTCCCCCTCCCCCCAAATCTATTTAAATTTTACGTTCATTATAGACAATTGGAAGATTTGAGACCACATTGTTTGAAAAACTGTTTCTGCTTATATAAATTGCTTGGGTCTTAAGAATGACCTGAATGACCTTGCACGCAGGACTGCTATAAAGATGAATTGCACTGATGGACACTAGTGATAGAATGCTTTTTTTTTTTTTTTTATGGTCACTTTGTGTTTATGGAATTTCTTTGCAATGAATGTGTGACTGGCTCCTTCTTTACCTTCTTAAAATGAGACTTGAACACAGAATAGAAAAGAGTTTCACTGTACTTGACAGTTTTAATGAAAGTAATCCCTATGCGCTTCTCAAGAAACACACCTCACCTTGAGAAGTTTGTGAGGTTATGTGGAATTTCTTTTTTTTAATTTCTTTTTATTAAAAAAAGAGCAAGTATTTACATACATATTTCATATTGTCATATTCATTTTTCTGTTTGTGTAAAAACATATATATTATCTATATACTTAACGTTCTATTTACTTATTTTCATTTCAACAATATATTGTAAATATTATATAATCTATAATAGAAAGATATATGCAATGTCTATCATGTTTGTTATAATCTCTATTTTATCTTTACTATATATTTTACTCAGAAGGATGTTCTCTATTTTAGATCTTTTTCTACATCTTTTTATCTTTCACCTCCTTCTTTCTTTTACTTGGTTAATCCTTTCTCCCTTTTATCCATTACCTCTATAAATTTATGAAATTGTTGACTGGCCACCAACATTACTTATTCCAAACCTATTTGTCATCTTCAGCTATCAAGCATTTTTATGATCTTCTCTTGTTATCTCATATTGATTATTCTTCCTAGCAAATCTTTGCCTAGTTATTCTCAATATATCTCTTCACTTCCATCATTTCATTATCTTTTTCTCCCCTCCTTGCTTCTTTCATAACACGTGATAAACTTTCTAGGGAGACATATTCTTGAAGTTTCTTTAACCAGTCTTCCAATTCCAGTGTTACATTTCTTTTCCAGTATTTAGCATATACTATTCTGGCCGCTCTGACCATATAGAGTATCTTATTTTTATGTTTATGATATTCTTTATCCACCTGGTGTTTCATGTTCAAAAGAAAGATCTCTGGTGTCAGTGGTATCTTTATTTGCAGAATCTTCGTAATTATTTCATGGATCTTCTTCCAGTACTTTTTTGCTTTTTCACACTGCCACCACGTATGATAGAAGGTGCCACACTCCTTTTCACACTTCCAGCATTTCTTGTCTTTAGTTTTATACATCTTACTTAGTTTCTCAGGATCCAAATATCACCTGTGCAACATTTTAAGATGGTTTTCTTTTAAGCTCTGTGCCAAAGTGAATTTCAGAGTGTTCTCCCAACTTTTCTTCCAGTGTTCCAGCTTAATCTCATGACTGATATTTCGCGCCCATACTATCATTGTGTCTTTTATGGTCTCAGTTTCCAGCTCTTGCTGTAGCATGAATTTATATAATTGTGACGTCAAATGGTCTTTTTTCTCAAACATTATTTTTTCAAACTCATTTAAATGAGTGTTTGTTTACAATCCCTCTAATTTTTGATCCATTTTTAATCATTGTTTGAGCTAGATATACAGGAACCACTGGCAGTTCCATCCTTCACTTATCAATTCTTCTCTTGTCTTCATATGTTATGATTCTTTCCCCACATTTACCAATAGATCTTTATATGTTATCCATCTATCTGTTGTTCAAACTATCTCTAAAGGTAAACCCACTCCCCAAAGCCGATTATGTTTCAACTTACTTTTTTTTTGTTTTAGAAAGAAATTAAACAACACAAATCCAATATAAACAATATCCCACATAATTAACAACAAAAGTGAATAAACCCACCCCCCAGAGCCAACTTTTTATTTAATCCTGTTGAACAAATCTTTCTAAGAAGACCTTGTGCTAGGTTTGCTTTAGGGTCTCCATGAGTTGGAAATGACTTGGGGGCACACTACAACAAAACAACAAAATGCACACAAAACAGTGAGCCCATTTTGAAATACAAGAAGCTAGAATATGTGCAACTGGATGAATGCACACAAATATGCTGTAATCAATGGGGAAAATGCACATTAGCTGAAATGCATAACTGTACATTAGAATAAAAATGCATTAAAATGTATATGGATTTCAGTGCTCGAAGAACAAAAGCATTCTTACAACTCAGTATGAGGGAAGGATGGGAAGAAATTTCAGATATAATGCAGAGAAACACAGCGAGATTGAGAAGTGTATATATCCATATCTTGAACACAATTCTGTTTATAGGTAAGATGCTAGGCTGTGTGCTTTAATTGTTTAAACTGTTGTTGACTCTGCTTAAAATTGTTTAATAGTCAGGCTGCCTTCTGTGATAACACTGTGCTAATTTATAGAGCATTTTAGACTCCTGTTCTAGTTTGTATGTTGTAATTATATCATTTTACCCATATCCTAGGTTTTTAATTAGGTGTAGGAACTGCCATGGGATGGCTTGCCCTCAAAGAGAGTGAAAAATTTTTGGTACATAAACAAAAGCTAAGATTGGGGGCTTCATTTGGTTTATGCATAGACTGTGCCTTCCAAACCCCATTTTAAGCATAAAGTTAATTCATATTATAGGTTCTTTCGTCTCTAACTCATTTCATAAGGATTATTTTAATTTCTTGGATTATTATTGCTTACATATCTACAGTCGCTGTCTTAGCATGAGGAATCTACTGAAACCAAATATACTGCAGCGTTATAGAGAAAACTCTTTGTTGTCACCTGAGCTCTTGTGATAATTGACTATACTAGACATGTGAGAGAAACTGAGCTTCTTATTTACTGGTATGACCTGTGGGAGTATGACAAAGCTTTGCCTATAGGTCCAAGAGCCAAGTATACAAATGAAAACTGCCTGACAGTGGGTGTGGCTGAGGCAATCATCTTTAATAAAAGGGTCTTCCTAGCAGACTGATTCACATCACCTTGGGGAGTCAGCAGGAGAGCACAGGCTGACAAGGAGTGCAGGCCTGCGTTTGTGAGTAAATTATTAGATGACACATAATGTCATTTCCTGGAATAGTATACGATATGTTTGGGATCTTCATGCAGGTGGTGGTTGATGGTTTCTTTTGGGCTTCAGAAGTTACCTTCCAAAAGCAGTGGAGAGAAGATGTGGGTGGTAGGGAGGATTTTGTGGGACGCACATAGTTTTGAGGGTAAAAATAGCTACGTAATTAAGGTATGAAACGTCATTCTGGAGCACATAGCTTTAAGGAGCATTACTCATCTTGCAGGATTGCATTGAAACCTGGTTATGACTTCTCTCTTTGTTTCATCACTGTTGTGGAAGTTACGATCATCACCGAATTGTAAAATTTAACAGCTGCTCAAGGACTTCACCTGTTACTGTAACAATGGAATTAACAAAACAGATCTGATCTCTGATAGAATAAATTCAAACAGACTTCTGGGCAAGAGTCTTTAGAAACCAAACACACATATATTCATATGAAACATTTATTGGTCCAGTTATTTGCATATTTAGATCTGAAAGATACCAAGTAATTGCCTCCTTCCACTGTGACTCAGCTCTAGCTGCATAAGATTAATGTGGAGATGTGTAAAATGTTTATTTTTGAGTGACTGTAAGGAGCTTCATGAATCAGAGTTACTCCTCAGACTGCACTGGGGCCATATTTTGTCTTCCAAAAGATACAGCTTACTGCCATCTCAGTGAAATGTAAATGGACTTTTATAGAATGTTATTAATTTACTAGCTGGAGTACTTAGTGTTAGGAGAATAATTAACCATCATCCATGATTGTTTGGCTTCAGCTCCTCTGGAGGGTAGAGTGCCTATCACTTTGTATGCTTTGTACATCAGTCTCATCTGCCCTTGGGAGAACGTGCCTTTCTGGCCATTTGCGCGCTAGACTGTTATAGTGCTATTATGCCACTTTCAGCATCCTATGGAATCCTGGGGTTTGCAGTTTAGGGAGGAGCCTTTGAGGCCCCTCACTAAACTGCAAATCCCAGGATTCCATAGATTGTTGAAAGTGGAATAATAACACTATAAAAGTCTAGTGCGGAAATGACCTCCAAGTCAGCTGCCAAATACGCTGCTCTGTATTAATCAGGGTGGGTTGGGGACATCCTACTTCACAGCAAACCTCTTTCCACCATGAATTTCATGTATGGCACATAACCTTTGTGTTAACTCAGACAGTCACAAACATTTCTTTCAAATTCAGGAACAGAGAAACAAATAGAAATAAATTATTTTTTTAAATACAGATTTATTGCAGTTATAGACTGTCTGTTCCCCAAAGTCTTGGGGTAGCAGACATAGTTTTCACACTGACACATTTATTGCTGCAACACCCGGGGAGAGGCAATAAGAGTGTGAGAGAGTGACTACCGAAAGCCATAGGCTTCATAGTCCAGTACACATTTGAATTTGGGGCTCTGTGGTCTTAGCCTGACATTCTACATACCCTAAACCACATGTGTCAAACACAAGGCCCGCGGGCCAAATCCGGCCTGCCAGGCCATTTCATGTGGCCCTCACACTTCGCCTGTAGCTGCAGCTGGGGGGCAGAAAGAGGCACAGAGAGCGGCTGGGGAATAGAAAATGGCATACTTTGGATATAGTGACCAATTCTATGTCACTTTACAGAGGTATAGGGACAATAAACTGTGATCAAACAGCCCCAAAATGTCCAAGAGAAGAAAAGATGATGCAGAGGGAAGGGAATTTAAAAACCAATCATAACCGAATGCAGAGCCAATTATTTCATATGATAAAAGAGCAGATACATTTATTTAGTCTTACAGAATCAACCTGCCCTTTGAGGGCAACCATAGTGCTGATGCGGCCAAAGATGAAATTGAGCTTGGCACCCCTGCTCTAAACATCGTCACTTAAATTTATAGCACACAACTATGAAAACAGAGCTTCTACTAGGGAAAAAGCAGGGCTTGGAAAAATCACTTTTTTGGGCTACTGGAGTTGTGGAGCTCTGCTGCTGATCTCCTAAATTGAAGACCATCAGCAGAACTATATGTAGAAGAACCCATCATAACACAGTTATCTTCATGAAGCAAGAAAAGCAGTCCAACTCTGCCAAATGGGAAACTACTTTTTGCTTTGTTGTCATTCAGCTAGTTCATACTGGTTCACTAGAACAGGTTGTTAAAATTGTTAACATGAAGGCTGAGGGTGCGGGTTACAAGGGGAGCCAGGAATGATGGAGGGAAGGGGAGGAGGAGGAAGAAGAGACTGGAGCAGATGAGGAGGATGGAGAGGTGAGCAAGTCAGAGAGAGGGAAGGACTGGATCCTCCAGAGCTTGGGAAACAGCTGGATACATGAGGAAGAGCTGGGTATGGAAACCAGCTGTTAATTATTTTGAATCATGCAACCGTTTGGGTGCCTGGTTTCCCCCCCAGGTAGAATTCTTAAGCTTGGTAGATGATGGATCAGTCTGAAACAGCAAAGGTGATCAGAAGTCTGAAATAGCTAATAATCTAAATAAGTGCTTGGGACAGTTGGGATTAGCAGTTGCCAAGACGCCTTCTTCTCTGCACTGTTTCAATTGATGGTTCAGCACCTGGTGTGGCAGCCTCGAGGCTATTGTCTAGTGGAAAGATTGTCATGATTGCTTTGCTGTTTCTGTGAGAACCGAAATCTGGCAAATTCAGCACTTCCACTTTGATTTTTCATCTTGAGGAAATTTCATGTCCTGCAAAGATGCTGACTTTGTATTTTCTATGGAGTAAGAAGAAGCATTTGGATATTTAACTGTATTCTTGTTCTGGGACCAAAAGGCTATTCCCCCTCACTCCTCAATCCCCACATAGATCTTGTGTGATTTCAAAATCTATGAAAAGTTTGGTATGTGTTCTAAAGTATCAGAAACATCCTTCAGATTTCACAAGCTTTTCCTTGGAAGCAATGATGTAATTTTATTCCGTGTTGTACAGAACTGATCTGGAGAGGTTATCTAACCTTCTGGAGGCAGGTGGTGCTCATATATTTTGAAACCCCTAGTTTTAATGCAAAGAGCTTGTTTTTATGGTCTCATCTTAAAGATTGTGCTTCATAGTTGAATTCTTCTTGCTTTGGAGTCTAATGCTTGTCTTAGGTAAGAGGAGAAGGAATTTAATCCCAGGCCATCTTGTTTGTGGGGACGTAGATAGGATTTCAGAGTTACTTGTGAGGAACTAGGCATGTGGAAGCAGACAGCTTCTCATGGTAGCCCTTCCAGTTCTGAAAACACATGGAAGATTGGGAGATGCTGGTGGACCAGATGGCCAATGAATCAGGAAGAACATGGGGATGGTGACAGTGGTGTCTCTGAGAACTGGCTTCCTCTGTTTAATTTTCAGAGATTACCCTTTTTCTGAGATTGCAGTCTACTCCGTTCATTGGTGTCCCCTTCTTTGATATATGCCAGTATACTCACTGTGCAACAATTTAATTGCAATCCTATTTCTTACTTCAGCAGGTAAAACTCAGTCGTAGATTCTCCATACTAAACCTTTAGGATATGCTGAGAAGAACAAATGTGTGCTACTGTCATCCTTGCTCCAGTAAGGTTAACATACTGGTTTAAATGTGAATACTGGTGCAAATGCACTAATGAAAATACTTTGGCTCTTTGATGAGCAAGCTTTAACTTGCTTCAGTGTGTCTCTCCACAGTAAGTAAGTTAATTTGTTTGCCTATAAGTGATAAAAGCATTTCTAAAAGCTGAACATGCTTGAACGTTAATATAAGTGTAGCCTTTGGCCATTGGTTAGATATGCAATATGCAGACAGTCTCTCTTCCTTGTGAATGGTTTACTGAACGTAACTAGATAATCAGCAGAGTTTTCATCATCAGCGAAATAGTCCTAGTGCCAATACTGCTTTCTTTTGATTGCTAAATTAAATTTTGCTTTTTGGTTCTCCTTGGTCTTTTAAATCTCAACTGTTTTTTTAAAAATATTTTTATTAAAGATTTTAATTAAAAATAAAAAAACCCTCCCCACTTCCAAGCTTGTTTTCCAGTTGAATCTGCATGTATCCATTCCATTCATACATAAATGTTGCTTACTCAAGGGATTTGTTACATCTTACATTGTTAGACAATAAATCTGAGCTGTTTTAAATATTTTTTTCATATGGGTAGTTTTAATTCTTGTTTTATATCTTGGCTGATTTGTTTCACTTTGTCCTAGGGACTTTTGATAGAATCCCCTGTCCAGTTTGGCCTCACGGTTCCAACCGTCAGGCTCGTATCACACACCTTTTGCTTTTATCCTGAAAAACTCTCCTTGGATTCTTGGGTCTCAAGGTGACATTTATAAAGGATGATTGGATGGTTTGATTGTTAGACTCAGTGTGGTAATACATGACTAATTATCCTTATCAATTCTGAAAACGTCCAGATAAAGATATAGAAAATAGTAACAGTGAAGATTTACTGTATAAGAAGTAAGGCAAACATCTAGCCTTACCATGATTGGCTCTGTATGTTGTCTAATATAGCACTTCAGTTAAAACAAAGTAATACTTTTGCCTGAATTCCTTCCATACTCTCAACCAAAATCCCTATTTAGATCTTATCAGTGACTCTGTTCCTCACTGGGCCTATCTTCTATTCTTCTCCAGATTTAATCCATTCCTATTTTCCCCATCCGTCTCTCTATCTGGCCCTGTTCTGTTTGTCCTATCTTGACAATTTAATAGAGAAGCCTCAAGTTTTATATTTTACCCACAGGTTCCCCCTACCAACAACATTCTGTGATAGGGTGGCTCTGCAGAAGCGTCACTAAGTCATCTCTTTATATTTGACTTTGCATTTTATTGTTAAAAGTCATTTTGTCTGTTGTGTTTGGTTTAATCATTGACTATGACCCTGGAGACGAGGGTTTGGTCCCCCACTTGGCCGTGGAAATCCACTGGGTGACCTTGAGTGTATCACATACTCTGAGCCCCAGAAAACCCCATGCTAGGTTCACCTTATGCTTACCATAAGTCGGAAATAACTTGGAGGCACACAACAGCAACAACAATTTTATTATAGTTTTGTCTTTGAACTGTCTGACATAGAGACAGTTTTATAGCCACATTATAGATAGTAATCATAACTCTTTTAATGCTTTTATCTTCTGGAGGCTAAAAAAATCAAAGTAATAAAAAGAATAGTAAAACTGTAGGTTTAGGCAAACTATGGGTGTTTGAGCTCTTGTGCTCTACCCTTTCTATATATAGAACCTGATAGTCTGATTTACACTGAAAAGCCCTGCTCCATTGACAAGGGTGTTCTTGTGATGACTGCAGAGTGAAACTGGGCTGTTAATTTTGCATGCCTTCTTGTGGCCACATATTATGAAGAGACAAACTTATGCTACTTAGATCTCTGTGACTGTCAACTTTTTGTATTCTAAAACCTGGAATCCTAACTGTCTATGGTTCCAATATCTGTGGAAAACTTTGCCGTAGCGATATCATACATAGGCTTTTCCTCTACAGAAGTCCACACCTAATGTGTTGATACTGAGGCCAGCCAATGGTGCAGTCTGAGTCCATGGCAATCATTTGAGTACTCTGGTGGCACAGTAGTTAAATGCCAGTACTGCAGCCACAATATTGTGAGTTTGATCCTGCAGGGCTCCAGGTTGACTCAGGCTTCCATGCTTCTGTAGTTGGCCAAATGAGTTTGAGCTTGTAAAATGAGCTTGTTGGGAGCAATTAGCTAAACACATTGTAAACTGCTTAGGGACTGCTTAGCACTGATAAGCAGTATAGAAATGTAACTTCTATTCTTTTGCTATTTTGCATATATACATGCAAAGAGAGCCTGAGTAAATATAATCAATATACTGTATTTGCTGGCATATTAGATGCACCGGTGTATAAGATGCACTCTATTTTTGAATTGCATTCTTTATGAAAAATTTTTTTAGTACCCTTTCCCCCATTCCTGTCATTTCTGCCTCTGTGGGGAGACCTCCAATTTCATTTTCAAAGCAGCAATGAGTTAGTTCAGCCATTTTCAGTACCTACTCTGTGCTAAATTCACACTTTTTGACACGCTAAATAGCATCTTCTCCACAGAAAATGGCAACTGGGTGCAGAGGGAGGGGGATGGCAGGCAGGTACAGAGGGGGTGGTGAGTGGTTGTGGAGAGGCACATGGGGGGTGAGTGAGTGCAGAGAGGAGCATGGGGGGCGACTGAGTTCGGGGAGGCAAATGGGGGTGGTAAGTGAGTGCAGAGGGGTATGCAGGAGTGGCGAGTGAGTGTGGGGAGGACTGCAGCAGTGGTGAGTGACTGTGGAGAGGTGCAGGGGGTGGTGAGTGCACGCAGCTGAGGCAGAAGGAACAGGAACAGGGGGTGAAAGGAACTCCTTTCTCTCCATTCCTGCATTTCTGCTTGGGTGGGGAGAACTCCTCACTCACAGAGACAAAAAGGAACAGAAAGGTGCCTTTCCTTTTCTTTTTGCTCCAGCAGGCAGGGGTTACCATATATGCTGATGTATAAGACACACCTAATTTTCAGAAGGCATTTTTTGGGGGGAGAAGTGTGTCTTATATGCTGGCAAATATGGTTATAGCCTCACTAAAGAGAGAGAAATGTGAGATTGGAGGAAGGATTTATTGGTAATTTATTGGTATAGTGTATTTCTTAAGAGCCACCTATTTTCTTTGTTGTGCCTGCTTGTTTAACAGAGACAGCCTGACTACAGCCTTTCCCAGATCACTTTAGTATGCACATCTTCCCTGTGACTGGGAATGCTGCTTTTCCAGAATTCCAGAAGATATGAGGAGATACACCTGAGCATACACCTGGATGCCTGGACCTTCAGCTGAACACTCTGTACTTGGAAGCAGATCCTGGCCCTGCTTGCATATTTGTTATATGCACCACACACATCTGAAGATGATTTCTATGTTACACCAAAATGATCAAAGGACTGGTGTCACTGCTCTATGAAAGAAAGTTGAAATGCTTACTTTAATTAAGAAAAAAAACAACAGACAGATGCGGGGAGACATGATAGAAACCACCCTCATAGGCATATTTGGTGGAAGCTCAGTTGGCCCCATCCATGTTCTCTTTATGCTGGCAGGTGAAGACCTTTTTATTCAGTCAGGACTTGGAGATTTAAATTATGTAGGAGCGGTGTGTGTGAAGTAGGGATGGAAGGAATATTGAAAAATTTTACAAAATAGTTTTTGAGGACCAAGAAACACTGGTGTGAAGAATTCTGGACCGATGAGGTTTTCACAGGACCTAGTCTGGGCAAAATTTACCCACTGTTAATTTGCACAGAAAACAGTGTTTTGTGCCAGGGGACAACTTTTTCTGTGCAGAAAGTAATATTTCTATGTGGAAATATTTTTTTCTGCACAGAAAAGGCTGTTTTCTGTGCAGAAAATGCTGCAGTTGGGGACATTCCATACCAACATTGCATGTGGTTGATTTGCACTGAAAGCAACATTTTCAGCACAGGGAACAGCTTTTTATGAAAAAAAATGCAGAAAATAATATTTTGAAAATATTTTATGTCCAGAAAAATCTGTTTCCCACATAGAAAATGCTGTTTTCAGTACAAATCAAACACATGAGAATTTTTGCATAGAATAAGTCAAGCAAATCCACTTTGAAACTGTGTGGTTTTTGAAGCCTTTCTTACAGCTGGAAGAAAATTACTTTTTGCTTCCTTTGAGAAGAAACTTAGTGAAGAATCACATCACTAGTGAAGTGGTGTGTTGTGCTGAGCTACATTTATTACCTTTTATTAATGGTTCTATTTTAAATGTGTTTAACTGTTTTTAACCATGTTTTTAAAACAATACTGTTATTTAATTCTTTTTGTAAAATAACATTTTACAAAATTTTAAATTTTGTTTTAAATTATCAAAAGACACCTTGGATCCCACCCCAGGAGAAAGATGGGTATATAAATTCAATAAATAAAAGAAATAATAATAAAATAATAATAAATAAATAAAAATAAATTAGAATAAAATACATAAATAATAATAGAGGTGTATAGCAGTATGTAGTATATATGTAGTAAGTCATTAGGGAGAAGCTTTTCTCTTTCTCTCATAGTACTAGAAGCTACGTCATCCAATGAAGCGAAACAGTTAAGAGAAAGTGCTTCTTTACATGGCAGAATTTTAAAGTGTGGAACTCACTGCCACAGGGTGTACTGATGCCTGCCAACTTTCTCTTTTACTAGAAAAAAGGCAAGATATAAATAATGTAACATAAAATAATAATATATATAGTACACTTGAATGGATCTAAGAAGGTACTAGATAAATTCATGGAGGGTTCTGTCACTGGTAAGTACGACCATTTCTGCACTATACTGTTATAGTGCTCTTATTCCACTTTCAACTTCTTGTGGAATTATGGGGTTTGTAGTTTACTGAGGCCAAAGAGCTTTTTGGTTAAGAATTCTAAATGCCCCTCCCTAAATTGCAAACCCCAGGATTCCACAGGATGTCCAAAGTGGAATAATAGCATTAAAACAATGTAGTGTGGAAATGGCCTACTAAGGATGGCTATATATGCCACCTCCAGGTACTGGTTGCTTTGGAGAGAAAGATGGAGCGCTTCTGCTTGGCTTCCAGTGGCAACTGATTGGCCACTCCCTGAACAGAATGTGGGGTTAGATAAGCCTTTAGTCTGATCTAGCACGGCTCTTGCTATGTTCATATGTCAGTCTCTGTATGTCTAGAATTTTGAAGTTCACTGTGAAATGCTTAGTAAGAGCCAAGCAGGTCTATAGAGCCACAAGCCCTCTTTCTCCATTTACGCTGTCTTGCATCTGATTACTGGATGATTGCCCATAGGACTTGAGAGGCTGAGGGAAATGGTGTATTTCACTGCTAAAGCAATGTTAAACTGGTACAGGTAAAACTGGAACAGGGAGCCATGCTGCTTCTTACTGAAGAAGTTCAGTGATATGTAATATCCAGTACTACAAAACATTTTATTTATGTGCATGTGAGAAAGACAAAGAGAGAGAGAGAGTGAATGAACGAGGGAGAGAAAGTTGAATGTATTAGATGAATGTATGCTGATTGGATAGGTTATTGAGACCAAACCAGGTGCAAACCACATGTTCTTTTCGCACCTCCAGCCTGTTCACACATAAAAATGAATTTTAACCATTTGTGCAGGAAACTGTTACAGAGATCCAGCTGCCTCTCCTGGTCCTTCCCTCTTTTCAGTCTTCCTGAGTAGGGAGAGTTTCATTGTCCAACTCCCACCCCGCTCCATTACTGTTATGATGCACTTTGCCTTGTTCTGTATGCAACAGAGTAGTGCATAAAATTGGAAATGTGTTTGCATCTAGTCTGGGTCCAAAAATCTGACAGAACTGGTCCTGCTTTCACATAGAGTTGAGATGTTCCGTAAGCCAGTAGTTCTCAAAATTTGGTCCTCAGAATATTTTGGGTTCCCAGAACCCTTAGCCAGCGGTCAGGGATTGTGAAAGTGAGTGTAGAGGAAAGCAACTTAAGGGATTTTCTGTTTCACATGGCAAAATATCTTGTTTGGATATAGGTACTGTATGCCTTCAGTTAGATGATGGAGAAGAACATCATGGGGTGCTCTTCCTCAGACTGCAAAATTATCTTCAGTAAGTCCTGGAGTTTGGGAAGCTGGTATCTTAAATCAGATCTGTGGGCAGATTTTCTTAAACAGATCTGTGGGCAGATTTTCTTAAACTTGAACCCTCCTCAAGAGTTGCATGTTCTCAAAGGGCCAAAACAAAAAGCCCCTAGTCCATTTCTTGGTTTGAAAAATGGGCATTTTTAGATGTTAAAAAGAGCACGTGGACCCTGCAAGTGATATGCTGCTCCTGGAAGCTTTTAGGAAACCTGATTCATGCTTTTTCTTTGGCCAGATAAAGGGCACTCTAGGAAGTTTAGAGGAATTGAGGGTCAAAAGGACCGCTGGGGCAGCATGCTCCCAAGCTATAAATTCTCGCCTTGGGTCTAAATAAAGACTAACTGGCATGCCTACAAGCCATGCTGAAACTCAGTTATCAGGACAAAACGGCATCTTTATCTCATGTCTTGTAGTTGTGGGACTGCTGTGCTTGGTTACGCTACCTCTTGAATGAGGTATGGGACCTTATTCTCTGGAAAAAGAAGGGGAAATTATTTATATGTGAATGACAACTTACTCTATCGTTGAGAAGTTTCTTCTGAATATAACATTTTTGCCATATGTGGATGTATTTATGTTTATCAATTTGTGTTGGCATTCTGTGTTGGTATTGAAAAGAGCAGTGGTTTGACCGTTATATGACCCTGGAAACCAGGGTTTTCGATTGCCTGCTTGGCCATGGAAACTCACTGGGTGACCTTGGGCATGTCACATACTCTCAGTCTCCCAAAACCCCATGATAGGTTAACCTTATTTATTATTTATTTATTGACTTTCTTTTTCCCAAAATGGGACCCCAGGGGGCTTCCAAAAGGTTAAAAAAACATTAAAAATATCAAATCAATTGAAACATTAAAAAGACATATAAAATTGTAAAACATTAGACTAAAAACAATCAATAAACAAGTAAAAAAGGTCTCCAGCCCACCCATTAAATGCCTTCTTAAAAAGAAATGTCTTTGCCTGCCAAGGAAAGGAAAGGAAAGGAAAGGAAAGGAAAGGGGTCAACCCAGCTTCCTCTGGAAGAGTGTTCCACAGGGTGGTAGCAGCCACTGAGAAGGCTCTCTCCCATGAGAGCAAGCCTGGGATGGTAGCATGAGTGCAGACCTTCCCCTGCAGATCTGAGGACTCTAGCATCTTAGGGTCACCATAAGTGGGAAACGACTTGAAGGTACACAACAACAGCAATTAAAAGCAACCTGATAAAAATCGTTAAAACAAACAAACAAAAATACATAAAGCCTTCATCTGCTTTGGTATACTGATGTGTACCATCTAAGTGATATTGGAAAGTATATATCCATTTATCTTTTTCGGCTCCAGTTGATTTAAAACTTCTGGGTAAACCGGTATTGTTAGGATAACTACTGAACTGTATGAACCCTAAATTTTGAGACAGCAGGAATGGGTTTAGTGATGCTTCCTTTTAATAACAAGTCAAAATTATTCATTATGATTGACATTTTAATTTTATACTTTGTCTAGAGTGCTTTCCAACATGTAGTATAAGAATATTTTTAAAAGTAGTCCCATGGGATTAATTATAAAAGGCTGTGTGAATTAGCCTGGGTCTTCCCTTTGATATATGATTGGGAGGATGTTCTGACAACGTGTCAAGGAAGAGGAAATCTCTTAATCCTTTCTCAGACTAGGTAGGCCAGGCAATGTTCTCTGTGCCTTCAGGCATTGCTTCCCCGGTAACAGTGGTTTTGTAGTATCTGCAGTGCTTGACTTTCATGCAATTAAGTTCTCAACCTTTGGGCTATTTTTAATAGAATTTTGTTCTCATATATAATTCTCTCTTAGTAATTAGTCTGCTCTTTTTATATTAGTGTTCATAATGTGCTATATTGGTGTGTCAGATCTAACATTATGAGAATTATGATCATGAAAGTTGTCAGTGATAAGAGATAACATATGTATAACAATTACTCTAGGACGCAAAGTGATCAGAAATAAAGAAGTAACCTTCCCCAAAGTTCTGTCTCCCTGTGTGCATATATGTACGAATGGAAAGAATGTTAGTGATTTTTGTTTTCCCAAAGGAGGAAGAGTTTCTCAATATCATAGGGACAAATAAAGCCAGAGTAAAATCCTTTCCAACTTTACATATGGTTTTTCAGTATTAAAGTCGTGTTTTTGTTCCAAAACTGTGCTTTCTGCATAGGACACAGTATATTTTGCACAGAAAGTGGTTTCCTATGTGGGGGACACATTCTCTGTGCAGTAAACATGTTTTGTATGGGAAAATGTTTTTTTTTTTTAAGAAAAAAGGAGTTATGCAGAAAAAAAATGTATTTCTAAACAACAACAACAACAATAAAATTCCCCAAAGGCTTCCTGAAATCTGGGTTGCAATTGGGAACTGTGCAGAAATTTTTGTGCAGCAGGCAGAGTACTATAGAGAGGGTGAAGACTTAACTTAGAGCCTTTTAAAAAATGAAGTGGGTATAAGTGGCTGTCAGAACAGACTTTCCTTTGATTAAACTAACTTGTATTTCTTGTTGCCTCATTTTGCTGGAATTTTGAAGCAAGTTAAAGAAGTAAAGTAGGTAGGGAAGAGGTGTGGATATACTATAGTTGTACCCCTTCTGGACCAGAAATACGGACAGTGGAAAAAAGTGCTCCTGCTCTTGAATGCAAGCTATGGAAATGATGGAGCCTTGTAGGTGTTTTTGGGCTGCAATTCCCAGCATTCTTGGCCAGCATAGCCAGTGATGATGTTAGGGGTTGCCATCCAGCAATGTCTGGAGGGCCACAATTCCCATCCCTGCTTTAATGCTTTAATAAATGAAACTCACTGGATAGTCTTATCAGTCAGCCTGTTTACTTCCTAAGTAAATTTACTGGACTGTGAGAGTATGGGTAGTCTTAATATTTACAACAGAGCTTTCCAAACTGTGTGTCATGACACATTAGTATGTCGTCTGCAATGTGTAAGTGTGTTGCACAAACGTAATGGATGGAGAAGCAACCTCTCCTGCTGCCACCACCCTGGGCTGAGGAAGACGCCAGGAAGACGCTAGTAAGGGCAATGGTGGGCCAGGCTTGGGTGGAGGGGCTGCCTTCCTGCTGCCACTGCAGCCACCCCAGGCCAAGGAAGATCCTGGTGAGGGCAGTGGCAAGCCAGGCCTGGGGAAGGGACTGCCCTTTCCACTGCCACCCCGGGCTGAGGAAGACCCCTGCAAGGGTGGCAGTGAGCCAGGCTTGGTTGGAGGGGCTGCCTCCACTTACTGAATTTCTTACCAAATTACTGTGTTGCAAAATGCTGCATGTCTAAGAAGTGTGCCACCAACATGAAAAATTTGGAAAGCTCTTATTTACAAAGCTGGAGATTATTTTAGATGGTGGAGTATGTTAATCCTCATCCCGCCATAACAATCAGACTGGATATATTTACCTAGTTGTTGGTGGAGTTGAATTCCTTGAAAATGAAGTTGCAACTTAAAATAGTACTAAATCCTTTTCTTCCAATTGAGGTCTATTTAATGGTTAAATTTGGTAGTTCATAGTCATACAAAATGGAAAGATAGCTGTATTGGCTGTCAGAAAAGTTTCAAAATTCATATTACTGTACTATTGATGCTAAATGCATTGGCCCTATGCTTCTTTGCTCTGTAGTAAGACATCCTTGAATTCAGTGTGGATTACTTTCCATTATGAATGTTTTAGACTGGAGCCTTTTCATCTGATTTTATCTGTTTGAATTGAATTAAATGTCATTCTGTGAAAGCACCTCTTTCCTAGCAATGTCCTATATTTTGAGTCTCCTGAAGGCATCATGATGGCATTATTGTTTCTGCCCACTCCAGGGACAGATTAGTCTAGCCTGCTTATTTATACTCTTCAAAGGTGGTGCCAAAATACTTAGTATGTTATGTCACTGTCTGCAATTTTCCTCAAAATAATTAATCTAAATCTAGAAATTATTTCGATGTAGTGGGACAGAGATCATAATGTTGAAAGCTTCAGAGTTCTGCTGGTTGAAGACCATTATATTTTCTTCTAAAAGACTAGCTCTTCTAGCTTGTATGTATGCCTTTGTTTCATCACTGTTTTGAAGGGAAATAAGTGCATATCTAATATCACATAATAGCAATACTTCATTGCATTGGCTTATGAGTGGTGTGGCTTATGTGGTGTACATCACTGAGTGTGTTAAAGCAAAATATTACTTTCTGAAGAGACATTTATAACTTAGAAGCTGTTTCTACATAGATAGATACTATATATCTTTCTTCTATGTCATAAAAATTGTTGCATCCTCTCTCCATATTATAAGGTCTGATCACTTAAAGGCTTGTCCTGTAAACAAACAGCTGTACAGGAAATAAGATATCTCTCTCTATAATAACTAATGTATATTATTAAGCAGAAAAGTATGGGACAACTGTGACTGGGTCTCAATATCTGGTAGCCACACACTTTGTACTTTAAGGAAGCAGATGTGCTTAACCTTCAATGAGTGTAAAGAATTACTGGGTGGGGAAATTCTGAGAAGGTTGTTCCCACATTCTGAGAGAGCCGAGGATGCAGCAGTATCTTTCTCCAGCTCATTTCTGCATTCTGATTAAGGGAGATACTTACTTCACTGGCACATGGAATGCTGGCTGTTCACTGATGAAGAGATCCTTGAGAAGATGGGAAAGATGTTTTCAGAGAGACCACCTAAAATGGCTGAAAGCATGGTGGATATCCTGTGACCCTTTCATCCTCCATAGCCAGCACAGCCAGTGGGAAAGATTGATGGGAGTTATAGTTCAACAACATCTAGAGGGCCACGGGTTGTTAGCCTCTGAAGGAGAAATGGCTTCATAGAATCATAGAGTTGAAAGAGACCACAGGGGCCGTCCAGTCCAACCCCCTTCCATGCAGGAACACCCATCAAAGCATTCCCAACAGATGGCCATCCAGCCTCTGCTTAAAAACCTCCAAAGAAGGAGACTCTACCACACTCTGAGGCAGCATAATTCCACTGCTGGACAGCTCTGACTGTCAGGAAGTTCTTCCTGAGGTTCAGGTGGAATCTCCTTTCCTGCAGCTTGAATCGATTGCTCCTTGTCCTAGTCTCTGGAGCAGCAGAAAACAAGCCTGCTCCCTCCTTGACATGACATCCCTTCAAATATTTAAACATGGCAATCATGTCCCCTCTTAACTTTCTCTTCTACGGACTAAACATACCCAGCTCCCTAAGCCATTCCTCATAGGGGATGGCTTCCAGACTCTTCACCATTTTGGTCGCCTTCCTCTGGACACGTTCCAGCTTGTCAATATCCTTCTTGAATCAGTATTCCAGATGTGGTCTAACCAATGCAGAATAGAGTGGTACCATTACCTCTCTTGGTTTAGACATCATACTCATGTTCAGCGTGTGAGTTACCAAGAGTTCTAGACCCCTTTCACACATACTGCTATCCAGCCACGCATCCTCCATTCTATATTTGTGCATTCCATTTTTTTCTGCCAAAGTGTAGGACTTTACATTTCTCTCTGTTGAAATTCATTTTGTTAGCTTTGGCCCAGCTCTCCAATCTGTCAAGGTCATTTTGAAATTTGATCCTGTCCTGTGGGGGTATTAGCAACCCCTCCCAATTTGGTGTCATCTGCAAATTTGATCTTCATGCCCTCTACTCCTTCATCCAAGTCATTGATGAAGATGTTGAATAGCACTGGGCCCAGGACGAAACCCTGTGGCACCCCACTATTCACTTCTCTCCAGGATGAAAAGCAGCAATTGGTGATCACCCTTTGGGTTCGGTTGGTCAACCAATTACAAATCTACCTAACAATGGCCCTCACCAGCCTGCATTTTACTGGCTTCTTTGCAAGAATGTCATGGGGAACTTTGTCAAAGGCCTTACTGAAGTCAAGCTATGCTACGTCTACAGCATTCCCTTCATCTATCAAGCTTGTAACCCTATCATAACAAGAGATAAGATTAGTCTGGCATGACTTATTTCTGAAAAATCCATGTTGACTTTTAGTGACTACGGCATTGCTATCTAAGTAATTACAAACTGATAGTTTAATGATCTGTTCTAGGATCTTTCCTGGTATTGATGTGAGGCTTACCGGGAGATAATTATTAGGCTCCTCTTTTTCCCCTTCTTGAAGATGGGGACAATATTTGTCCTCCTCCAGTCTGCTGGGACTTCTCTTGTTCTCTAAGAGTTCTGAAAGATTATTGCAAGTGGTTCAGAAATGACTTCTGCCAGTTCTTTTGATATCCTTGGATGTAATTCATCTGGCCCTGGAGATTTGAATTCATCTAGTTTAACCAGATATTCCTGTACTACTTCTTCACTTATTCTGTGCTGCACTTCCCTTGCTTCCTCACCTGCTCCCCATGCCCCAGGTTGGGTACTTCTATCCTTTTGGGGGAAAACTCAGGCAAAGAAGGTATTGGGTAGTTCTGCCTTCTCACTTCCCCCCGTTATTAATTGATCATCTTCTCCACACAGTAACATTATCATTTCCTTGTTTTTCCTTTTGCTGTGGACATATCTAAAAAAACCCTTTTTATTGTTTTTGATGTCTCTGGCAAGCCTGAGTTCATTCTGCGCTTTAGCTTTTCTGACCTTCTCCCTACATATACTGGCTATTTGCTTGAATTCCTCTTTGGTGGTTTCACCATTCTTCCATTTCTTGTAAATCTTTCTTTTAACAGTTAGCTCAGCTGAGAGTTGTTTCGTCAACCATTCTGATTTCTTTAGGCACCTGCCATTTTTCCTCCTTATTGACACAGTTTTCAATTGTGCCTTCTCACTTTTAAGAAACTCCCATCTGTCATGAACTCCTTCCTCTTTTAGTATTCTTGACCACAAGATTTCAGCAAGTAACTCCCTGAGTTTACAGAAATCAGCTTTCTTAAAGTTTAGGATGCGTGTCTGGCTACACTTGGCTTCTCCTTCCCACTGAATGACAAACTCCAAAAGAGCATGGTCACTTCTCCCTAAGGATCCTACCACCTCCACCTCATCAACAAGGTCATCCCTGTTGGACAGGATCAGATCTAAAATAGCCAATCCCCTTGTTGCCTCTTCCATCTTCTGGGCCATGAAATTGTCTGCAAGGCAAGCAAGGAACCTGTTGGACCTTGAGGTCTTGGCAGAGTTTGACTGCCACCAAATATCAGGATAATTGAAATCTCTCATTAACATTGCATCTCTCCGTTTTGAATGTGTGCTCATCTGCTCCAGAAAGGCCTCATCCAAGTCCTCAGGCTGGCCTGCAGGCCTGTAGCAAACCCCCACAATCATATACCTATTGTTTCTCGCTCCCTTAATTCTTACCCAGATGTTCTCGACTTGGCTTCCCAGGTTTAAGTCATGGATCTCTTCACAAGTGAAAACATCCTTGACATATAAGGATACTTCTTCTCCTTTCTTGTTTGGTCTATTTCTGCAAAATAGGTTATACTCCCCTATTCCTACATTCCAATCATGAGATTCATCCCACCAGGTTTCGGTGATGCCTATTAAATCATATTTATTTTGTTGTACTAAGAGTTGGAGTTCATCTTGCTTATTTCCCACGCTCTATGCATTAGTGTAGAGACACTTGAGACCATGTGCCCTTTGTGGAAGTCCTGTACTAAAGTTACTTTCCTTCCCTCTGTTCATCTCTAGTTCTACTTGGCCTGCCCTGTCTATATCATTTGAGCTATTTTTTGCAGCACTGACTGAATCCTTGCTCAGAATAATACTGTTCTGCTCCCCAGTCAAACTCAGTTTAAAGACCTCCTGATCCATTTTGCAAGACTGTTAGCAAAAACGTTCTGACCGACAGTTGTGAGGTGCAGGCCATCCCTTGTCAGAAGACCATCTTTGTGGAAATGGAGGCCATGATCCAAAAATCCGAATCACTCTTGATGGCACCATTTTTGGAGCCAGTTGTTGATCTCCACTGTTCTTCTTTCCCTTTCTGGGCCATGTCCTTCCACAGGGAGGAGAGACGAAATGACAACCTGCACATGAAGGTCTTTCAGGTTCCTATACATTAGCTGGTAATCCTTTGTGATGCAGTGAAAGCTGTGCCTCACCGTGTCATTGGTTCCAATGTGAACCAAAAGGAGGGGGTTATGGTCAGTGAGCTTGACTGGTCTTGTTAGTCTCTCCATTATGTCATTGATTGTCCCCAGGGAGACAGAACACCTCACGACTGATCCTGTCCGGGTTGCAAATGGTCAGTTCCGTTCCTCTCAGCAAGGAGTCCCCATCTCCTCTGAACTCATCTCCTCTGAGGCTTGTCTGGGGTTACTCGACGAACAGATTCTGTCATGGCTGGCTGAACCTTCTGTTCATGCTGAGATTGTTGGTGCCGCTGCTGTTGGATGTCATTCTGCTGATGTTGAGGTTCCTGTTGCTGATGTTGGATTTCCTCTCAGTGACCTTCCATTACCTCCTCCTGCTGTTCCACTTCATCATTAATAAGGTCAAGAACTTGGAAGTGATTCTGTAGCTCGAGAGTCTCTGTTTGGCACCTTGTTTTTCTACTCCTGAATGTCACATTCCTCCAAGTGTCTGTCTCCTGGTTTTGTGAACCGACTTCGTTGTCCACTAGCTCCTCCGTGCAGTCTGTCTTCAAAAAGGTCCTCTCAGCCCTATCCAAGAACTCCTCTCCCTCTGTAATAATGCGAAGATTCGAAATGCTTGCCTCCAGCTGTTGAACCTTCTCCTCCAAGAGGACGACCAGCTTGCATTTGCTGTAGGTTTACCCAACGATGTCTTGCAGCAGAAAGAAACATGCCACAGCTGTGGCAGGTGACCGCAGCAGCTCCCTCACCCTCCGTACTTGATAGTCTAGATAGTTGAATTGGAAACGGTAAAACTGGGCTTTGCCTTCAAAGTCCCCTGGTAGAACCTATGTCAACTCCCCTGTTTGCCAAGTTCTTATTGTCAACCTGTCAAGAGAGAGGGTGCAATTCTATAGTGCTTATAGTTACTCCCTCAAGGTGCCAACCCTACCTAGATGCTGCAGACAAGCAGGTTGACTCAGGACGGATTCAGGGAAGAAGCGATTAACTCTTGCTAAGGTTTGGTAGTAAAAGTGCATGTGCCAAACCTCTGGGAGCAAATATAAAGAGCTGCTAGCTCCTCCCCCTAGCTCGTCAGCGAGTCAGCTAGGACTAACAACTGCTAGCTCCTCCCCCAGCTACTCATTTAGACTGTGTGCTCAGGGAGAGCACATGGCCAGAGAAAACAGACAAACAAACAAACAAACACAGCCCTTGAAGCCTGTGAAAGACACCCAGTCAAGATGTCTTCTCAGACACAGCTCACCTTTCTGCTCTTTTCATGGCACAATTTTCTGGTCTTGCTGCTGTCCTTACTTCTTCTATCAGGTATACTCCCAATAATGCCTGTTTTCATTTTCGTCCCCAAACTGTCTTAAATTCAAGTAGCTGCTTGACGTCTGATCCCCCACCCTTAGCCCCACACTAAAACACTATTGCTTAACACTAGCTAATTGCACAGAGATATAGGACTAAAGAAAGGCTTGAGTATCATTCTACCAAGGCAGCCTGAGTGGTGCAGTCGCCCTTCAGCATGCTGGAGAAGTGTGGAGGGAGCAAGCAATTTCTGTTCATTGTGGTTGCGGCTACATCAATGGCACTGTGTTACACAATGTGCAAAATATAAAATACTAAGCAAATTCTAATATTTCTGTTTTCCATTGTTCTGTTAATTTGTCTCTTAAAGAGCATTCTGTTTAGTCTTTGAGCAGGGAATGCCTCAAAGCTGATTTGCTAATGAATCATAGCAAAAAACTTCAGTGGGTTGGCAAACCTTTGCCAACCTGTTTCACATTCTGTTCTCCTAACATAACTTGAAGAAATGATTGAACCGGCACTTGCACAAGTCTTTCCAAGATTTGAAAACTGATACATTGCCATTTCCCCACCCACCCTCAGTGTGTTGAGCTATTGAGACATCCCATAGTAGTCAGTCTGAATTGCAAAGTCAGTTATCTAGAGGCCATGGAAACCCAATAGTTCCTTGCATGCTTATGTGCAAACAGAAATAAGTTTGGGGACAAGGATATATGTAATGCCCCATCTCAGAAAGGCACTGGTTGGTTCATTCACAGATATTATGGCTATTTGTTTTGGTCCAGTGTTAGCCTGTGAATCTCCTGCCAACGCTGTCACTTGATATGGGCTTTTACATGCAGGATGAGAATTATTACTGTTTGTCAAAGTCTTGAGTTGCTGGTATTTTTAGCTTCTGCTCTTGATATCTTGTGTTTTCTTTACCTCTGGAAGACCCTATTTATTTAGCCTTGTTACACAGAAGCTTTTCAACAGAAAAATAAGGCTACCAATTTCTGCTCAGAATGGAAATACAGAAAGTACCATATTTGTCAGTGTATTAGACGCACTGACATATAAGACACACCCTACTTTTCAAGGGTTTTTTTCAGGAAAAATTTTTTTTAGTTCTCTGGTGAGCAAAATACACAGGAAAGGAGGAGAAGGAAAAGCGTGCTGTACCGGAGAGGAGGGGAATGAAAAACGTGCTGCACCAAGACCCCTCTCTTTCTGTTTGCTTGGGCAGAAACTCCTAGCAGAGTCAAAATGCACAGGAGAGGAGGAGAATGAAAAGAGTGAAGTACCACCACCCCTCCCTTCCTTGTTTTGCTTGGGTAGAAACTCCTGGTAAAATCAAAATGCACAGGAGAGAAGGGGAAGGTAAGCAGAAACTATAGAAACATCTATCTATGTTCCTTCAGATCAAGGCTTCCACTTCCCCTTCCCTCCCTGTTTTGCCCTGGCAGGGAGAATGCCTTTCACTCCCCATCCCTTCCCTATGTGTTTAGCCTTACTACATTTGCTGGTGTATAAGACGCACCCCATTTTCAGAGGGTATTTTCAAGGAAAAAAGTGCATCTTATATGCCAGCAAATACGGTACCCGTAGATACCTCAGACTGCATTGAAACCAAGGGGGGAAAAACACTACAATAGGTCTTGTCCAACCGTTTTGGGTGTACCACTTTTCTTTCAGTATAACTCAACCTGTGACTTTGAGCAACTTTATTTGTTGCTTTTGAGCAATTGCTCCATTGTGTAAAAGAGCCTGGCTATCCAGTCAGTGATGGCTGTTACTTTCTGTGGTATTGGATAATACCTTCAAATGGTTTCATTTTGAAAGTACCTGATGGTTATTAACTCAGCTCTGTCATGCGAGCTCTCTTTTACTTTGAATTATCTTGTACTAGGACCTGATCAGGTTTTTGAGGTGGGAATATTTACATGCAATGCATGTGCTACAGCCCAGAGTTATGGCCTTTCCTTATAACCATGGAAGCTTGTTTAAAAGACAAAATGCTTTCCTTAAGTGCCCCCCTCCCATAAACTTCCTGGCTAAATTGTGACTTGACCCCAAGTTTCTCCAGCTCACATCCAGTCATCTACCCAAAACATCACATGGATTGCTGCACGTGGGATCAGCCCCTAATGAACCTTGCTGCCATTTTTCCAAGCTGCACCATGAAATCTGTCTGCCTCATTCATGGCTCAGTTGGAACGGCAGGCATGGTGTTTCATGACTTGCATTTACAGGTTGCTGAGGTGCCCTGAGGTCACCCCAGGTCATCGAGTTGTTTGTGTTAGCTTGTTGCTGCTGCTCTTCTTTTCTTCTTCTCTATAGTAATTTTATCTGGATCAAGTTCTTGGGGAGAACTCCTTTCTGTAGTTGATGTATCAGTATGAGTATGTTTTAAAGCCAAACAACAAGGAAATTTGGGTGCTTTCCTTTGTCAAAAATCTGACATGCTGTCTTGAATCCAGTCTGCACAGAGCTGGATCTTTGACATGTTATACAGCTGGTAAGAACCTTTTTATAGCCCTGTGTTTGAGCCATCTGGGATCTACTTACGGAATGTATTCCTGTCCTGTATTCCTCTTCATCGTGGGCATACAACTCTCTGCTTGCTCAGGTTCTCTTTTTGTATTATGCTGAGCCATGTCTTTCTCTGTTTGTTTTAAGTGAGTCCATCTTCAGTTGTGGATTTCTACCACATTGCCTTCCAGTGGTCCCTTTCATCCCTCCCTTGTTCTGTCATTCCTAAACAGGTCTCTTAATAAGCTTTTAAAAATCAGGGCTGCGAGTATTGTGATGCCAACAAGGACTTTGTGGCACCTAAAAGGCCCACAAGTATCATTGGCACAAGCTTTTGTGGGCTCTGGCTCACTTCAGCAGATGCAAACTCTACAGACAGGAAAAATTTATGCCAAATAAAGCTTGTAAGTCTAGTGCCACACAAATAAAGTTTGTAAATCTAGTGCCACACAATTCATGTTGCTTTTCCTTTAGTATGTTAACAGTTATCTGTTTGTACTCCCTCCAGAAAATGCAAAGGAAGTCAGATTTATCATTTGGTACTAATTTGGTCTCCAAATTTTAAATATGTATGCCTCTGTTATTCATAAGATCAAATCATTTCCAACAAGACCTAGAAAGGTAGCCGGAATGGCACCACAAATATAGGAGTGGGAAAAAGTAGCCGTGCTATGCTGAAAAGGTTATGTAGAACACTGCTTTCTGACTTCTAACCTCTGTCAGTCCTGCTCCTTCTGTCAACTCCCAGACAGTGCCTACAGATGTCATGACGTATCAGAAACTGCAGGGATAGAGGCTTTAAAAATGAGCATCCACCAAATTTAATTCTCATACTTATTTATTTCTGATTATTGCAACTGCTGGATTAAAAATCAAAGAAGAATCAGAATGGAAACTGCATGGATATGAACAAATGCAGTTGAATTGAAAAAGTTTTTTGGCCCAGCTGCAGTTCATTTCAAAGTACTGTTGTTCTGAGTTTATGCCCCAAATATTCAAATGCATCTTCACAAACTGAAACTGTACTGTGGGGAGAAAAAAACTCCAAAGCTATACTCTAGTATACAGTGTTCAAATAGGTCCTTTTAAAGGTCTTAATAGAAACCTTTAACAGAGACCTTTAAAGATAGGTGACTTTAAAGGCCTCTCTAAAGAGACCTAGAGATAGGTGACTTCCATTTTGGACAAGACCCTCCCTCCATTTGATGAGTTATTGTTATTATGTGCCTTCTAATTGACGCTAGCTTATGACAACGCCTTCATAGGGTTTTCTTGGTAAGATTTGTTCAGTGGAATCTTGTCACTGCCTTTCTAGTAAGGCTGAGTGAGTGAGAGGGTTTCAACAACTGAATGTGGATTCAAATTATGGGCCATTTCTGCACTATACTATTATAGTGCTATTATTCCGCTTTCAACATCCTGTGGAATTCTGGGGTTTGTAGTTCACTGAGGCCAAAGAGCTCTCTGGCTGAGAATTCTAAAGCACTCTCCCTAAATTGCAAACCCCAGGATTCCACAGGATGTTGAAAGTGGAATAATAGCACTATAACAGTGTCATGTGGAAAAAACACTGGTCTTTCAGAATCTTAGTCCAGCTCTCAAACCATTGAACCACACCAGCTTTGAGTTACTTCAGCTATTTGCCGACATAACTACCGTGTGAAACCTTGCCATCAGGAGAAACTGAACAAGGCAACATTTTACCAGCGTCCCAAAGCAGTCCTCTCTAAAACAAGCTGCAGAAAACATGCCAACCTGCAAATAACACACCAATAACCTTTTCCATGGTTTTCTTTTTTGACAGCCTGCCTATTTGCTCATGGTTGCTCTGCTGCCTTCATTTTCATGTGGGCAGTGTCAGAAATGGAGAAAAATAAAGCTGTAGTCCAAGTCCCACTCTAAATTTAGACATGTTAAAGTTTCAGAAGGGAAAATATCTCTTGTGACTCCAAAGTTGGTTTTGAAATCGAGGGAAATATAGTTGAGGTTGCCAGATTTCACAGTCATCTTGGAGGCTTGTGAAATAACTGTTATGCCAAACATTGCATTCTGGGGATGTAACAAAGCTTGTTGACATGTGCATAGGTTATTGGAGGGTATTTTTGACAGTTGCCATGAGGATTGATGAAGCAAAGAATAAAAATATTGTCTCCTTACAAATGAAAAATTGTTTTGTGCTGATATCATTATGGCAGAACTCTGGAGGGGTTGCAGGAGATGCTGTGGTTAAGACTGTTGACACAATGTGGTCTCCGATTATGGAAAAAAGAAAAGAAAAGAGAATGATATAAATCTATTCGGTTACAAATGATATAGGCTGGTATTTCCCCAACATCTGTTTTGCTGGCGGAAGAGGTGCTTGACTCTGGTTTGTATGTGTAGCCTCAAATGCATAGAAACAGTAGGTTGTATATAGAGCTGGTAGGTTTTGTGTGTGTGTGTGTGTGTGTGTATCGGGTTTATGTTTCTAGGCTAGGACTGTGATGTTGGAACAAACTGAAGGACTAAGATAACACAATCCAGAAGGCAACCAGGATACAGTTTTTCAGGAAGATATAACCTTGTATGTCTTTCTCTTCAGCATGGTAGGAATGTGAGAAGAGTTGTAATGGGTTAAAATAAGCCATTTATGCAAGAGTTATTCTTTATTAATTATGCTCTTTCTGATTTCTCAAAACTTTTCACATTCATTTTGGAGCTGTTTTTGCACATCTAGTAAAATACCTCTTTCAACACTGGATCACCTCAAAGGCATATCACAGCCTGCATTCAGTCCATACAATATCCAATGAAATGCCAGTGGGAAGCCCGCAAGCAGGATTTGAGCTCACAGCTTTGAACTTTCCACTTATATATTGCAACTGGTGTTTAAAGATCTTTTGCCTCTATTACTGGAGGAAAATATATGGTTGTCCCAACAACTCACCTAAACTATACCCTTTGAAGATTATCCAGATTGTTGGGCCTCACATGTTGTGGTAGAAAATTCCATAGCTTGATTGTGCATTTAGGGAAGAAGTAATTCCTTTTGTGTGTCCTAAAGATTCCACTGTTTAGTTTCTTTGGATGACCCTGTGTTGTGGTATTATAAGAGACAAGAAAGATGTATCTTCTTTCCCCACAATGTACATAATTTTGACATACCTCTGCCATCTACTTCTGCCTCCTGGTGCTTATCAGACTTAACTTAGCTTCCATAAGTGTGGTAAGCAGTGAGGAGTTCTTAATATTTTTTTTAAACACAATCCTATTGTGCTCACCAAGGGGCCTGTGTTTGCAAGCTCATTGTCTATCTCTGTGCACACTCACAGAATTTATGCACAGTGAAAACAAGGCTTTTGCATTTTAGGAATCACTTTATGCTGGATTTGGTGGATTTGTGCTTTAAGAATCTGGGATGATGACAATTCTCTTGACAATATGTGACAGTGTAGTACTTCCAGAAATTGTTCATTTGTTCTTTTTCTCCGTTCTGTCATTTCCGGTCTTTATTTTTCATCTTTGCTGCTTTCAGAACCAAGAGTTTAAACAGGATGGTTTTTAGAATAGGCTTTTGTCGTGTTTGTTAGTGATTCACTGTTTGCTAAAGGTGGGCCAGATTGGCTGATTCTGGAAATCTGATGCTCCCATTGTTCTATAACTGCCTGTTGTGAAGGATCAGTAATCCATAGATCTTCTCTTGGCTTGTGGGTGAGATAGGCACAGAAAGAGAGGGTGACAATTACTTACCCATCAGTGGTTCAAGCAGAGCTCTCTATGCCTAGTAACAAGCCATTAATACTGATCCTCCAGATGTTTTCACTTATTGGTCTCATCAGGTCCACCCAGCATGGCCAATAGTAAGGGATTATGAGAGCTGTAGGTCAAAATATCTGCAGGGGCAAAGGTTTCCTATCTCTGCTTAAGGTACATGGCAAGCTATCGATATTGATTTGCTCCAAAGAAGGTGGTTACGGGTGTATCTGTTAAGGTGCAGAGGAATGTAGATACTGAAGCTCTTGGCAGTAGGACAATCTCACTGTGGTGACCATAGTGCTAATCCCACATTTCCACCAGACCCACTTCCATTATGTCTCAGTACATAAGACTGTTCTTTTTCTAAATCTGTTGTTTTAGAGTTCAGGACTCCAATACTGTAACACTAGGCTTAATAAACAGGTAGTGGATGTGGTTAAGATCAAATATACCTAAAATTATATTAAATAAAACTAAGATGGAGATATTTTAATTCTTCTTTGTGGTCTCTGTAACTCATAGAAATGGGTTATCTGCGCCTGCGCAGTTCTACCTTCGGACCCTTCTAGAAGCTCTAGGCTTAGCATTTTGGCGGGAACCCTTTCCCCTTCCCCTGAAGCTATATAAAGCTCCCCGTCACCCTTGTCACCAGTTCCTTTCTTTCTGCTGTGTTAGTGTGTTGTTAGGAGCCTTCTATCTTGGATAGTTCTTTTTGTGTTTCTGACCTTGTTTCTGGACTTTGACCTACTCTTCTCCTGCCTGACAGTTGTATGGCATTGACAGCGTTTTTCAAGCACTGTTGGTCCTGCAATGCTAAAATTCCAGATTGCAACAGGCATTTGAGGTGTCTTGCTTCAGGGAGACCCACATTGTCTCTGCCTGTGTACACTGCCAGGGTTTCACAAAATAGGGAGCTAAGACTTCAGTCTTTCTTGTTGTTCCACACATAAACACTTCTAGTTTCACTTTCTGTTATTTGAATACACCACTAACAAATTATGTTTTGACCAGATAATATAATCTTCTTGTCTCACACAGTCTCTCTCGTCTCAGACCCTCTACCTCTCTGCCTTCTTTCCAATCCAGTCTGATACCCTCCTCTTCACTTGCCTCTCCCATCATTCCAATAGCACCTCCTACTCTGTTCACCAATCACCAGCCATTTCTGCACTAGCCTGTTATAGCGCGATGATTCCACTTTCAACATCCTCTGGAATCCTGGTGTTTGCAGTTTTGGGAGGGGTCAGCTGGCCCCTCCCGAAACTGCAAACCCCAGGATTCCAGAGGATGTTGAAAGTGGAATCATCATGCTATAACAGGCTAGTGCGGAAGTTTCCACCATCTGCATGCAAATATTCTTCACCCAGCATTCTGCACCTGTCACCCAGGTTCCTTTCACACTACACACCTATAGCATTACAATTACGCTTTAACTGCCATGTTTGCATCCTGTGAAATCCTGGGATTTGCAGTTTAGGCAGGGGAATTTAGAATTCTCAGTCAGAGAGCTCTTGTGCCTTCCCTGACTACAACTCCCAGGATTTCGTAGGATACAGCCATGGCACTTAAAGGGGAATGATGCTGTTATAATTATGTGAATGGACCATTAGAGGAAGACCGATTCATTTCGTCCTGAACTCTAACCAGGGCTCAAATTCAAGCTGCAGAAAAGCCTCAAAAATATGAGCGATCTGCAAAGCACAAACTGCCTGATGTGTATATAATTGTGGGGAGAAACAGTACATTTGCTGGTCTTCTGCCATCATGCTAGGAGTGATGTTGATTCTCCAGCCTGACTGAGTATAAGCTTCGCTTATAGATTGTATGGTTTCTTTATAGATATACCTCAAGCTTTTCTCTAGTCCATGTAATCGCTAACAGTCTGTCTTCACCTCTGTCTACAGGTATATAAGTTATTTGGATATGAAATCTAGAGGGTGTAGCTTATTGCCATCTAGCTGTACAGATGGGATTTTTGTTGTTGTTGAGACAAAAAATAAGTTTGCTGATTTTTTCAAAATAATGAATATGAAATTATCTATTGCAGAAAGAAAGACCATCTCTCGGTGTATAAGATCCCTTTTATATTAGTCTGAATCAGTGTTGTGTTGTCTCTTTGACTTAATTGAAAAGAGATTCACGTATCGGAAAATACCACATATTTTTTGCTCAGAATGCTTTATGTATTCTATTTTCACTGTCTGCTTTGCAGAGAGGCAGTTTTCACTGCTCATAAGCCTATTTGTTTATTATAATTAAACTTTTTCTAAATAATGTTTTGCACTGTATAGTTCTGGTCAGGACCTGTATATAAATGTAAGTTTATGTAGTTGCTATACCATTTCTAGTTTTTCCTTTTCTGTCACCTAATTTCTTTTTCCTTTATTCTGTTGAATATAGTAGCAAAATAAACAGTCAAAATAAATTTGTCCCTATATGCACTGGTCCTACATGTTGTAATGTTTTCAGAGTGTTCGTTTTACATGAACCTTCATCATTTTAACCTTCTTCCCTGTTAAACAGCTCCGCTTACTGGAGAGATGAGGAACAACAGCCTCCCTGCTTTTCTTGCAGCAGGGAAAACAAAAAGATTCTTAGACTTTAATGGCTGTCAAAATTATTATATTAACCAGCTTTTATGGATTACAGTCCATTTCATAAAATGCACCCTATAGTATAATGACCCTGTTAGTCTGAAAGGTGCCAGAGATCTTTTGGAACAGAAATGTAGCAATATAATTTTGTGTAATGTTACCAAGGAGTGCATAGGCACTTTTTTCTTCTTTCTCTCAATCTGCTTTGTTCTTTAATTTGCAATGCTGCTTGTTTGTTTATGTTTAAAATAACTTGCAGTTCGGAGTTAGATGTTCTGGTACGCATTTTGTACTTATATACATACCAAGAAAAAGTAGGCTGCATAGACTGTAGCTCATCTGCAGAGCTTACTCCTGGGCAAGTGTGTACAGGGTCGAAGCCTAAGTGTTTCGTTGTCTTTCTTCCTAGGCACTGCATTTGATTTTTAACAATAGGTAGTTTGCCAGTTTGGAGACTGGAAGCCAGTTTGAGCTTGTCTATTTATAGCTGCTTTTAAAATGTCATGTGAAAAATGAAGAGAAAAACATGACCAGCAGACATTTGTAGGGGTACAACAAACATTTATTTTTGTTTGTTTATTTGTTGTTTAGGAGGAATGACTCTATTGCCTGTGATTTGACTGGCAAACATATAAAGGTTAAATAACCATAGAATAAGAAAATATCCTTCTGTGAGATGAAATGTTCCCTGTTACAACACTATATGTATTTATAATGTAACACTTATTCCCCTCCACAGATGGATAACTTCATCTCTGGTAGTTTTTTTTAATTAACAGTATCCCATATAGCTCTGGAAACATGCTGATATGTCTGGCCTTGTGTCTCTTATGTCCAAGAACAGCACTGTAATGATAAATACTGAGATGTAAATGTATTAAGATATGACAGTTCTTATAGCCACAACGTCTGCAAGATAGTCCAAAAAAATGCAGAAAGTTGACTTGACCTATGTCAATAAACCAGTTTTAGCAGTTTTCCTCTCCGACGTATGTGCTTTGTGAAGCTGATGAGTATTAACTGCCTATCGAAGCCACCTTAAAATACTTTGTATTACATAAGGAATAGTTCATATTCTATAATATCTACCCTATCTTACCATTCCCCACCCCAGAGTGATATCTGATGTGATTAATTCATTACAGAACTGATATAATTTTCACAGTTTGGAGATTAAGCTTAATGTGAGTCATAGATTCCTCTTGAAGCCCATCCCCAGTCTGTTCCTCTTTGCATGCCGTAAACATGTAAAGATTTCTTTGGTTTGATATGGAGGTTTCCTAGGTTTGATATGGAGACATTCAAATTATGAGAGGGAAACAGTGATATGCGGCCAGGAAAGGGGAGGAAAGACACTTTCCAGTTTTCAGCCATTTGGAATGGAGCTTGCAGCAGAACTGGCCACTCTTTTTGGCATGTTACATTTAGTGTAGGTGGGTAGAAAAATGAATGAGGGGTGGCTAAGATTTCAATTCAAGAGAAAATGAATGCCAGAAGCAATTAAGGCAGCAAGTAATGGTTGTAGCAGGTGCTGATATGGCATTTCATGTGCAGAATCAAGACTTCACTGTAGTATGACTTGATTTTTTTAAAAAAATCTTTATTTTTATTTAACAGTCTTCTAAGATATCTTCCAAAATACAAATGTGCAAATTATAAGAATGTCACATTGAAGCAATATCAGTTTTAAACCACAAAATCATTTCATTTTAAGTCAGCCATTGGATCATAAAAATTAAAAAAAAGCCTTGCGCGGAGATCTTAAAGATGTTACATTAGATTTACATGTTAGAGATGTTACACTGCAACATACGTACTAGCCTACTCTCTTAATTAAAAGCTGTCAGAAATTTTTTAAAAAGTGTTTTAAAGTCCTGCCTAAAACAAAATAAAGAGGGAACTAATCATATCTCTTGAAGGAGAGTTCCAAAAGTGGAGCGCTGCTGTGAAAAAGGCCAGCCTCTTGTGCCACTGGCCCTTGTTGCTCACTTGACAGGCATACTAACATGGCCTCTGTTGCTGATTTAACTGCTCATGCAGGTTCGTAAAAGTGTAGGCAGTAACTTGACATATCTTCCAACTGTCCTGATTTGGCAGGGACAGTCCCTTTTCAGCTGCATTTAAAATGTCTGAGTTTTTTCTCCTTTTTTTCCTCTTCCCATGGGGAAGGGCATGGGACAGGAAGAGAGATGTGCACATGTTTACTCATTTGCACAGGTGGGGGGGAAGGGTATGGGATGGGAGGAAGGCAAGAGGGTGTGTCCATTTGCTCATTTGCAAGGGTTGAGGGGAGGAGATAGAATGGGAAGAGGAACAAGTGCACTCACACACACATGTGGGTGGGAGCAGGGGTGAGAGTCCCCTTTCTTCTTCCTCCTTCTCCTTCTATCCTATCCCCTTCCCTCCTGCCTTCCGATGTGAATGAGTGATGGAATACGCATGCAGCAGAGCCCAGCAACCATACCAGTACAGATGTTTTTTTGTGTGTTTAGGGGGCTTACAATTTTCATGGTTTTTCAACTTTTGTGGGGGTCCTACATCCCTAACCCCCACAAAAGTGGTGCGCCAATTGTATTGTATTGGCTAGTTGAGCATAACTGTTAATATGATTATACCCTCCAATTCTCTGGATATGATAAGGACAGTCCCAATTAACCCTGTGTTTCAGCTGCTTCAAAATGTCCCAGTTTTTCTCTCTTCCTCCCACTTTCCCCCTTTGTCCTCAGCTTACTTCCATTGCTGCAAACTGAGTTCAAAGTGCAAAAGTAGTTTGCACTCATCTGACTGGGGAGGAGGAAGAAGAGAAGAATTTTCTTGCTGTTCCAGGTTGGCTCAAGCAAAAAGCAAACTGCCGCAGTCCCTTCTAGCTTGTGTGTTTTTCCATTAATAACATTGGCCATCTTGACCACTCTTTGATAATGCTTGGCCTCATATTTCCTGATTTTCATCAGTGGAATATTGGAGGATATGATTCGATCCAAACCACCTTTGGAAATCTTTTTATCATTTTTTTTAAAGGACAGTTTAGGATTATTGAGTGCAAACCGGGAATGCACAGAAATAGGAATGAAGGCAAGGAGAGCAGGCTAGGAGGAGGAAAACAAATGCTTTACACTTATTTTCCCCTTGGCAGATCTCACAGTCGTTCCTTTATCTTCTTGCTCCCAAATATTTCTAAGGTTACATGAGAGATCTTACTTTGCTCCCACTCATCAGCAGAGGGAGTGCTCTAGCTGCTTCTAAACCAATTCTCACTACTGCTTTGGATTCTTTTGGTGTCTCTCAGCCCAGCAATGCTTTCTGGAAAAGTTTGCCACTAACACTGGTCCATGAGGAAATTGATCAATTTGCTTCAGAATTAAAATAATCCTTTGAATCCTGTTGCATGGCAGCTGAGTTCCATTTACTGTATGGAAATGGAATTCCTTTCTCATTTTTGTTATTCCAAGCACAACCTCCCAAAAGTCACCTTGGAAGTTTGAAGAATCATCCAAAAAATGGGGAGAAATGTAGCATGGTAACCTAAGCTTTGAGGGTGGAACCATTGCCTACTGTCCCTCCCCTCTCTTGTGGTGTAAGCACAATTGTTTTCGACTTGTGTTATGACACTGTTGGATCCAAGCTAATATGTTTGTTCTTAAAAAACAAAACAACAAAATACAGGTCGCAATGACCTTGAATCCATGTTCACTATGCCAAGTATTGCTATAATTTTAGGGATCTAAAATGTGTCCCCAATGGATTGAGCAAGAGATTTGTTGATTTTTTTTTAACTTTGAATGTGATCAAACAGTGACAAGTATCAGCATAGAGAAATAAATAAAGTGGTAATGTTTTCTTCTGTAAGTTATTATAGTATGAAAGCAACATTTTTACTGGTATATTTTGATTTATGGTGTGTGTTTTTTTTAAAAAATCAAGCCATCTTGAGTAGATAAGGAGAAGCTGTTTAGCTCTTTCCCCTGCTGTTATACCTCATCTCACTGTCATCTTTGCCAGTCATTCTTCCCCATCTGTTGTGTAGTGCAAGGCTGAAATGAAGAATCAAGATCCATTTTATATATATGATGTGTTGAGTCAGAAAGCTCAGTATGATTAAAATGGTAGTCATTTTCCCCCCGGAAGGAATAAAAATGCTACGTGGTGGACAATTGATTAAGTTTATCAGATTGCTAGTAGGGTTAAAAAAAATACAGCTTCATTGCTCTTAGAATCTACATCCGTGGTGAGGGGACCATCTTGTTTATCATAGAATTTTATTTTAATTTGAAAAAAATATACTTGCATTTTATATTGAAAGAAATATGATTTTCTAAGTTGTCTTCTTCGTAAAAACCACATTGAAAGAAGAGTGCTAAGTAAGGTAAGCATAGTTATTTCAAGCTAGACAGTCAGTGTGATCCATAAATATTATGGAGCACAGGTAGGACTCATGCAGCCCTGTAGGTGTTGTTTGATCCCAGTTTCCAGAATTTCTCTCCATTCGTTATGTTGGCTGGGGCTGTTAAGAGTTGCTACCAGATCTGGAGGCCTGGATGATTCCTGGCTTTACTGTAGGGCTTTGGCTTAGAGCATCTACATCCCAGACCTGCAGGGCCGGCCCTACTCTTAGGGAAGGTGTGTTGGTTGCTTCAGGTGCCTTTTGTTGCCTTTCGCCCTGCTGTTTCTCTTCTTCCTGCCATTTCCCTCTGTGACTGATCCTGTCCTCCTGTGTTGGTGCTTGGCCGCCTGTCACCAGGGCCTGTCTTGCCTGTCACCTCCCATTGTGTTACATGAAGTGCCAATGGGAGGAGTTCCTCAAGAGGCCACCAATTCAGGCCAAGCATTGCAGCAGGTACTATGCCTGTGTTGCTTTGTTTGGTGAGACATGCTGGCTTCTGTGTATGGAATGTGCATGTTTCTCAGTGAATGTGCATTTTTTCTCTTCCCTCAAGTATTAACATACCTTGGACCAACCCTGATATCCCAGGGCCCTTTCATATTCACATATTTACATAGTCCATTCCAACTGCCATGGTTGCACCCTTTTGAATCCTAGGATTTGTAGTTTTGTGAGATACTAATAAACGGTAATAATAACTTTTTAAATTTCAATCAGAACTAGGTTGGCTGCAGTTACCTACAGGACCTTTTCTTCTGTCACTCCTAAGTTATGGAATGGCCTGCCGGAGGAGACCCGGCACATTACCAGTCTTGACTGCTTTAAAAAAGCAGTCAAGACAGTTCTCTTCCGACAGGCCTTCCAAGATTAGTGTTCCACCGCCTCTCATCATTTGTCTTTTTGTGTTAATTTTGTTTTAATTTGTTTTAATAACTAATCTGTTTTAGGGGGATAGAAGGGTTGGTGGGTGGGGAGGATGGGGTATATTTTAATGTTTTAATGTATTTGTATATTTTTGTAATGCCGCCTCGATCCACTGGGAGAGGCGGGATAGAAAATTATTTTATTATTATTATTATTATTATTATTATTATTATTATTATTATTATTATTATTATTATTATTTGCCTCTCCCCAAGGCTTGAGGTAGAGTACAACATAAATTAAAATATGATTAATAACACATTGTAGATTAACATTAAAAACACATAAAAGTATTTAATATGCATCTGCTTAAAATTTGTAATTAAAAATTGACTGAGTAAGCCTGCCAGAAGAGATAAGTCTTCAGTACTTTTTAAAATTTGGATAGCATTCTAGACCTCTCTGTCTCAGGATTCTAAATATGGCCATTTCCCCACTATACTGTTATAGTGCTATTATTCCAGTTTCTACATCCTATGGAATCCTGGGGTTTGCAGTTTAGGGAGGGGCCAGCTAGCTCCTCCCTAAACTGCAAATCCCAGGATTCCATAGGATGTGGAAACTGGAATAATAGCACTATAACACTCCAGTGTGGAAATTATCTCTCCCAACACTGCAAATCTCAGCGTTCCATAGGATGGAACCATGGCAGTTAAAGTGGAATCATAGCGCTATAACTGTTTAGTCTGAAAAGACCACCCAAATCAGTCAAGAACTTGGTGAACGCCACTCAGCATATTCCTCTGTTTCCAGGGCTCAGAAAAGTTACTTTTGGAGGAAGGACTACAACTATCTTATACAGTGACTGTGCTGTTTGGGGGGTTCTAGGAGTTACAGTCCAAAGAAGGAAAATTTTTGAGTCTATTGTGCCTATTTTTTATATGTAAAGCTGGGATGTGACCTACATCGTTGAGTTACTGTTTGGCTGAATGAGAGAAGCAATGAACTCTGTAAGGCCTTGATGGTTAATCATAGGATTGTGTAAATGACACATCCAGTTTGTTTTAGGAGTTGCCCTTATCTACATCAGAAATGAGTATTTCAGGATAGCATTGCTTAATAAAGACTTGAGGAATCATACTTGCAGTAACTATGGTGCAGAAATTATCTGCTGTATGAGATGACTTTCCTGGGATTTGCTGGACTATCCACATTTTATGCTTTGTAGGTAAAAATGCTTTGGTAGGAACACACAATTCCTTTTTGCAAAGGTTTCCATTAATAACTGCACTGTTACTAGGGGATTCTATGAAACCTTCCTTCTTTAAAAAGGAGGGAGATAATTTTGTTTTTCAAAAGAGGATAGGGTTTTTTCCCCCCTTAGGAAATTTAGGAAGTCCCCTTGTTAGAAACTCTGTATCATCGAAGGCATTCTATATGGTTACTCAATTGGACTCAGCTCTTAGCTGGACTGCAGAGACAAATATAGCTTGCATTCTAATTAAGGAGAAATGTGTCAGTTTCCCAGACAGCTCTTTTAAAGAAGCTCAGTAGCGGAAATCCTACTTAATAAAATCCACAACATATGGAAAATATACATCAAGGATTTATTATTGACTAATACCATTGGACAGTATGGATGTGTCAGTAGTTTCGATGCTACTAAAGTATATAGAATTAAGCTGATTTTCAGATTGGTAAAAACTGCAAGAGCTCACATTGAGGAGGATTTTCATTTTCTTTCTTCACTAGTTTGATTATTTTAATCCTTGCCCCATTGGATATGAAACAACATATACCAGACTGCTGGTTGCTTTTAATTGCTGAATCACATCATGTCCTTCATTCTTCTGTGATAGAAATCAAACATGAGGAGAGATCTAGTTGGTAATTATTGATAAGCTGCCTTTAATCCTATGTTTGGAGAAAGGAGAGTTATAAAATAAGTATATAATTGTTTACTAGAGGCATGGTCAAGTGTTTAATTCTGCCTTGCCGCACCACAGGGCTTGTGTTTTGACAGATGAGCTGACATCGGCAAAAGGTCAAAAAGTTACCTTGAAAAAGTTACTTTGAAAAGGTTACTTTGAAAAGTAATTAGTTACTGCTTAATTCCAAGGCCCCAAAGTAGTCAGCTACCATTATAATTAATATTTCAAAGCAGTTTTCTGTTTTTAAAAAGTAACTAGGAACTAAAATTGGAGTGCTGCACACCACTGAGCTGTGATATAAAATAAGTCCTGCTTCTAGCCACCTTGCCATCACCTCAACGTCATAAAAGATCATGAGGCACAATGTGAGCCTGCGCTATACCATGGAATATACCTCTTTTCAGGTAGTTTTAGAAATGAATTACAGGTAACTATTTATAGCTAGTTATTTCTAAACTTGGGAAGGGGCTATAAGTATAGTCTTCTCCAAGCACAAAATGTCTCCAGGCCTAGTTCAAACACTTGGCCTGTACATGGGATGGTTCAGTCTATATAGCTCTTCTCAGAAGTTAATGAGGAAGACTCGTACAATTCTAAAGTTGGAATTGACCATAAGGGCCATCCAGTCAAATCCCCTTCTGCCATGTAGGAATCACAGATGCCTCACAGATGCCCACTCAGCCTCTATTTAGGAACCTCCAAAGAAGGAAACTCTGCCATACACCTAGGGGGACTGCATTCCAGTATCAAACTGCTCTTACCATCAGAAAGTTCTTCCTAATGTTTAGATGGAATCTCTTTTCCTCAAGTTTGAAGCCCTTGCTCCATGCCCTAGGCCATTTCTGCACTAATGTGTTATAGCGCTGTTATTCCACTTGCAACATCCTATGGAACCTCTGGATTCCATAGGATGTTGCAAGTGGAATAATAGCTCTATAACAGACTGGTGCGGAAATGGCCCTAGTGGCAGAAAGTGGCAGAAAACAGGCTTGTTCCATCCCCCATATGACAGCCCTTCAAATATTTTAATATATTAAATGAATCTCTTGAAATAGCCGCACCTCCATGGAGAACCCAAATCAATAGACAAAAAAAGCAAACATATAAACTGTAAGCATCTGCACTGAGCCTTATCAACAAGGAATTTCTAGCATTTTGATCTGCATTGAGAGCAGGTCTTTGGTAAAACTAATGAGTTTAGTTCTCACTCAAGACTAAGATATCTCCAAATATTATATACTGCAGCAGGGATAGCTCACAGGAGTATATTCCTGTTGTGAAAATCCATTTTTGCTCCAGGTACTATGGGGATTACTGCTAAATTGAGAGGGAACAGGGAAGCCTGAGGCGATTGGCAGAGGTGGTATCATAATTCTTGCTAATAACTAAATCCTAGCATCTGCAACCCTAGGAGCTCTAATTGGTTTTCAGGAGATGCTGGTGTTTGTGATGTTGAGGAGTTAACAGAAAAGCTCTATTTCATGTGTGGGATGTTTCTCATCCTCTTGTGCCTTTGACACACTAGTAGTTATAAATCCAAAGAATGTCCTTATGAGTCTTAGGAAAGAAAGCAGTTCACTCAGCCCTGTGCATTTGTCTATAACGTGCACAGAGTGTGTAGTTCTTAGAACACCCATGAATATCAATGTTTCCTTAGCAAGATATGCCTGACTTTCCCGGTCTGACGTCTTTGATAACAAGTGCATCCAAAACGTTCAGTATCGGTTTTATGTGCTTCATAACATGAATGAAACTCCCTTTCCTAGCAGCCCCCTTTCCTTGCGTTCTGAAAAGGGTGAGACTAATTTTGGAAGACAGTTTCCTAAACCATTTGCTAGGCTTGTTTCCACAGTGTTTTGAAATGTCACTCAGAATTTGATTATTTACACTCCAAAATACTGTGATGCCTCTCTGTAACAATTCCTGTTCATGGAAAAGGCCATGAACCAAACAAGCAGAAACTTGTGGGTGCTTATGAATTACAGTTATGTGCTAGATATTTTATGGAACACTTTACAAATGGCAGAATGACTTGTCCCCAAAAAAGTGGTTTAAATTTGTGAAGACTTTTTCATAAGCTGTTCTGTAAATTATCTGACTTGAATATATTCCAAGTGCCTTTTCAGTTCTAGGCTCTTAAACCGACTGGCCCCTCCCAAAACTGCAAACCACAGGATTCCAGAGGATGTTGAAAGTGGAATCATTGCACTATAACAGGCTAGTGCAGAAATAGCCCATGTCACCTTTGAGATGAGATGCTTGTATTTAAATATTTTGAATTTATTTGAATTTCATTTTCCTCCTTTATCAGGCAACCAGCAAACTAACCATTGTAGATACCAAATTACAAATCTTGAGTCTCTCCCTGCCACCTACCCAGAACATATCCTTGTTTTGTGCTGTCCTCAAATGACTTGTCAATGTATTCCTTCTGTGGACTTGAACTGAAATGTAATTCATTACACATGTTAAAGGGTGCATTGGTAGATGAAGTTCTGGTCTTTGTCTTTGCTTTAAAATGCCAAAGGATGAGTGACGATAGCAGGAACAAAGTAAAGTCAGAATAAACACAAGGTTTATTATATTTGGAGTGAAGGCTACTAAAACATAGAGATGAGAAAGTGTATTAATGCACCGTTTCACACTAACTGTGGTGAAGCCTGTTGATGCTTTTCCTCAAGATTCAAGCGCTCTGGTTATATCATGTTGTGGTTGGGTTTGCTGATTTTGGAAGCTAAGCATGATCATCCCTGTTAAGCACTTGGGTGGGAAACCACCAATGAATACCAGGTGTTGTAGGCTGTATTTCAAAGAAAGGAACTGGGAAAACCCCCTATGAATTCCATGGGGTCACCATAAAGTGACAAGTGACTTGTGTCTGTGTGTGCACGCGCACATGTGCCCACGTGCCCAGACACATACACAAAGGTATTTGTGTGCTGGTTAAATTGGATGAGCTATTTTGGCAGTCAACTAGAATGGATTATCTTTTCATTCTTTTCCTTCCAAACTACCCTAAAGTTTCATGAATTCTATAAAATGGCTAAAGGCACAGCCTTGTGGAGAAATGACTATTGCCTACACTCCTGGGCCTTTATAAGTACATTGCTACATAATGCTCTAAGTTTTCCTGGAACAGGCAGCTGATGTTAACATTTTGCTGATAAACTGGTGAAATGCTACCAGTCTGAGTAGAAAACAGTGGGATTTGTTGGTAGATACCACTTATTCTGGTCTTTGTTACTCCATGCAGAGCTCAGAAAAGTAACATTTTGAGATTACAGCTCCCAGAATCCCTAGCCAGGGTAGCTGGTGGCCATGCTAACAGGGAAATTCAGGATGTTGTACTCCTACAGTGTTACCTTTCCAGTGTCTGGTTCCATGGCCTTTCATTTGCTCTGCTAGGAGCTGGAAATTGCGATTAATGTTCCCTGCTGTAGGCCCGGGTAGGCTAAAGATTTGGGAGACAGGGGAACTTTTTTTTTAACCACCGTTCCTTCTGGGAGTGCCCCAGCTCAAATGCACAGGCCATCCCAACTTGGATACAGAAGAGAAGTCAATGGAAATTTTAAGGCGAGACTTAATGGCATTGACAAGATCAGCTAGTTTATGGGTGGTCCACTTCAGTTTCATGAAGTCTCCATCTCTGATGGCAAGTATTTATTTACAGTATTTACAAACTGTTGTATATCTAAAACATCCTCAATAAAAATATTAAAACACACAATGCTAAGAATGTTGAAAACATCAGATTGTATCAATAGATCAATCGCTCGCCTTTCTACTTGGGAAAGTTTAGAGTATAAAAATATTTATTCAGTCGGTGCTCAAAACTCACTGTTACATCATAGAGCAAGGAATTCCACAGAAAAGGGGTCAAAAAGCACAAAAACTCTACTCAAAGTTACCTCTAGACAAGGCCGAGTCTCACAGCAGTGGGAGATTATCACACGTAGAATCTCAGATGCTTTGTGCGTCATTTCCACCAGTGAGTAGCCCATCTATTAATGCTTAGGGGGCCATCAGCCAGTATCTTGCCCTGTCATACCCTGCCTGAGGCAAGTTTCTGGGCGGGCCTTGATATGCCTTCTGAGCTGCTTGTGAGTCCCTTGTCCGCTCTTTTATCTTCTTTAATTCTTGGCTTCCTAATAGCATAATAAATTTCATGGTGCCCTCAGGGAATGCAGCGTACATGACCGTTATAACTTCTGTTTTACAACAAAGATGTCCTTCTTTGGAATGTTTTAGGTCAGGGGTGGGAATTGGTTGACTTTCTAGACATGGTGGGACTGAGACTCCCAGCATTCCTTGTCATTGCTTAGGATTGTTGGCAATTGTAGTTCAACAACATTTGGAGGGCTGCGTGGTTCCTACCCCCGCTTTAGGGCAACAGTGTAAAATGCAACTACAGTTCTACACCTTTGGGATGCAAACTCTGTACATTGTGAATGCTAGTACATTTTCTTCTGGCAAACAGAATTCATTTCCTTTATGGAAAGCTACAATTCTCTATGGTCTTGAGATGAAATTTTGAACGCCCAGTTCTTTCCAACTCTGTCCTATTCTGTTGCTTTTTCTTCTGTTAGAGCCATTTTTATTTAAAAAAGGAAAAGAAAAAAGAAAGTAAAGAAAAAGTCTTGTTTTGTGAAAGCCTCAGAAGTTGCAGTCATTCAGAGTTTGAATTAGATGAAAAGGCAGTTCACACTGTGGAAAGGAAAAGGAGTTGTTTCCAAAAGTTTTATCAAGGATATAGATGTATAAACTTCCTAATTCTGAAAGAGAAATTGCAATGTGCTGAATACCTTCTGCACTGCCCACTTTGACCCTAGTAAGAGCTGTTTCAAAACGCTTGGCTTCTTAGGTGAAGGACAAGATGGGGGTTCCCTTTCATTTCATGCATAGAAGCTGATCAGATTGATGTTTGAATCTGCTGGTAGAAGAAGGGTAGCTGAGAGGGTGGAAGGCGCTTTGTGTAGTACAGCTATTGGCACTCTCTGAAGCCCAAGATCTGCCAATTGAAACAGCTGGCTCACATTGCCCAATGGTAGGGCCAGCCCTGTTCCTGCTTCATGTGTTAAACTTTTTCAAGCAAGGAGGCTGGTTCCTATTCAGACGCTCCAAGCCATTTTCCAACACTGGCTTAGCTTTCAAGTAGGGAAGAAATATGTGTTCGGTGATAATGATATGAGACTTATTTTCCCTCTAGCCATTTATATTTCGTGGTTGCCCATACGTTTCACTCCCAAAGCGGATTACCAAATGTTTTTAAAAATAACACACTTAGTTTTTTTCCCCAGTATGCATTACAAAAATGTAAAAAAACCCATGTCTTCCTAAGAAAATGTGTAGTTTTTTCTCCCCACCACCCTAATCCAGGGGCATCTCTGGGAGCTCCAGATTCTTTGACTTGGATGCACTAACAAGGATGTTACTATATTTCATCCTGGACATTATTTCTACTGGAGGCCCTTTGGCTCCACACAGTTATTCCATTTCAAGTGCCCTGGCAATAACCTATGGTATCCTGGGATTAGTAGTTTAGAGCAGAGCATTTAGAATTCTAAATCAGAGAGCTCTAGTGCCTCATCAAACTACAAAGCCTATGATTACATAGCATGTAGCCATGAGACTTAAGAAGGTACCAAGTGTTTTAATGGTGTAGCATGATGGCTGGAAGGTGCTAAGTATCCTTCAAGCAGCAACACCCCACTCGTTGGTTGCCCTTCCTTTGGGGGGGAAAAATGCAGAGGGCCAAAAGCGTTGACTGTTGTTATTGAAAAGTATGTTCCTTTCTGGACCTTTCCAGAGTGCAAAAATCCAACCACCTGCACATCCCATCCCTGACTGATGCAGTTTGTTCCACTGCGTAACAGCTCTTGCTGTTTGGAAGTATGTCCACATTTTTAGCCAAAAATTGTTTTCTGACAGTTTCCACCTCTATGTGTTGATCTTTACCAGAGCTTTAAAAAAAATTTTTTTTTGGACTGTTACTCCTAGCTTCTGCTAGCCAGATACTGACTAGGAGATTCTGAGAATTATAATAAAAAAAATCATAACTTCCAAGTTCTACAGTTTCCCTTTGCATTAACCAAGAATGAGGCTTGCTCTCCTGATTTGTAATGTTGTTATATTTGAACTTCTTGACCTTGGTACTCATTGATGTTACGAACTCTTTAAGTTGCATCCACTCTCCAGTCCATTGCTTTGTGTGGGTGGTTCTGTCGTTCACACTTGATCACAAATGGGATTTTCCTCATTGTTACAAAATGACATTTGCGTTTGATTACAAGCCTGTGCCCACAGTCTGTTGGTGAAGACAGATTACAGTTCCCATCAACATTTGGACACATGCCCAATGGCCAAGGATATGGAAGTTCATCTAGAGAGCCATAGGTTTTCGAGGTATGGTAGAAGTGGGTTGGCAATATTCTGAAATGCTTCAGCATGCCAAAAAACAAAAACAAAAACAACAAAACTAACAGCTGAAACAGCCAAAAGGTATTCAGTTCACAGTCTGCAACTTGAAACTCAAAAAGAAAGAAATGGCCCTTTCCGCAACTCACCTATTTTCGGCGCTGGGGTGCGGTGCTTGCGCGAGCAGCCTCCGTAGAGAGGCTGTCGCTTCCCTGCTTCTTGGGCTTCGCATGAGCTTCCCGCTAGCGCAAGAGCCCCACCTCTTCCTTTTGCAGTGCAGTCTGGGACCTTCCCAGGCTGCACTGGATAGGAAGTGTGGTCGGCCCGGCTCTCGAGGCTTCGCATGCAAGGTAAGTGCGCGTGGGGCCCTATAGCGATGCACGACGCATGGCATTTTCGGCTTCAAGCCGAAAATGAAAAATGCATGGGGGTCCCTGCCGGGCCCTGGAGTGTCGCACAAATGTGCGTGCGACATGTGGACCACTTCTCATGTGTGCACAACGCTCAAGGGGCCCTTTCGCATTGAAAATGCCATGCGAAAAGGCCCAAGGAATTGGGAGCTAGACTCAAGGAGTGAAGGCTGCAGAACTGGACCAAAAGTTAGAAAGTGGCAGCCTATTATGGTGTATTACTGGTCTTAAAACATTTTCCCTACCTTTTACCTCTGCTGCTGCTTTTGGCTGTCATTTTTTACCGGCAGTTTTAATCCTCATGGTAACCACAAACAAGTAGTTCAGAACAATGTAGTTGTCAAGGGGCATCTGAGGGGGAAAATGGTGGCCACTAGTGTCCCATCAAATTGTTTTAGAGGTGAGTTTATGTACCAGTCAGTGGGTGACAGGTAATTTAATCTGCTTTAATATTGTGCCTGTCAAGGTTATCTAGGTGACAAATCACTTTCTTGGATATTTCTATTACTTCTAGTGATCTGAATTGACTACTGGTTCTTTATTATCTGCCCTTAGGATTCATAGCTTTTCTCACCTCTCTTCTTCATTTCTTCCCTTGTCTGAACTTTTTATGAAAGGATATCCAAAATAGGTCAAACATTTTTAGTGCCATATGTCAAGAATGCCTGTCCCTTAATCCTCAGTCTTGGTATGATTCTTTTAATCCATTGAGTGAATTATGGGCTTCAGTTCTACTGGTAGTCCCGACTAGAAGAGATGCAATAAATCAGTTGAATTTACTGATGTTGACTCACCATTTAGCAATTGATTCAGTGGGCATCCCAATTAGAGTATGTGATTGAGTAGGATTTAGGCCTGGTGGATTTAGACTTTTATGGATTCCTAAGGGAATTCCAGATTATTGTGAGGTACAAAAATGACCGCGGGAGCATTTGTGTATGCAAAATCAAGGGTACCCAAACATATAGAGCCAAAGAACACATTTTGCGTAGCTGTCAGCCCTAACAAAATTTCCATGTCTTAAAAATGCTACTACTGTTATTTCAGATTCATATCAACACCCCCCCCAAAAAAAAAGAATTAGGAAACAAACATAAACCCTGAAATAAAACAGCTGTTGTAATTAATTTACATGAGACTTTAGGTTAATGGTATCATGGGACAGTTTTCTGACTCGATAACAAAATAATCTCTGCTGTGAGAAACATTCCCGAGTGAAGGGATCTTCTTTGTGCCAGACACTTGTCAGAAAATCATAACACCCAATTTTAGTGCTGTGATGATCCTTGCAAGCAAATTTTGCATATCTGGGACACCATATGGCTCCAAACCAGAGTGTTTTGGATGGACATATTACTGCTGTTTTATGGGAGCAGTTTATTGTTTTAGCATTAATACACTGCCTTCCCATGTAAGTCCCAACTCAGAAACTTTACTGAGCATAGTATACAAACTGTCCTCTAGAAAAATCATATTTGCTATTTGCTTCTGGTGTCCTCTGATTAAAAATAATAATAGTAATCTGGAAGTATGTACTTTCATCTTTAAAAATCCCTAGCCATCATGTGTACAAGGTTACAGGAATGTCCAATTGATGTAGGGTTGTCAGAGTGAAAACTGGGGATGGTTCCTATACCTTTTGAAGGGATGCCATGTAGAGGAAGGAGAGGGCTTGTTTTCTGCTGCTCCAGAGACCAGGACAAGGAGCAATGGATTCAAGCTGCAGGAAAGGAGATTCCACCTGAACCTCAGGAAGAACTTCCTGACAGTCAGAGCTGTCCAGCAGTGGAATCTGCTGCCTCAGAGTGTAGTGGAGTCTCCTTCTTTGGAGGTTTTTAAGCAGAGGCTGGACGGCCATCTGTCGGGAGTGCTTTGAGGGTTTTCCTGTATGGCAGGGGATTGGACTGGATGGCTCGTGTGGTCTCTTCCAACTCTACATTTCTATGATTCTACCTTTAATGTTTAGGAGGGAATTTCAGCAAATGCTGCTTGTTACACAACAAGATAACAAGCAACACCTAGTGAAATTCCCTCTTCTATACAAACATTAAAGGTACAGGAGCTCTTTCTAGTTTTCACTCTAGCAACCCAAAATTGATTTGTTTTTAACCAGAGGACTGGAAGCTAAAATGAAAAGGAAGTAATGCAGTTCTTGTAACTAAACTTGAAGTTTTCAATGAAATGCAGAATGAATTTTATATATGGTTCCCTCCCATACCCCATCAATCAATTTTTCCTCAGTGGCTTGCACAGCCTGGCCAAGCTTGGCCTATACTAAGAGAAAGTTTTGTGTTTGTTTTGCAGAATGATTGGCTGAATTAGGGAGTGCACTTATACTTCCTCTGGCGCTAATTTCTAACTGAGAACTGGGTTTTTAAATCAACAGTATGAATTTGTGTAAAAATTCCTTTCCTGGATGTCTTCCTTACCATTGAGACTTGTCCCCAGATCCAACTCAGATATGAAACCACTGTATATGTAATTTGTACCTTTCTTTTCATCACCTTTGATTTCTCCAAAAATGCACAGCCTGGAGGGCAGAACACAGATTGCATGGCACACATGACTTCTAAGACCTTTTCTTATGGCCATCCTCCCTGATGTGCCCCAGCACCAAGAAAAAAAAAAGATGGGATATGTTCCACTCCTGGTGGCTTCTAGCAGTGGAAATTCTGGACTTGAACAGGTTGGGGCTCCCAATAGCTTGACTCTTGTTCCTGCATCAAACATCTTTGGAAACAACAACAACAAAAATGAAAACTGGAAATGGACGTTTGGTCACTTCCAGTTTTGCTTCCCTCACCTCCATATGCCATCAGGATTCACATGGCCTTCAGTGAGTGCTATGGAAGAAAAACTGACCAGCAGATTCACATCATTTTCCCACCCTTGACCTGAACCATATTCGTCATTTAAACAAAACATATGCAGAGATAAATGAGCCCATTATAACTCTGAGGTCTTCTGCCAAGGATCTCTCTGCCCTACCCCCTTCTCAGGCTCATTTGGCGGGAACAAGAGGGGAGGGCCTTCTCGATGGCTGCTCCCAAACTCTGGAACACCCTCCTTAGGGAAACCAGGAATTTGTAAATTGTTCGTTTTTAAATTAACTCTTATATTTATACTTCTGTTGACACTCTGTGTAGTTTTTAATTAGTAGTGTTTTTAAATATATTGTTAGTTGTCTTGAGTCCCATTATTGAGAGAAAAGTAAGACATTATTGTTGTGTTCCTTAAAGTCATTTCTGACATATGGCAAACCTAAGGCAAACCTATCACAGGTTTTTCTGGGGCTGGGAGTGTGTGACATGCCCAAGGTCACCCAGTGTGTCATATGCCCAAGGTCATCCGGGCCAAGCAAGAAATCGAACTCTGGTCTCCAGGATTGTTGCCCAATGCTCAAGCAATGACACCATGTAGGATATAAATTGATCTCTAGGTAGAATACAAATGAATAAAATAAACTGACTTAATAAAATAAATACATGAACAGCACCAAATGTGCAGTGCCTACACTGATTCCTGGATTTAAATGATTACCACATGTTACAGGGCAGCCTTGATCATTTGTCTTATAAACCAATCCCTGGTTCTAAACCAAGCATTGAAATTCTTCCCACTTAGTCATGTTAGAGGAAGCAAGGGGATTTTTGAAGATATGAAAGCTACAGTTCTGAGGTTGTGTAAACTATCACATTGCACAGTAAGAATAACACTTTTTTTTTACTGCATTGCGAAAGAAGTTTTCCTCTCTCTCTTATTAATATACCTTTTAAAAGTGACTTTTATTGTTGGAAGGTCAGTAGACAAATGAAAGTCCTTAGCCCTCATGTTTGCTTTGATTCAGCAAGACCATCTGGAAGGACTCATTTGTTTGTCCTCCAAGGAATTTTGTGCCCTTCCAGAATTTGTGGTCTGAAGCTTCCAGGAGTCCTGCCTAGCATAGTAAGTAATGAGGGGCTTTGGAAATTATAGTTCAATGACATTGGGCGGGTTACACAATTCCCTGCCTTGGCATACAAAGTTTATCTTGTGTGACCATCTCTAGTGGAAAGATGGAACCCCACAAAAATATGAACTTCAGGCAGTCTTGCGGCCCTTTCACAGTATGCTACGATTCCACTTTAATTTCTTTGGCTACATCCAATGGAATCATGGGATTAGACTACTACAATGCACGTTATGTGGGGCTGCCCTTGAAGACGACTTGGGCTGTTTCCGCACTAAACTGTTATAGTGCTATTATTCCACTTTCAACATCCTATGAAATCTTGGCTTTTGCAGTTTAGAGAGGGGCCTTTGAGGCTAGTATGGAAATGGCCTCAGAAACTGCAACTGGTGCAAAATGCAGCAGCTAGACTGTTGACTGGAACATCATGCAAAAACCATATAACACTGGTTAGAAAGGAATTGCACTGGCTGCAAGTGTGCTTCCAGTCTGAATTCAAGATGCTGATAACATCATTTAAAGCTCTAAATTATTTGAGACCTTGCGCACATCTCTCTATATGGCCCTGCCTGAGGTTTAAGGTCTGGAGGGGCTTCCCAGCATAGGCGAGTATTGTGTATGGACTGTTGCTTATGACTGTAGCTGGAGAGAGGCCACTCTTTTAAGACATTTTTCCATCGTTGATTGTTCTTTTAGTTCTTATTTTTTATGTGTGCATTCATTCTTTCCATGCTGTTTTTTTTAATAGTATGTGTCAGGATTTTTAAAAAGTGCAGATTGTATGTTAATTGGTTTTAGTAACTCCAGACTTTGCTTTGGGCTGTGTACCATTCTGAGTATCAATTAGACAATTAATGAAGCAATTAAGCATTAGAAATACTGTAAATAAATGAATAATTGCACAAGCAAATACGAGACCCAAAGTATGAAAGGAAATGGTTTAAAAGTGAGGAAGTTTAGACTGCAATAAATATGTATTTTGAAATGAGCTTTACATTGGGGTGGTTTTGAAAAGTGTTTGGAAACTTCTGCTGGCCCAAAGAGCTACAACCAGATTGTCATCTGGACTGGCTACAGGGAACACCCTTTTACCGCAATGGCTCTTCTCTCTGTCCTGTCACCATCCCAGGTACTCCTGCTGGGAACACAGGACAGCATCTTCTTGATGACATCCTCCAGGGTCTCGAGCTCCTCTCCCATACCATTTCCACACAAGATTGTTATAGCACTTTGATTCCACTTTCAACATCTTATGGAATCCTGGGGTTTGCAGTTTCGGAAGGGGCTCTCCGGCCCCTCCCGGAACTGCAAACCCCAGGATTCCATAGGATGTTGAAAGTGGAATCAAAGTGCTATAACAGTCTCGTGTGGAAATGGCTCCAGAGATGCTAGGCTAGTACTCTTCTTACTATCTTCTTTCAGGCAGGTGGAGACCTTTTTATTTTGGTAGGCTCTTGAAAATTGACAGGCCTTGTACAATGCACTAGACTTTTATTTGTTGGGGTTCTTTTAAAAATAGTTTATGTTTTAATTGATTTTACTTTTTAACTTCTACATGCTGAGAATTTTAACTATGTTTTTACTGTTGAAAGCTAACTTGAGTTTTAAACTGGGAAAAAGGTGGGATACAAATAAATATAATGATGATGACTAATGATATAATTCCTCATAAATTTCATTATCAAAGGAAGGCAATTAATAATTTTGACTCTTTTCTTCCTGTGACAAGGAAGTCTTCAAAATCTGCACAGAAGTACTATTTTCTGTGCAAAAAGGCATATGCGAATTTTGCACAGAATAAACCCAGAAGTGAGAAGATTCCTGTCAGTACAGGAATCTCCTCATCACAGTTTCTCAACACTCAAGAAGCATGTTTTTCACTCATTCATATTTCTGAATTTTCTTTCCATCTCTATCTGTTCATGACTCATAAAGGCATAACTTTTGGATGCTATGCCTATGTAAATATTCTTCTAGACCTTGTGGGAGGAGGTATCCAGTACCTCTTTCCACAGGCTCCTCATCCCACTTCATAAGAACAGTCTGGGAGTTGCCGGACACAGCTCAGTCTTTCTGGCTGCTGATCGATCATCTGTGAAAGTATGCCAGTGCGTGTACTGGCTTGTCTGGAGTACAAAGGGAAAGAGCAGCTTAATGCTGGGGATACATATTTTTACTTCTCTCCTTAGAGCTCAACAGCAGCTGAAAAGGGTCCAGGTACACCTCCACAGTGGATCAGTGGCTGGAAAGGTGGACTTCTTGCAGTAGTCCTCCAGATGTTGCATGTCAAAGGAGCTCTGCCTTTGCTTCCTCCTGCAAGTATATTGGCCCGTTGTTTGAAAAAACACATTAGTAACCAACCCAATTTTTGTTGCTTAAAAATGCGACTATTTTTTGGATGAAAAAATGTCTGTACTTGATTTATCACTTAGAGGTTGGTGAAAGTCAGGGAAGTATTTTACAACCCTTTATGTGACAATATCGTGAAATGCCTATGTTGTATACCTACTTGTGTCTGAATTCTGTAACAGGATGTGACCTTGAGGGACTAAAACATCCCATCTACCTGGATATGACTAAAGCATTCTAAGAGTCATAATACTCTTGAAATCCACACAGAATAAATGGGGGCAGGTAGAATGTGCAGTTTGTGCAGCAGAGGGAAAGGTGGGCAGAGGTGGAGGCACTGGCTAACTCTTTCTTTTGTCAGCCATACAATTCCCTATTCTAAAACCCAGATTTAATTATGAATGTATAATGCTCTGTATTAAAAACCTTTAAAAATTATATGGCTTAGGAAACTGGTGTTCCAGGTTCAGTAGCACCTACCCACTTGGCTATGAATTTATGATAGGTTCCCTTCTTAAGAGGCGACTGAGTACTGGCTTTGAAGCTACATTATTGTGTTGCAAGTGATTGTAAATGAATAATCAGACTGCATTTACTGAAAATTCTGTCACAGCATGTGAATCATGCTCCGCTTTTGTGTAAAGAGAGCTTTGGTCACAGTTTTGCCGTGTCTCTTCTGCATCTCATCTCATTTCATCTGTCAGTTTGTGAACTCACAATAGTGTAATGTGCTAAGAGCTATTCCAGTGTTTTGTTGCTGCCCCCAACACCCTTATAAATAGGTTGCTTTAATTTATAGTGTACCCTAGCTTCTTCATTTAGGTGATAATCAAAGGAGCAGGTGGGAACAGTATGTGCCACAGGCTCCTGTTTTTCTTTTAAAATACTCATGCGACATGTGAAACTGGCATGGTTTCCCACCCTTGTTTCTTAGACTATGGGACTAAGGTTCCTTGACACTTGTCATCCAATTCTGGATTCTTTCTGGGGTTACCTCTATCAACCTCTGGTCACCTTAGTTCCCAACTCAGGAGGGTGGTTAAATCAGAAGGCCAGAGTCAATTTTGACTTTTCACTTAAACATTGTTAAGTATGGGAGTTTAGGATATTTATATGGGAAATGAGCAGGCTCTTTTGGTAGTCTTCTAGGCTATTTATGATAAGTATCCACAGATACATGTATACGTATACTTTCCTCTTAGGGAGAAACACAGACATAGCAGTGTCTGGGAACCTAAGCTTTGTTACTTACCATCCCATTGCATCATTACATCATATTATATGGCCAGCAAGATGCTATACTTTCATAGGACTTTCCTAAGGACTGAATCATGATCTCCTTCATCTCTTTAACAGGCTTGGTAATAATTAACACAGGTAAGGACATTATCCTTCTAAACCATTTAATATAGCTTCTTATCCATCATTATCATTATCATGATCCTCAAGCTCTTCCATAATTTCATAGTGTCTGCTAAGACATTATACAGACATTTCATAATGACTTTCACTTATACAGAATACTGTCCCTAGTACCATACGCAAAATCATCTTAATGACATCGCTTATCCATTTACATATGACAGAACACATTCTTATGCATTGGAGAAATTTACACAGCTCTAACAGGCTTCTGTAACTACACAGGTATACAAAAGTTATTTTTCTTGTTACGTCTTAGCAGCAGTCATATTTACTTAAGTGCAGCTGCCTTCAACATTTGCGGGTTTAATTTTCATGGATTTGATTGTTTGCAAATTTCTCCAACCCCTGCCCCACACTTCAGATGTCCCTTTTATGGGGGAACTTTCCCTCTCAGGGGCTCCCATTAGGCCATGCAGCCCTTTAAAAACCCGCTTGTGGTAGTCTTCCTTCTCCACCAGCTGCTGCTTGGCCAGCTAAGGACAGCTTGCAATCTGATTTCTCAATGCTACAAACCCTCTCCTAACATCTCCTACACCCAAAGAAGGAGATAGGTGAGAGAGATGAAATATAGGGCCACCATGCTGACCTACTCCCTTTCCCTCACCTAGTTTGGACCCTGAGTGCTTGCTCTCCACACCATAACTCAGCCCACATCCCATAAGCACATGCACATATTTTGCTATTTGCAATTTTTCCACTTTTGTGAGGCTCTTGATATCCCTTACTGTAGCGAATATGGAGGGCCAACTGTATATCTTTTCTCATTACAAGCTTACCAGTACCAGCACAAATCAGCATTTTAGGGCAGCACGTTGGGACAGTTATAAATCAATTTATTAGGAAGGTTGACATAGACAACGGTCTTCCGCTTTGGGCTCATGTTGAAAAGCCGATCAGTAAAAACTCTGTCTGATCTTCTTTTTATTTCCTTTTATACCCAGTCACCTAATTATTTGACCAATGAAAATGAATCACAACAGAGGTATACCCTAGCTGTTATCCAATTGAAATTGAGAGTTGAGGTGGGTTAGGTGTCCCTTCTATCCTACCTGTTCCAGCTGATGTACATTACAGATTTTGTCTTCTTTCCAAAATCTACTGCTGTTCTGATCTGTGGTTTCCTCAGAACAAGTGCACAAGTATTTTGCTTATCTGTTTACATTCCAAAGCATCTGGTGGTATTATTCCTAGACTGACACGATGGTGGCAGCCAGTTTTTTGCTGACACACACACTCTCACATACAGAGCTGTCTGTATTAGGTAATATTAGGTTAAATTCTGTCCTTTAAAGATATGTGTACAGGGTAAGAAGTTGGCAACAGAGCATTCTCTGGCCTGTAAAACAGGTCTCAATACTGTGATTTACTATGTTCCAACAAGATGGGACTTTAAGAGCAATATTTGGATGTTAAGTTGGGATGCGGACAAGGCAGAGAGTTTCTCAAAAAGCACTTTGAGTGCACATGCAAACTGAAATAAATTTGCAAATCACTGATATGTATTTATTCCACCAATAAAGGTTAAACAAGTGCTCCTTGAAGTATTGGTCTACTTAGATTGAATGCATACAAATAAATGAAGACATTTAGGGAAGATCACAGTGCAGCCTCTTCTTCCATTTGACTAGACTAATTGATTAGACTAGGAGTGAGAAACGTGTTTTTAGAGTGCAGCTCCTAACAGTTCTACTGAGCATAATAAATGGTTAGAAATGTTGGGAAATAGAGTCCAGCCATATGATTCCCTCCCTTGGAATACCGCATGAATTTATCTCTCTTAAATGAAATTAGTTGGGAGATTCATCTGTCTGTCTGTCTACCTATCTATTTCTCTCCACTATTTTGGCTAAGGGAGGTACAATTAAGGGTTGGAATTATATGGTTGGACTGTGGTGTAAAGACCCAGTGATGTTCCAACTCCCATTCTGATGGGTTATCCCAAGTCATTTTTCTGTCTGAGGTGGACCAGCAAATAATACACAGCTCCCCACTTTCCTCTACATCATTACTAAAGGGCTCACAAAATTGCAGATCCAGAATCACACTCTAAAATGGCCACTTGAACCAAGAAGCTTGTCTTGAAGCAAAAACAAAGCAAAACAAAATAAAAACAACCCAGCCCTGTGAAACATACAGTCAGTTGGTGAAGGGATGTGCACAAGCATGGCTGTTTTATAGACAAGGACTTCAGTTTTCACAAACTTTAGCCATATTGAATTGGTTGGAAAACCAGTTGAACGGGTAGCTTTTTTTGAAGGAACACCTTTGTAACTCATGACTTTGCTTTAGAACCATAAACAAAACCAGGCAAAATGATCTTGAATTAGCTTTTAGAAAACAAATACTGATGTGATCTTTGTGTATGCACTAAGCTTGGAACGCATTTTTAATGTGATATTTTTATTTTTACAAGCTTCAGAGTCCTTCTTTTGTTTCCCAGAATCAACTGGCTAGGTCTTTGAAGATTTTTGAAACTCATCTCTTCAAAAAAAAACAAAACTTGAGGGGAGGTTTAGTAAAGAGAATGGTTAGAACAATCAATAGTGCTGCGTTCCTTTCTTCTTCTTTCTCTTTTTTTCTTTCCTTCTTTCTTTGGTAAAGCAGCAGGCATTACTCATCTATTTTCATTTTTGCAGAAGTTCTCTAATGTGGCAGCAGAAGTTAAGAGGTGGATAACAGGAGTAAAAGCAGACAGTTTCTGGAAGCTAGTGCTTAGTAAGACCTTTCAGTATGTAGCTGGAATCAGGCCATTACATGTACAGAACAACAGGGCTAGAGTGAATATTCGCTCATTGGATGCAAACGTAAGGAATGGATTCTCAGGGTAAGTTAGGAGCTGGCTGAATATTTTTGAAATTAAAGCAATGAACTGCTTAAACATAAACTTCCCTGAAATCCCTGCATGCTGCATTTGGCTGAATTCTTTCTCTCCCCTGTAAACAGAATGAAATGTTTCGAGTCTGGCAGTTGATTTGAATGCAAAGTTTGTAATGATCACCTGTTAAAATACTATCCATTTTTTAAACTGAGGAGTTGCTACTTTAGGTGGTAAAATTAGCGTACTCTTTTTAAAGTCAGTTTATTTGAATACCTTACTAGTAATTTGGCCGTTGTCTTTCAGGAAACTTTGTTAACCTGTGAGCACCTTAATTTTTATTGCTATGACTCAAAAGGTATTTATAGGCATTTTGGCTTTCAGGTAGAAGAGCACATTGTCTGAAAAGTTTTCCATGTAGTCCATGTTAGCCTGGAATTGAATACTCATTCCTTTATACATTCCCTAAAATAAATTTTTTTTGAAAAGCCATTGCACTAAGTCTTGGGCCTAGTGTCCTATCGTAGCATTGAAAAAATGGAGCAACACCCACTATCATGAGAACAGCTTTCTGATTTGCTGGGTTATTTTCCTTTCTCTTCTCTCTCTGCATTGCCTTGTACTCAACCTTGTAGAATAGCTTTTGGGGCACATATGCAGGAGGGAAGGGGAATCCCTGTCAGAAATGTCAGCCCCATTTATGAATGGACATTACTGGATACAGCTTGCTGCCATCTTCTTGTTGAGGTCACATAAAGGAAAGATATTAATATTTCTCTCTGAAAGCTTTTGGATAGTGTTTGGAACAGAAAGCAAAACAAAATTAATAATTACTGGTTATTCCCTTAATATTTAGTGACTCTTTGGCTGTATGGCTTGTGCCTGTTGCTAAAAATGCTTTGAAAGAACTAAAAGAACTACATTCTACAAAATCAAGCTCTAGAGCCATGACTTTCATTTTTAATCTACTATCACTCACCAGATGCCCAACGTTATAATAGATATTCCACGTCCCAAGAAAGCCACAAGTAGAAAACGAGTGATGCAGCAAAGCAACTTGATTCTCTTATATGGGTGGACGTTAATTGAGACTCTTGTGCGTGGTAGCCATCAGCCAAGTCCTTAATGCTGAATTCAGTTTGCAGTCTTTGGAAAAATTTCTTCTCTCTTGTCTTTATTTCTGTCCCCCATCTGTCGTTTTCTACTGAAAGTTCCAAACTTCAGTTAATTCCCATTTAAATGAAATAAGGAGTATAATTTAATCTTTTATTTTTCCTTCATATGAAGAAGGGGGCATACCTATTTGATTCCTCTTAGGTTTGTGGTACTTTTTTTTTTGGAGGCTCAAAGGAAGAAATCTATGTTCTGGAAAAGTAACCATAGGTAGAGGTGAGCAGTATGCAACACTCTCGCTCACCAGATGTTAGAAATGATTATTATCAGCCCAAATTACTAAAATCTTGTGTTTCTTCCACTTTGCTTGTCCCCTTCATTCTGAAAGTTTCCCAAGATTCACAGATCACCAGATTGGTAGAGGTCTTATATTCATTGACTCAGAATTCCTGAACTAGAAGTACTGTGTTCTTTATTGAGGACCCCAGTATAAAATATCAACAATTTGTTGGAATGTATTTCTTCAACCAGGATGTGGAGGCTTGTTCTTTTTTAAAATAAACAAAAATGCCTAAAGCATATATACTTGTGTAGTTTTATATTTTGTTTAAAAAATGTATGGGTTCTAAAATGCATGGGATATAGAAGTGGCAACCATGGAAGTGCAAGAATTTTCCACTTTTATATGGTTAAGAATGAGGGTGCATCATGAGGCTTAGTTTGTTATAGTGCCATGTTAACATCTTGTGATAAGAAAATTTTGCACTTTAATATACTTTTACATGGTTGTATGAAAAATTAATAGCCTCATCAGAAATGGAGAATAATTTGTATCACATAAGCAGCCCAATTGTCTTCAAAGGGAAATGGCAGCAAATGTGTTAACATGCCATATATTAACATGCCATGCTTGGTTATATGGACTGAAAAGTGAAAGATTTCAGGAAGTCAGCACAGAGCAGGAAGGATATCTGGTGTATTTGGCCTGCTATGCTTTGCTGGTTTGCAATGTAAATCTTCATGTTATGCATCCTTGTAGGCGAAAATGATTTGTGTCTATACTCTTCTTCCTAAGATTCTTAAGTTTCAGTTGTTGATTCTCTATGTGCAAAACAAGTAACTGTAAGCATCCCACACAAGTTACCAGAGTAACCCAACTTAACGAGGCACATTCAAAAAAGTACTGTATGCTAGTTATTCCTTTGGTAGATGAAAACTTATTTTGCAGTCAAGATTAAACTAAGCCAGAAGAATACATAAAGTACTATTTGCTAGTAGTTTGGTAGCTGAAAGCTTATCTTGCAATTAAGGTCAAACTAAACCAGAAAAAGTATGTAAGATAAGCATAGGAAACTTTTTCTTGTTTTCCTGTGTGTGAAAAGCAGATACACATTAAAATACCAACAACTGTGTAGAAAATAATTTACTTCTTAAAATCTAAAAACTGTTAATAACATTTATAACATATTCTCTTTCTTCAGGTATCAGACAGATACCCTTTCTGTGGCCATTTCTGCACTACACTCTTATAGCGTGATTATTCCACTTTTAACATGCTATGGAATCCTGGGGTTTGCAGTTTCGGGAGGGGCCAGGTGGCCCCTCCCAAAACTGCAAACCCCAGGATTCCATAGGATGTTGAAAGTGGAATAATCACGCTATAAGAGTGTAGTGCAGAAATGGCCTATGACTAGGGTTCCCCCCCCGATGGTAGTGATCTTTAGTAGCAAACACTTTCATTTGAAACACATTTATAATTATTTATTTATCTATCTATTTAGTTTATATCCCGTCTTTTCTCCCAGTGGATAAAGTTAAAACAGAACATGGGTTAAATAGCTTATAGTATAAATGTTTAAAAACAGTGAACTAAGCAATCCTATTAAAAACACTAGTTAAAAGATTTTAAAACATAGTAAGACCGAAAATATCATCTCCTTTTAGCTTACTGCCAATAATTAAAGCTTAGGAAAGGCTTGTCGGGTGGGACAAAGTTGTAAAGAAGCTGGGAAGCCATTAACAAATGGTTTCAAGAGGTGGAAGGAGTCGCCGTCTGGAGTATGCTTGGAGATGTGGATGAGAATCCCTGGGGGGTTGCATTGGGATCTATAGTTCCCGTCTCTGACTTTATGGAGGATGTTGCTGTCAGAACATTGAAAAATATGACTTTCCATTTCCAGTCTGTCTCAGAACCATTATGAGCTCATTCCATCCTCATTCTGAAATATGTATTAGCCAAGCTTTATTTAGTTACTTGATAATTAAAGTTATTTTGGATGTGTTCACCCTCCCTTTTTTTTTAATGCTTCTGTTCATAAATAGGTAAAGAAATAGGTTAATACAGCTTGGCATAGCATAAACTAAACACACAGTGCTCCACCTTCTGGAAACAGGAAGCTGTACTGTTAAGATTGTAAAAATTGCCTTGTTTTCCTCAAAGCTTAAGGCACACATTTTTAATTTTCATGAAGTTATGTTTCTCAAAGTTGACTTTGGCCATAGGACTTATTTGGACCAAATGTCAAACAAGGAGTGAGGAATTTTGACAATCAGTTAAAGATCTGAATGCTAATTTGAAGTCTTTGAGATGTGATAATAACATGTTAATCCACTTGCTAAATATTGTGTGTGCCTGTTTCTGGGTATGTATTCAAGTTTTTTTTCTTCTTCTTTTGCTTTCCTAGTCATATAAATTACAAATGCTATAGCATTTGGCACCACTAAAGCAGTAGAATCTTGCAATAATATAATTATCAAAGATACTTTGATATTTACCAAGATTTTAAAAATCACTGTTTTGGCATTTGTCTTCTTGGGAATTTAGGTTTTGTTTTTCATTTTTAAAATCAAAGGGTTGGGAGGCAGAATGAGAAATAGACTGGTAATATAATCCATTGTTTCTGGGTATGAAGATCATGGTAAAAAAATCTGGACGGGACTGATTCTTGATTGACTTCCCTTTGATTTAAATCATACATTTTCAGAACACTGACAGATGGATGTTAATCCTCCTGAACATACATAGTCAAGCCACCTCTTCCCTAAAGTTGTCGTCCAAAATCTATTAGTTTTGTAAAACCTTTTATGGCAGTCAGTTTTACCATCATTCTCCCTAGTCTTTCCATCTACATAGTCCATGGCCTTTTCCGCACTTGAGTGTTACAGCGCTGTTATCCCACTTTCAACATCCTATTGAATCCTGGGGTTTGCAGTTTTGGGAGGGGCCAGATGGCTCCTCCCGAAGCTGCAAACCCCAGGATTCCATAGGATGTTGAAAGTGGGATAATAGCGCTATAACACTCAAGTGTGGAAATGGCTTAGGAGTCAGGCCTCTCAGGAAAAAGTGGACTGGATTACTGTGCCACAGACCTTTTGGTGCCTGACATTTATTTAATCCCAGGGAAAGGCTATACCATGCATGGAAACCATGAAGTTTGGAAACCAAAACATATCTAGAAATGTACAGGAGAAAGGAAAAAGGAGAAGACAAAACTTAAGATCAAGGGCCGTTTCTGCACTACACTGTTATAGTGCTATTATTCCACTTTCAACCTCCTATGGAATTCTGGGGTTTGTAGGTTACTGAGGCCAAAAAGCTGTCTGGCTATGAATTCTGAATGCCCTTCCTTAAACTGCAAACTCCAGGATCCCATACGATGTTGAAAGTGGAGTAACAGTGCTATAACAATGTAGTGCAGAAATGGGCTCACTATGAGAACATTGCCTTGAAAAAAGCATGTTTGTGTGTGCTTTCTTCATTTGTTTGACAGGGTATTTTTTAAAATTAAAATGGTAATTATGGTTGACAATTTACATACTTCAGTTCATGACATCACCAAGGCCCTGTGTCATCATAAAGACTTATTCCTAGGTTTTAGGTTTTGGGCCAGAAATCTCTGGGCCTGGGATAGTCCTGGCCTGCTAACCCTAGTAACTGTGCTACTACAATGGCTTTAAGGATTTCTACACTTGAATTGGACATCCTTTCCTTTCCTTTTTCTTCTAGTCTGTCTGTCTGTCTGTCTTTCTTTCTTTCTTTCTTTCTTTCTTTCTTTCTTTCTTTCTTTCATCTATCATTTTTCTTTTCCTTGGAAGTGTTTATTGATTAGGTATAGTTTTTTGTAATATATTTATACATTTCTTTAAGGATGTCTGGTAAAAAGAAGACACTTCAAGTGGAAAATCTACTCTCACTACTGCAGTCCTTATTATATTGGTGAAAACACAAGCCAGTGCAGTTGAAACCCATGCCAAATGCTGGAATGGAAAAGGGTTCATTTTAATTGTAAGAGGATTTGTTTATAGGACCAATGGCATTATCCAGATAAAATTACAATGGATGCAGTCAGGCATGAACAGTACCCATCTACTGTAGTGTGTACATGGAAAATGTGTTTGAGAGAGGGGAGAACTATGGTAAAGGACTGAAATATAATCTCTCAGATATTGGCATATACGTTGAAGAGCAATTAGTCATGGCTGCTAACACGTTTTTGAATTGTAGCTTTTGCGCTCCTTGCTTATGCTTCAGTATCCAGTTATTTGAAAGATTGCTCTGGCTTGATTCAGTGATTTTAAAAAAAAATTCCAGCGTTTCTGGGTATATTATGATTTCTTTTTGCTGTAAAGATTTATATTTTTTGTACAGAAAAATAATGTCTTCAACACAGAGACCTCATCTTAGGGCAGTCACAGTTCATTCTTAAAGTCTTCCAAGATATACTGTAGTCATAATTTACCTAACGTAATAGTTATCCTAAAATTCTTTCAGTATTTGTGACACTTTCTTTAATCCAAACTTGAGGCTGTATTTTTTTCCGCAAGAAAGTAATGGATAAAGTGTGATTTAACCTGAAAACTGTCTTTGAATATTCCAGTCAGTCAATCAAAGCCCCCAAAAGTTATTTTTTGAATAATACCACCCCCATAGCATGGCCGGCATGGTCTATGCTAGCTGAGAATTCTGTGATCTGAACTCCAACAAACAGACTTTTCCAACCTCTATTCTGAATTCATAGAAATGAGGAATTTTTTTTTGTCTTCTATGCTTCATGTTTGGTTCATTTGGAATACACTGAGATTCTTCCACACCTGAGATGAACAATTCTTGGCTACTACTTATTATTAAAGAAAAGTCTGTCCACCCCCCACCTCCTGCAAGCGCGGAAGTATTTCATGAGCAATCTAGTAACTGATACCTATTCCTGCACATCTAAGGAAATACCAAACTCAGAGTCATCTTTGGCCTAGTAGTTCCGATTTCTATGTGTAATTGTGAAAGGTGGGCACGGAAGAAAGCAGCACTGTAAGAGAATCAACTCATGAAATGTGGCGTTGGAAGTGGGTTCTACATGGTGGACCACCAAAAGAGAATCAAGATTCAAAAGCAAATCAAGCCTGAACTCTCTTTAAAAATCAAAATGACAGAATTGAGGCAATCATAATTGGGACATCTTATAAACAACATGACTTACTGGGAAAGATCATGTTTGGTGAAGTAGGTAGGCTGTAGGAAAAGAAGACTGCATTATGGATGGATGGATCTGATCAAAGAAACAATATTGCGATATTTTGAGGAGGGCTGTTGATGACTGAGCTTCATGAAGGTCTTTCATTAGTAGGATTGTCACAGGTCCACAGCAAACGGCAATAACATGCATACTGCCATTATCTAGTAAACTGTGGTCTTTGAGCAGCCCGAACTGAGCATATATTCACTAATTACACCCATTGAATCAGTTGCTGCATGGTAAATCAAATTTATGGAAGTCAACTGGTCTACGTTAGTTCAGGCTAGCAAAAATTTAGGTCAGAGTTGTAACTAATAATCCATATTTTATATATTAGACACCTTGACCCAGATATGTAACTGCTATATGGCCCCTTTGACACTTGGGTAAAACATGAGCAGGCACAGAGTCCAACGGCCAACTTTCACCTCCACCAGAGCTCCAGAGGGCTGTAGATGCACTGTTGTGGCTCTCACTTTGGCAATCAGAAATGTCAGCGTCTCATTCTTGATTGCCTTTGGGACTGTTGAGGGTGGGGGTCTTGCTGTTTTGTGGTTTTTGTGCATTGGGGGGTATTCAAATCAGACTTTTAAAAGGCCATGAAACCAGAATTATCAGTTACTGCAGTGAGGCCAGAGAAGACAGAATATGATTGAATTTACTTTGCTACCTGTCTGAAGGGAGGAGCATATTGCTTGGCACTTTTGAAACAATGAATTTAAAAACTTGGAAAAGAATGTCTAGTTTAGAGTTCCAAGAGATAATTAGGTTAGATAGATGAAACTTAAAGGAGTTCATAGTGAATATCTTCCTAGACAATCTTTGACTTCAGCAAGCTTGATTTAAATAGAAATTAATAGCTATTTGTTTATTTTGAAACTGGTGTAAGATCCAGTGATTCCAGATGGTTGAGTTTCAGTTAATAACTTGTCTGAGCATAACACCTTAAAGACTAACGGAACCACCCATACACTCGTAACGTATTGAATCAATACTATAAATTAGGCTATATGTTTTAAAATGTGTGGCTTGATTTTGAATAAGCCAAATGTCATAATAGATGTTGACGTCCATGGAGTATATAAATATTGCTTAACTAGTTTCTTGTTAAATATGCCTGCCTTAGAATGAGGATATAATTGTTTAAATGTTGGATTAGGACTATGGAAGACCAGAGTCCAAATCCCCACTTTACCATGGAGACCTACTGGATGACCTTGGGTAAGTTATATGCTCTCAGCCTCGGTGTCAGCCAAGGGCAATCTGTTTCCTCCCTTGAACAAATTTTGCAAAGAAAACCCTGTGATAGGTTCACCGGAGGGTTGCCATGTTAACAAATTGCCTATCTTAAAATTTTTAAAATTGTTTGATGGTTGACGGAAGCTGTAATTTTTATGCAATTGTGGGGAGAGTTCAAATCAGGCTTTTAAAGGTCCGTGAAACCAGAAATATCAGTAATTGCAGAAAATAATTATTAAAAATAATAATAATAAATAAATAATAAAATTTAAAAAAATTAGTAATCAAGAAATCTGTACCAGCTTATCTAAGACATTCATGAGTCTGCATGAGTCTGCATAATGCTAAACATAAAACTGATTAAATTAAAACTTATAAAATTATAATAAATACAAATTGAAACCAATTAAAGTCAGTATGAAAAGTGACTGTTAGCTCCCTCTCTCTCTCCCTGTCCTTGGAAAGACCTACAGAGTAAGTGGGGGGGGCACATGTGATTCTCCTTATTGTGTAGGTCTTTCCAAGCACAGGGAGAGAGGGAGGGAGCTAACAGTCACTTTTCATACTGACATTAATTGGTTTCAATTTGTATTTATTATAATGTTATCAGTTTTAATTTAATCAGTTGGAGTTATGACAGTTAAAACTACTAGGACTGCAATGATAAAAGCCTTGTGTCTTGTGTCATCAAATACAATTCACAGAAGGACTTCACACATAGACCTAAATTACTGGGAAGTCTATCCTGGATTACTTTGTACCACTTTGCTCCAGCAGAACTAGTAATTCAGTGCGGCATAATGGTACATGAGCTTGAATGTGTTGCTCTCTTCCAGTTTCTTTGGATCATCTGAATTCTTTGGAAGCAAATGGAGTCATAAAATAACTAAGATACTTAGTTCAGATTCTGATTTAGTTGATTCCTAAAGTCTTCCAATCAGCTTGGACTGATTTGTTGGTCATCTGATTTGATTCAGGTCCCAAACCCAACCTGAGAATCAACAGTGAGTTGAAAATACCACTGTTGAATGCTAAGTGAATGCATGGGAAAATGAAAGCTATCCAGGACTTGATCTTGGATGTGCATGCCAACTATTTTGGGTGAGACTCTGTTCGTGTGTGTGTGTGTGTGTGTAAAATCTTTGCGGTTAGCTTGATTAAGACTGAAGTTCTTCAGACTCTGGAATAAATAGCTTGATGATCACATTGTAATGAGAAACTCACATTCATTAAAACTCTCTGATGAATACTGAAACTCTTCTTTAAAGTTTCAACCAGAATATTAAAGCAGATATACTCTTCTGCTTCCTGTTCTGTATGTAATGGCAAAACTCAAAGGCGTGTATTTCTTTTCTGTACAATGAGTCTAAAGAAAAAGTAGTGTATGCTAGAATACCATTTCTGTGCAGTCATTAGAAATGCTTTTATAGAAAACTGGACTCCCAAGTTGTTTATGAAATGACTTAGGTGACAGGAATGACATTGCATCCATTTTCTTACCTGCTAATTTCTTTGATTTTTGTTTTGTATTTGACTGCTACTCACCTTGAGCACCATTGCTGAAAAGACAGGATGCAAATTCAATAGAACATTATTAGTATATTAATGAATAGTACCACATGCAAGCAAATAATTTTAAGAGTAGGAAATCTTGCTGTATAACCAGATGTGGGGGTGGTATAGATACATTGGAAAATAATCCAAGCCAATGGTTCTCAGAAACTCGTCCTTCTGATGTCCGGGCTTTTCTCAGAATTCTTGAAGATTGACTGTGCTGCCTGGGGCTTCTGGGAGTTGAAGCCCAAAACATTTGGAATGCCAAGGGCTGGGAGCCACCGATCAAAGCAAAAAAGAAAGAATTCAGCCATTACACCAGACTAGTCCATTTTCCTTTTGATGTTGGTAGTTGCTATAAATTTAATGTTTAGTATGTGTAAAATGATTGTACCTATAACAACAATAAGCTCTTTGTTTAAAAAAAAGTATTAAACTATCCTTGAGTAAAACACCTTTGTTATGTATTAATTCATACGAAGAAAGGCACATCATGTTAAGTCCTTTCCTGCTGCATCTGTCAGTTCCATGAGTTTGTCTACTCAGAGAGGGACAAATAGCCAAGTGGGGTCACATGTAATATTCCAGTGTGTCACTGTCTAACACAGGGGAACGTGTAACGCACAAGTCACCTATGGCCCCAACACCATAATTTTAGGTGAAAGACAATCCTTTATTTGTTAGAATCTAATAACGTTGACCCTGTTCTGGGTCCCAATAAGGTGGCCATGCCTTTTCTCCAAGATGGTACTCATGTTTTTGCCCAACTAGCACCCAGAATTCTGTGGTTATTGAACAGCACATTTTCAGTCTTCATTGGACTGAGGGTTTTTGGTGGTTGAGGAAGGTTTAGGTATGTTTTTATAAGTCTTTCCCTTGCTTCCATAAGTGGTTTCTGTGTGGCATCTAGTTACCTTTCTCTTCTTTCTCTGTGATTCTATTCTGTTTACTCACTTCCTGGCATTCACTGGTAAGTTTGAGAGAGAAGAGAGTGAAATACTCAGGAGAGCAATGTACCGTCCTTTAAGATACAACCTGAAATTGAGGCATGCAAAAATATATACAGTTGGCCCTCCACATTTGCAGGTTAAGCCTTCGTAGGTTTGATTATCCACCTTGGGTCCCATATCGGGAGAAAGGTGATATACAAATATAAATAAGCAAACAAATAAATAAATTGTGGATTGCTGGATTACATTCAGGCCATTTCCGCACTAGCCTGTTATAGTGCGAAGATTCCACTTTCAACATCCTCCGGAATCCTGGGGTTTGCAGTTTCAGGAGGGGCCGGCTGGAATCATCACACTATAACAGGCTAGTGCGGAAATGGCCTCACTCGTGCAGGCAGGAAGGGGGAAGGGGGTATGGGAAGAAGGAGGGTGTGTTTGCTCACTTGTGTGGATGGGGATAGGATGAGAGGAGGGACAGCACACAGATTTGCTCACTTGCTCACTCACATGTATGGGGAAGCAGATGGGACAGGAAGAGGGAAGGTGCACGCATTTCCCCAGTTGCAGAGGGGGGGCAGGCATGGGACAGGCGGAGGGAGGGTGCATGCGTTAGCTCAGTTGCATAGGTGGGGTGAGGGGAGGGGATGGGAAGGGAGGAAAGAGAGTGCGCCCATTTGTTCACTTGCAAGGGTGGGAGTGGGGAAGGGGGTGAGACAGGAAGAGGAGGTGGCAGATGTTTGCTCACTCACCCATATGTGTGGATGGGAGGTGGGAAGAGGATGAGATGGGAGGAGAGGGAGTGCATGTGTTTGCTCCTTGCTCATACATGCAGGAGGGAAGGGGGAAGAGGATGGGTGTCTCCTTTCTTCCTCCTCCTCCAGCTTCCCCCATCCCACCCCCTTCCCTCCCTCCTGCCTATGTGAGTGTGTGATCGAGTGAAGGAATGCACATGCAGCGGGCCCCAGCAACCACACCAGTGCAGGCACCTTTTTTGTGTGTTTAGGGGGCTTGCAATATTCATGTTTTTTCCACTTTTGTGGCAGTCCTGCAAGTGGACAGTTGGTGGGCCAACTGTATTGAATTGTCCAGCTTAACAGTGAATATGATATACTACTCTCCAGCTGTCTGGATATGGCAGGGACAGTCCCAATTAACCCTCTGTTTCAGCTGCTTTGAAATGTCCCAGTTTTTCTCTTTTCCTCCCACTTTCCCCCTTTATCCTCAGCTTACTTCAGTTGCTGCAAATTAGTTTGCCCTTAATTAACTCACTGGGGACAGGGAGGGGAAGAAAGGAGGCATAGAATCTTGTCCTTCCTAGTAGGTTCAGGCAAAAGCAAACTGCTGCAGCCTCTCCCAGCTTGTTTGTTTTTCCTCATTCATAACTTCTGCTATCTTGACCACACTCTGATATTGTCTGGCTACGTGTGTTCCGGTTTTTGTTTTACTGAGCACTCTAGGATGGGGATGGGGAAGCTCCCCCCCCCCGTTGCTTTTGGCTCACAACTTCCATCAGCCATAGCCAGCAGAGCCAATAGAGTCACATTCTAAAAACATTTGGAGGACATAGCTGCCCACTTTAAGTTTTAGCATATGAATGTGTGTTAAAACGACACATAGTGGCCCTGGAGCGTTGAAGCATTCTGGATTGCAGGTAAAATCTTAGAGCAAATTTTTGCTGAGCACCTCCTCAAAGTGATTTTCTTGGGGAACCTGATCGTTCTTGGCTTGCCTGTCTTGGCAATGCATTTATTTATGTGCTAACTTCAGAATAGTTAACTGTGGGCCTTTTCACTAATATGATTCAGGATAACTCCAAAGAAGGAGAGTCACAGTGATAAAGGCCCAGGTTCTGGTTGCCATTCTTCCATAAATTAGTGAGAACACCCACAGTGGAACTTGAGTTCCTAACATTAGCTGATACATGGGGTTGATACGAGGAAAAAATTTGGCCCTGGTTGAGCAGTCTGAGAAAGCACAGGGTGTTAAAGTTGAAAGCCAGTTTTCAAAGGATCAAACAAGCACTCATTTTAATATGCAGAATTAGCTATTCCTGTTCATTCTTACTTGAAAGTAAGCTTGTGGGAACATGATCCAGATCAGCCCTACAGTATACATGGAAGGGAGGTTTTTAAACGTTGAATTCACCTTCCTTCCCCATTCTTGAAACTCACTCTGTGTGGCAGTAAAGAGAGCTCATAATGATTGCTTTTTGGATTATAACACCCAGGCACCCTGAGAATTCTGGGAGTTGTAGTTCTAAACGTGACATCCAAATTTTGGCAATTAAGTATCCTGAACAAAAAACTACTCTAGATAAAAAATTGTTCTAGTAAAAATGGAGTAACACTTGATGACCTTCTTTTCTGGGGATGTCAAGTATTCTGTGCATTCAGATACATTGAAAACACTCTTTCCCCTGCTTTTTGCTACTGAAGAACTTAATATCTTTTTTTTAGAATAATTTTCTTAACCATAACATATTGGGAAAATAATGTGTTTTCCTGTCACTTTCTCTCTCTCTTTTTGAGAGCTGCCTTTTCTGGATTATTTTTGTGCCACCACTTTTCTTTTTCAATATAATCAAAGCTTGGATAAGCCACCTTTTTAGAAATGGTCAATATAATTGGAGCCTAGACAATTTACCCCAACTGGCTGGGAGATTTGGGATGTTATTGAAAAAATTAATGTTTCAGCCTCCAAATGCAATGTCTGAGATTACTCACTAGAAGTTTTCAAATAATGACGTTTCCATTCCGTCCCCACAATATGCCTCTATGATACTCTGACGCAAGCGTAAGGAAGCCAGTGGAACCAGACACTCCTGGAGGCATCCGTTGCTTTCATGGAAACTCTCCAAGCCATCAGGAGTTTCCACATGAAAGCAGTAGTGCACATTGCTAGTACAAAGAGTCGCCTGGCAGAAGCAACTTGGTGACAAGTTAAAAAAGTGTCTGGCCTTTACATACTTAAGTAATTTTAAAAAATGAGTTTAGAACATACCTCCATCTCCCCAGAGCAAAGGAACAATATAGTATCCCTTTAATGCCATTCCCTTTAATGCCATTTTACATGGAATGCATCTTCATTTTCTTTTACTTGGTGGCTGTTTAAAGTCCTTTTTACATATTAAAAACTATCTCTCTTGCTACCCTTTGCCTTGCTTGCATAAATCATATCTATTTGGATTGGACAAAGGACCCACTGGCAAGATGCAATGTTGCGTCCACTTCCACAAAAAGGTCAGGTGTGCAACTTAAAGCCGCCTTCTTGGGGATTTACGTAGTAGCTAATGCAAATTCACCATGACTTTGGCAATGCTACAGGAGCAATCTTTATATAAGGGGGAACAATTTCTCCAGTGTTTAGCTACAAAAAGGCTTTTCATCATACCCATATGTGAATTGTTCCAACCAGGCCTCTCTTTTTAAAAGCAAATGAAGAAATCAAACAATCTGTGTAGACTGTTACATACTGTCTTATTAACAAGAGGAGAGACTGGGATAAGGTTTGTTGAAATGCATAGTTTTCTCTTTCAAACCCTTTTTCAGAAACCAAATAAGAAGATTTAGCACTGACAAAAATTTCAGCTGTAGTAACATTTGTTTTGCAGTTCTCAAAGCCAGAAGCTGGCATGGTTCTGTTTCCTTGGTGGATTGCGTTTATGGAATATTATTGGTTCTTCAATCACAGAGGCAAAAGAAAACTAAGGAAAAGCTGCTGTCGGAGTTAGGAAAACTTGTATTTTAGATGACAGCTGCCGGAATCACTAGCTGGCTTGGCCATTGGCCGTGCTGACTGGGGAAGTCTGTTAGCTATAGTTCCAAAAAATAACTTCTCTGTTGTAGCTGCTAGTTACCCTAATATACACAGTTGTGTTTATTTGAAAACTTTTTTGAAAACTCCACCTGATGTGGAGTGGCAATACATCTATTTCAGAAAACAATCAGCCTCTGATTGAACACATCCTCTCTTTAAATGTGGTTCAAAAGAAAAGAAAAGAGAAAAGCATGCAGTTGCCCATCAACAACACTTAATAGCATTCACCTGCAGACTGAAAAGTAAGTGAGAACATTGGGTTTGTGCTCGTAATTTTCCTACTATGGTGAAAGGTATTGTGTTTCCACTTAATTTATAGTGGTTATTTCTAAATGCGCACCTGACTTCTACAGATATTATGCAAATCTCTGTCCGTTTCTCTCCCTAGTTTTGGTTATGCATTTTTGGGGCCACTTTTTGGCCTGATCTTATGTAACAGTAAATACCAAAATGATGCATTGGAAGCGCTGTGACTAAAACTATGAATCCCCCATTCTGTCCCTAAAATTTAGATTCTCATACTGATACTATATTGTTCGTTTGCCCTTTCTTCTTCTTTTGAGGGGTATTACACCAAACTTGGGATTATACCTGTGCTAGAAATGGCAAGCTACTAAAATTCTTTTATTACATTCTCACTCATTCCTTCAGAGTGATCGTGATGGCAAAGTGAATTAACACCATTATGTTCTTCCCATAATGGGAATGGGACAAGCATGAGAATCTGCTTAATCTATTTTTTTCAAACTGGTTGGTGCTCTAAATGGATTGAATGTTTTGTCATTCCATTGTTGTTAAGTATCTCCAAGTTGACTCCAGTTTATGACCACCCTCTCATAGGGTTTTCTTGGCATTCTCTTAGTCAGAGGAGGTTTGTCATTGCTTTCTTCTTAGGCTCAGAATGTGTGATTTGCTCAAGCTGTGGGTCTCCATGGCTGAGAAGGGAGTTGAATCCTGATATCCTAGAGTCCTAGTCCAGATTGAAGCCACTATGTCACACTGTAATTCCCTATGAGCCAACAATACTTTATGTTTACTTTCTTCTTTAAACCAGCTGTACAGAGAGCTCTTTTTGAGTTAGATCTGCAACACTGGAAGAAACTATTTCTAACCCTGAGTCTACTTTCTTGAATAAACTCATCTCCTTAATTTTAAAATAAGTTATTAACGTCACTGAGAATTCCAGGAACAATGCAGGTGTCTGCTTCCTCTTTTTCCCAAAAGGGGGAAGGAGAGGGAAGAAAAGTGCTGACAGAAAGGCCTACCATCCTCTTTTTCTAGTACCAGTGGGGTTGCCAGAGTGAAAACTGGACATCTAGGAAAACTCCCATCTAGGAATTCTCCCTAGATGGGAGAATTTCAGCAGGTGTTGCTTTTCCCTCAACCAGATAACAAGCAATACCTGCTGAAATTCGCCATTCTACACAACCACTGAAGGTATAGGAGTCCTGTCCAGTTTTCACTCTGGCAGTCATAGTTCTGATAAAAACCAGAGAGCCCAATCCAGTGTACAATTTTGTTTAAGTCATGTAGTTGGTTGAAAGATCTCCCTTGCTGTATTTGCTTGTCTCCATGACTGCAAGAGCCATGCATCTCAGTGGGAATTTTCATATGTTTTAGCCAGTTTCTGAAAGGCGCCTGCACTTGATCAAGAAAGTATGCGTCTTTGTCTCTGTGTGTATGTGTACGTACATGAGGGTGAGACCCTTCCTGGTGTTGTAAGACTACAAATCTCAGCATTCCTAGGCATCATAGACAGGAAAGCTAGGGCCTGCAACTCAATGATATCTGGAGGGCCACAGAATTCCCACCTTAGTCTATGAATACACATGCACCAGGAGATCTTTCTTTAAAGCATAAGATATGGTAAGATCATATTTAGTAATAGTAATAGATTAAATGTAATGGAAAAGTATAGAGTTAAGAATGAAATTATTATAATAATAATGAGTATAATGAGAATGAGATCTAGATATAGGTAATAAAAGTATATAAACAGTATGATATAGAATAATTGGAGACAAATAACAATGTAAGCTTGTTTTGTTGAAATTTCCTTTTTTCACTGTTATGTGTATCACATGGTGTTTTTCTTTTTTGTTCTGTTTTTCTTTTTTGTTCTTTTTTTCTTTATAATCAATAATTTTTTTTTAAAAAAAAGCTTAAGATATGGAAGAATGTGTTCTAATTGTAATGAGTACAGATGCTTTATACAGTTGTAAAGTTGTTCAGAAACCAAATGAAAGCTGCTTTCTTCTCAAAGTGAAGAGAACCATTCACATAATTCTATTTATTCAGCCTGACCATTATGAATGTTAGAATTTCTAGGAAAAACAGAAATACTGAGGACCAAGCTAGACATAGCATCTTTGACAGGACCAGTCTTCTTTTCCTTTCCCCTTCATTATATCAATTGTGTTGGAAGGGCAATTCTGATGAGCAACCACCAGTTTATTGAAAAGGGTGTTAATATGTATCATATTTATATTTTTATGCTTGTTTGCTCCCAGTATCTGAATGCATTTATAAATAGACCAGTCACTTTAAAGGTTCTAGCCCCCTTTTCAGTATATATTATGGCCAGAATCCTATTGGTATACTCTGCTAGCATAACTGTGCTGGCTCAGGCACTAGAAGCAGGAAGAAAAAGGTCATGGATTCAGCAGCCACGATGGAAATAAGGGACTAGCTGCTCATAGCTGGCAGATTTTGTCTTTTCCACACTCTCAGGTTATATCCTCCCTCTACCCTTGCTGGTGTTTTCCAAGTTGCTACTTAACCTGTAGGAAATATTATAGGTACCATGATGCCTGCCAGCTTTCGTCAGGCAAACAGTATCATACTCTCTAACTCTTCCAATTTGATGGGGAGGGGTCCAATTAATCCTTGTTACCCCATGTTTTCAGATGCTTTAAAATGTCCTTGATTCACTCTCTTTCTTCTAGTTTCCTTCTTTGTCCTCAGCTTACTTCAGTTGCTGCAAGCTGAGTTGCAAGTGCAAAAATATTTTGCACTCAGTTAATTCGATGGGGAGAGAAGGTGGTGAAATTTGCTCTTGCCAGTTGGCCCAGGAAGAAGTAAAGTGCTGCAGCTTCTCCTAGCTTGTGTGTGCTTCCTCATTAATAGCTTTTGCATTCTTATGTTCTGATGTTGCTTGGCCGCATCAATTGATTTTGATCTGTGAAATGCTGGAGGGTATGCAGAATGAAAGGGAAGGTTAAAACCATTCCTTTCTCCATTCGGTGTCCTCAATCCAAAATTTGCTCTGCCCCCTGCCATAGGGGCCATTCAGTTTTTGAAACAACACAGAGAACTGATCATAGATCTTCCAGTATAAGTTGTGCTTTCTGTTAAGTTGTGTTTTGGAACCCAATACCAGTGAACAAGCCCTTAATTTAACATTTCCTTTATCCTGTTCATTTGAATGAGAACAGGGTTATTGCAGCTTAAGAATATAGCTGGCGATAAGAGTTTCTAAGGTACACAGAACTCAAGCAACACAAATGCAGTTTCATTCTAGCAAGGTACTAGCATTTTCTGAACAGCAGAGAGGATCACTGCACTGATAATCTCCCAACTACTACTGCCTTCCACCTTTCAGAGATTTCATTAGTTGCTTCCTTGTACTATTTATTCAGCTTTATTGGAAACATGGCATTTTATCAGCATTCGCTGGTAGTCTCAAAATAAGAGCACCATGTTTTTGAAGTACTCTGAAGAAAGCTTACAAGGTCGCTTAAGGTTGTGATATAAAAACCATTCTGGCATAGGAACCTCAGACGTATGGGTGTAGCTTGTGCTGTTTACTAGTCTGAGAGTCCAAATACAAATGATTAAAAGGAAGTTGAAGGTGATTGTGCAAGCAAACTGATAAGCTAACAGCAAGAAATGAAGTGATGTGAATTATCTGCAGAACCAACTCAATATAGTATGATTTCCCCCCTTACATTCCTGTTCACAAAAACTAGGGAGGGATGTACATCCCACCTGTACCACTGCTCCCTGTGCTGTCATCCCAAGCCATACCAATAGTTCATCTCTCCCCTTAAATAACTTTTGAAGAACAGCTTTGAAACTTACGGCACAACAGCTTGTGTGTGCATATATTGCTTTTTTAAAAAATAAGGTTTTGTTATAATTTATGGAAGGTTCTTTTCATTTTGTTAGGTAATGAAGGGCTGACTGTACTTTCTCTTCTCCGTCAAAGACTTTCTAAAGTGTGGGTTAGTTACTGAAATCCCTGCATAGCTTGGGAATTTACTTTTAAAGGTAATTAACTAATACAGGTGCAGTGCTCCCCCCTAAAATTAAGTTTTTTAAAAGCAACTCTCCACTTTTTCAGTATTTGATTGTATCTAAAATAGTTTCTTGGAGTGTTATGTAAGAAAACAGCTGAGAGCAGCAACATCAAGAAGAGCACAATGCTGCGCTTAAACCAGGGGATATTCTTCCTTTAAAATTTAATGAGGCCAAACAACTTAAACAAGAAAATAGTGAAGTTGTTGCTTGTTAAATTGTAGTTGTAATGGAACTTAATTATACTTTTCTGACTTGCAAAGAAAGCTCATTACAAGTAACTTGTTATTTGTCACAAATGGCTTCCAAACTCTGAATGCTGTTAATGATTATAGGAACACTCTAATTAATCTGCAACTGAGGGTACAGATCAATTTAATATTAGGAGAGCTTTGATAAAATGCCATGGAATCCACAAAATGTTTAATGCTTCACTGGGTTATGTTTTTAACTTGAGTGTTGGACTACTGTAAATTAAAATGGGGCCTTAAAGCACTATTCCTAAGAACTGAAAGAACAAAACTTGGATTGTCTGTTACTAAATAAGCAAACAAAAAGTGCTGAGTCTCCATTTGCCCTAGCACATAAATATAGCAAACATTTAACTGGTCACATGTGAATGTCTTTCCTGCACCCATGTTAGTAAAGTATGTGAAGAAAGTCAGCCTTTGGAAGTCAGTGTGGTGAACATATACTTATTATTTTTATGTACCATATTTGCCAGTGTATAAGATGCACCCGTGTATAATATGCACCCCTTTTATAATTGACAAATACTATTTGCCAGTGTATAATACACATTGGTGTATAAGATGCACCCTATTTTCAAACAGTATTTTTCAGGGGGAAAAGCGAGTCTTACTTGCCAGCAAATACAATATTTAGACATATGAATGTTGAACACCTGCTGTGTCAGTTATATAATAAATTAACTATTTCCCTCAGGTCTTTTTTCTCCTTTCACTTTTTTGCTTCCAGTTTTCTGATTTCACGTTCTAATTTCCATATACTCATCCACACTACTAGGACCTGTTGATAACAGCCAGGTATAGCTGAAGAGAGCAAAACAAGTAATTGGAATTTCTGATATGTCCTCTGGTCAGAAATCACAGTTGTATAAAATGCATTCTCCTCTTTGCAGTTCTTCCCATCCTGCCTGCTAGAAGAAAGTACTTTCTTTCTGTCTCACATTCAGGTAGGTGCTGGATTAAGCAGGTCTGCTAATGCAGAGACACTAGAGCACCATTTGAGCTCTGAGCTCTGCTTGGATTGGAGTTGCCAAGGCCTTTATCAAGAGCCACCCCTAGTGACACATCCAGTGCCAGGACTTGGTTTGACTTTGACTCTTCCCCAAGGGCTTTGCCGAACACCTTAAACAGGAAGGGGAAAAGATGGAAGCACTCAGAAATCCAATGTTCATGCCTTGCTCCTTTGAAAGCCGCTGTCTGTAAGTGTGACACTTCATTGCGTGTGTGCATGTGTGTGTGTGCCAATGAAGAGCCCATTGTTTGAGCACAGTGACAGTTGCTGTTACTATTATTTCAGTAAGAGGAACAATTCAACATACAGGGCTCCTTTTAGCTTCTAGTATCTAAAAGGCACAACAGCTGTGTCTGTCAGCATAAGATAAAGATAATAACTTAAATGTGGAAAACAGATAAATGGCATATCTTTAGTGGCGTTTCTCTTGTTACAGTAACCAGAATCTATGAGTGAGATAAAACCCTGAATTTGGATTTAAACGTGCAGACTTTCAAATGGCGAGCCTACTTTTTTTAGAGAGAGAGAGACTCTGTGCATGTGATTTTCCTTCATCTCTAAATACAGATGTGAATTTTCTGGTTGAGCTGGAGTATACTGTGATACAGCTTTATTTTCAATCTGAGATAGTAGTTCATCTTTTTTGTTGGGATTTTTTTTTTGGTTGTTTTACTTCTAGAATCAATGTTGACTCTTTGCAGTTTACCATATCTGCTATCCCTAATCTAACAGAAAAAGTAGTGAGTCACCTTTCATTTTGTGGTTTCACATTGGAAGAGTCCCACATATTTAGGTCCTGATCCAAAGAGCTGTGGATTTTTTATGCAGTGCTGCTCTTGAGCAGAGATGTACAGATTTCTTAATTTCTTTATTCTCAGTGAGAAAGGGTGTCCCGAGGTGTCAAGACATCTTGTCATAAAATTATTGATTGCAGCTTGTTGTTGTTGCTGCTGTAGCTGTTGTGCCTTCATGTTGTTTCTGACTTATGATCACCCTAAGGTGAACCTATTATGGAGTTTTCTTGTCAAGATTTGTTCAGAGGAGGGTTGCTTTTGCCCTCCACTGAGGCTGAGAGAATGTGACTTACCCAAGGTCACCTAGTGGGTTTCCATGTCTGAGTGGGGATTTGAACCTTCTTCTCTAGAATCCTAGTCCAACACTCAAATCATTATACATCATGCTGGCTCTCAACTACAGCCTCCCTTAAATTTTCCTGAATTTTATGCAAGAATTTTGCTTTCTCCTTTGTTAAGAGAAGCCCATGCATACTGCAAGCATGGAAGAGATGATTATTGAATTTAAAAAGATGCAAACAACCCATGTAATTCATCAGAATGCTATAAGTCAACAGGTGACTCGATGGCATGCACATACAAATAACTCATCCATACTCTGAGACCATACAGAGATTGCTTATACGATTTCTGCAAAAATGTACTTTGCAAATTAGTACTTTATGAAAATGTGATATACTTACCAGCTGAACTGGGCATTTTGGCATTTGATTTTTCTACCTCTCATTCTCTCTTGTAAGAAGAAGTTAAACATGAAACGCATCCCAGTTTCTCACACATTCTTTAGGTCAGAGGGAGGAAAAAGAAACTTTAAAATAATTTCTCTTGCTGTGTAACCATCTGCTACGGAAGGCATAAACAGTGAAGAATCAACCAGGTTGATCCTGCAGACCTTGTTATCTAGGTACTGAGTATGGATGACTAGCAAAGTGATTTTTTCCCAGGCTTAGTCTGGCTGCTAGGAATTTGAAATCTTCTTTGCTGACCTTTTGCAAAGGTTGCCTGTTGCATCTGTACTTCAGTGCTTAATAAAAGATTTTCAGCCGGTTCTGAGAGTTGTACGTCTCCGCAAGTGAGTTAAGCATTCAAGCAAATCAACTTTATTGAATTGCAACTCATGAAAAAAAAAAAAGGAAAGAAAGAAAAGTAACCACCTCTGAAGCTTAATAATTATTTAGTGAATGTTCTTGGGTCATGAGAGAGGCTCTCATTAGTTTTGGGAAAGCATTGCTGCTCAGCAGCTTGTGAAGGTGTATTTAAAGACAGGATGAGGTGGAAAATGGAAAAATACTAAATGTACAGTTGTACAACAGAAATACACTTTTTTCCATAAAAAGAGCTTGAATTGCTTATCTTTATTGTTGTAGGAACATTCAGGTGTCCTTATGAAAATATGCGCAGAGGTATATGTATGTACAAATTTTCCAACAAAAACTGTTCAGAACAGATTGAGGCAGCCTTTCCTGAACTTGATGCCCTCTAGATCAGTTCAACTTCAGTGCTCTCATTCACAGCCAGCAAAGGCATGTTATCTGGGGGTAATGGGCATTACACAACAGATCTGGATGGCAGCAAGTTAAGAAAAAACATGGCAAAGGAGATGAAAACACAAGCCAGGTTGGTTCTTATATTCATGCAATTCATTTGTCTTCCTAATCTTTGATAGTTTGGTAACAGGTCCATCACATAATATCTGATGTTTATTTATCTATTTTCCCTCCTATATCTTGATTATATGTGGGTGAAAAAAGTAGAATTAAAAATTGTAATCCAGGCACTATCTAGAAAGCAGTTCTATGAAAGATATTCTGTTTTAACAGTGTGTTAGGCTACATTGCCTTTTTTCTGGGATGAAGCTGAAATTTAAGGGCATAACTCAAGCATGCACGCCCGCCTCCCTCCCTAGCATATCAGTGCAAGCATTGCGCTCGGATGCTAAATCGACTCATAGGGGTGTTGCAGGGGATGCGGGTGGGGCAAAAGCAGGGCTTTGCCTCTTCAAGTGAGAATTCTGTCCCTCTGTCAATGAAATTTTCCTTCAGTCCCCAAATGTATAGCCCTGTGGAGAGTGAGACATTGGAAATCATTCACACCTAGAAATCTTGTATTTGCTGTGTTTATGATTTCCCTTGGTAACTTTGCTTGCCTTTTTTCTTTGAATACCCAAACTGTATTTCTAATTGCTCAACTGAAGTTTTAAGTCACTTCAATGCTAGGAATTTGGAGACAGAAGGAAAATTTCATGGCGGGGGGCAGAATGCTTATTTGGGGTGGCAGTGTCCTCATTTTGTCCTCCATTTATACCCCCATCTCTTTATTTGTGAAGTTTGTAGGTCCATTGTCATTTGTCAGCTCATCATTTGAAGTTTCCTATAATCTCCTTTCAATTGGTGATATATAGTCTATATATATATAGTCTATATAATATTGTCTATATACACAGATTACTTGCAACATTCCTCTTAAGTATCCCTTAAGCATCAGATTTCCAGAATATTTAAAATGGTAGAATATAATCTGTGGCTTTTTTATTATTAACAATCCACTTGATATCTTGATATTGACAAGATATACATATAAAATATAGCACCTATAACACCAAGAACACAACAGAATTTCGTGCTTATACATATAAGGTGGGAAGTTTCATGTACGGCTTATGTTTACTACTTTTAAGCTACAGTGGTATCATGTCTGAAACCTAATTCAAATATGATACTGACAATGGAAAAAGCGTTTATCTGTATGAGCATTCAGCATGGTTGCTGTTTTGCTTAAATGCCCTCAACTTGTATACAATACTTATATTGACCTACTATTGTTGTTAGGCATTTTCTAGCTGCCTGTGACTAATTTCAATCCTATCACAGAGTTTTCTTGGCAACATGTACGCAGAGGATATTTGTCATTCCCTTCCTCTGAATATAGCTTATACAGCACCTGGTATTCTCTGAGAGTCTCTCTTCCAAGCACAGTGCACTCACTGCTGTGGTGCCCAGAACTGGACATAGTATTCCAGATGGGCATAATATTCCAGATGGACATAGTATTCCATAGAACTGGACATAGTATTCCAGATGGGCATAATATTCCAGATGGACATAGTATTCCATAGAACTGGACATAGTATTCCAGATGGACATAGTACTCCAGAAGGGAAACGATACTATCACTTCCCTTGACCTACACTATCTAGGTCAAGGGAAGTGATAGTATTCTGTTCTGCTTTGGTCAGGCCCCCTGTAGAATACTGTGTCCAGTTCTGGGCACCATAGCTTAGAAAGGATATTTACAAACTGGAACATGTCTAGAGGAGGGCAACCAAAATGGTAGAAAGCCTGGAAATCATGTCCTGTGAGGAGTGACTTAAGGAGCTGGGTGTATTTAGCTTGGAGAAGAGAAGGTTAAGAGGTGACATATTAGCTATGTTTAAAGAACTGAAGTGATTTCATATGGAGGATAGAGTAAGCCTGTTTTCTGCTGCTGCATAGATTAGGACACAGAGCAGTGGCTTCAAACTTCAGGAAAAGAGATTCTGTGTAAACATTAAGAAGAACTTGCTGATGGTAAGAGAAGTTTGACAGTGGAATATGTCACCTGGGAGTGTGTTGGAGTCTCCTTCTTTGAAAATTTTTAAGCAGAGACTGGATGACCATCTGTTGGGAATGCTTTGATGGTGTATTTCTGCATGGCAGGGGGTTGAACTCAATGGCCCTTGTGGCCTTTTCCAGCTCTGTGTTTCTATGATTCTGGCATGACCTCCGCACATGCAAATGTGAGCTCAGGGGAAGCGTCACTGCCTTTATTGTCAATGGATGCAACGGGTGCATGCCCAAGTAGGCACTTACATTGCAACCATTGATTACAATGGGATGTGACATTGTTTTTCACAGGGCTTCCTGAAACAGATCTCCTGCATCTAGGATAGGCACACTGCACAGTGCTAAACAGTCCTGCCCTGCTTAGCTTCCAATATGAATTAAGTTCCGTTGCCTTCATGGTGTTCGGCAGCCATGGGCCTGCTAGATTACTTCAATTCTCTTGACATGGATCTACCTTTATATATATGGAAAAACTAGTCTCTGCCAAATGTGTCAGCCAGGTTATTACAACTGCACTGGAATTCTGCCTTTTTTTACAGGTCCACTGATAGTGCTTGTTTTTTGTTCCAATGCTTCTATGAAGTTTAAAAATCTGTACAGTTTAGGTTCACAATATTTTCTGTGTCACTGCCTGCTGTATGACATTCCCATGCATTAAAGTAATCCATTATTGTCTTTGTGGTGTACCTTTTGGTCATTTCTGATTTATGGCATCCCTAAGGTGAATATGTCATGGGGTTTTGTTGGCAAGATTTGTTCCGAGGGGGTTTGCTCTTGCCTTCCTCTGAGACTGAGATGGTGTGACTTGCCCAAGGTCAGCCAGTGGGTTTCTATGACTGAGCAAGGATTCAAACCCTGGTCTCCAGAGTTGTAGACTGACACTGAAACCACTATGCCACCCTGCTCCTTGTAGAGGCACTCTTTTCTGAGGTTTTTCAGATTCTGGAACTCTCTACCTCAGGTAATACTGAGATGAATATTCTCCACTCTTTTGAAAGAACTTTCATGTCTGTGTGTTTGTGCCTTCAAGTCACCTGGGTTACCCCATGAATTTCATAGGGTTTTCTTTGGCAAAATATTACTCAGAGGTGATTTTGACAGTTCCTTCATCTTCAACAGATGCTGCAGCACCTGGCATTTGTTGGCAGTCTCCCATCCAAGTACTAACCAGAACTGATCATGTTTAGCTTCCAAGATTGGATGGGGTCTGATGCTTTTGGGTATTTAGGCAAGGCTCAAGAGCTTTCATTCTCCCCAGAAATGTGTGTGAGAGATATTTTGAACAGACACACTTCTCAGAACTTTTGTGGAAATGTTGGCTTATCTTAATTTACATGAGGTGGCTGAAGTTTCATCCCTTTTTACACTTTGAAACACACACACACACACACACACATGCACATACACACACATGATCTCACCACTGCTTATAGCACTGTGTGAAGCTTTTGGACGTTTTTCCTGGGCTAGAGTATCCTATGGGAATGGCATTATAACATTATTATCATCTTTTTTGTAAGCGATAATGGACACAGGAAAGATGACTGTCCCAGCAGGTTTCCTACAGGAGGAGCCATCTTTTTAATCTACAGAAGTCTGGACTTTGGAAATAACACATGACGGGCAACAGTGTCACCTACAGTGTGCTATTTTTTCAGGGCAGTGAGAACATACTTTACTTTTTCCAAAGTAAGGTAAACCACTAGTAATACTGCTGTGATTTGGGTGTTTGTGACTTTTTCATTTTACTTTTTAGGGTGTCAGTGGGTGGATGTAGTTTTGAGGCACTTTGAGGAGGTTTCTTTAAAAATTCTGTTTTTTACCTTTATAGATGAGTCATTTAAAAAAAAAAAGTGGTGGAAAAGTGACAAATAATTTGATAAGTGACATAATGAGAATGTCTGAGAAAAGTTAACAGTAACAAGTAAAATATGTAAATAAATAACAGTAAAGATTCTGTTTAAAAAGTCATCTTCCAAAGCTCTGTAAATTCACCTGGGAACAGCTAATGACAAATTCCTATGATTATTCTGCCCCATATGTAAAATAATAATAATAATAATACTAATAATAATAATAATAATAATAATAATAATAATAAAAACCTGGCATACCTATGTTATCTTATCTAAACCTACCTAGCTTGTCTAAGTCTATCCTGAAAATTTTCCAGGAAATTACCTTTCTCCAGTATTTGGGGGGGGGGTTCATTCCCTGCTCGCTCTGAACAGCACTCCCCCGCCAATAAAAAAAAATCACCCCTAAATAGGCCATCCCTCAAGGGACATTTTCCCCCTGCTTTTCTTGTCGACCTTCTTCCACAGCATTAAGACCTTCCTGTTTAAGGAATTGTTTGAGACCTCTAAGGACCCGTGTTTTACCTTGACTTAACTGGCCCTTCTTTCTGAAATGATTCTGAAATGTTTTTAATGGTTTATTTAGATTTATATTGCCCTTCAAATGCATTACCCAGGAGCCTTCTAGTAAGAAAAAACTAAAATTAAAATAAAAAAAAATTACAAAATGGTGTAGGCATTAAAAACCTAAAAACAGCAACTGAAAAAAAAACTTCAGAAACAAAAATAACTGGTAATAAAAGCAGTGACCAAATTAAACAAACCCCTCGAGTTTTAAAATGTTAAGTGTTTTATGGCTGACATCCTTTTGTTGATAAGATTTTTAAAAATATTTGGATGCCTTGTATTATACTTGATTATTTTACATGTAGGCTGCCTTGAAGTGCCTAAGGGAAGGTTGTTGTTGTTGTTGTTGTTGTTGTCGTCGTCATCTTTATAGTCCTTCAAGTTGACTCTGACTTATGGCAACTCTCTCATAGGGTTTTCCTGTCACGATTTATTCCAAGGAGATTTACTGTTGATGTCCTCTAAGGCTGAGAGAGCGTGATTTGCACTAGTCACCCAGTGGGCTTCTGTGAGCAAAAACTCTACTCTCCCAGAGTCCTAATCCAGAGCTCAAGCTACCACACCACACTAGTATACAGATATTAAGCAAATAATCAGCATTACATTAATCATTAAAATGATCTCTGGTTGCTGTGTCCTATTAATATGTGCATATAGGCTGATATATCTTGGAGGAATATTTACATAAAACAGTGCTCATGTAGACCAACAGCATTTAAATCTCATAGCACTATGAATGTTTAATAGTGTTTTAACACTTCAGGCTGGTTAGGATGTAATGGGATACCACTGTTCAAAATGAATATGGACATCATGGGAAACTAGTTAGTTTTGAAGCAAAAGCTTTCAGTTTCTTCCTCATGTGAAGGCTGACAGGTAAGGAGGCACAATGAAGACTTGAAGAGGCCCATTCTGAAGCAGGGGTCCTTTCATACTATACAAGTATAGTGATATGATTCCATTTTGATTTCCATAGCAATGTCCTATCAGATTTACAGCTTAGGGAGGGGTGATTAGACTTCCCAGGCAGAGAACTCCAATGCTTCACCAGACTATAAAACCCAGGATCCTATAGGATGCAGGCATGGAATCATTGGTATCACTGCATAGTGTGAAAGGGCCCCAGAATAGTGAAATAGTGAATATGACTTTAGAGCATTCATGGAATCATAGCATTGCAAATTGTTCATCTCTAGGATTTACATAAGCAACATTTAACTGGAAAAAAAGTCAAATTCTTTTCTGAAACCAGTTGGCCTTATCTTGTCAGAATTCTGTATGTGACTTTTGGGATACTGTTAGGTTCCAGCCCCAGTGCCCTGGGATTGTAAACTTCTAAAATAAGTTTATAAAAGTAGACCACTTACGTGCTGTGCATGTATATTTCATGACGTAAAAGACCTCCCCCCACTTTTATAAGCACTCCTGTTTGGTTGCTCTTTGGATATGGAGATACTCTAAGCATGTCCCACCAGCATTTGGTGGAAAAGATTTCTGAAAACATTGTTACTCTTCAAATCATTTCATACTTATAGCAACCCTATCCTACAGTTTTCTAAACCCATTAGATGGAGGGATGGAGGGATGGATGGACAGACAAACAGACAGACAGATGGATAAGTTTGGCAAAATTATTCAGAGGATGTTTGATTTCTCAGAATGGGACTTGTCCAAGATCGCTCAACTAGGTTTCTGTGGATTTGAACCTTGCTTTCCTAAAGTCATAGTCCAACATTTTGAGCACTATACTATGCTGGCTTTCAATTGAAATCATGCTAATTGTTAAAAACCTAATAAAAACGGTTGGGGAAATCCCATTAAATTAGTGGATGAAGGCTACAGTCCAGTGATACAGTGTGCATTTTGTATCTGTTCACCTGTATTTTTAACCTTCTGATAGGCAGATTCAGTAACTGTATTGAGAAGGTCCTTGAGTATCTTCTGACTACATGGAAATTCCAAGATACTGTCAGCTAAGATTAGGATGAGAGTTTTTGGAAAAGCTAGGTTGGCATGTCTTTTATTTCCCAAAGTCCCAGAAAATTACAATGCCACCTTTGTCACCTGCCCATGGGGCCATTTAATGGACAGCTAGAATATGCTTTGCTTTCATGCCTCCACTCTCCCCTCGTGGGACATTTTTGTCTGACTAGATTACTAGATGGCAAAAAACAAGAGGTTTGTTCACACACACACAGACACAGACACACACACAAACTTATGAGAGCCAGCATGTAGTAGTTTGAGCGTTGGACTATGACCCTGGAGGCCTGGGTTTGATTCCCCACTCAGCCATGGAAGCCCACTGGTGCTTCAGACACTCTCAGCCCCAGAAAATGCTGTGATAGGTTCACCTTTGGGTCACCATAAATTGGAAACGACTTGAAGGCACACAGCAACAAATATCTACTTGTATATGGGAAGTAGAGATAAAGTTCTAAAATGGCTACTTGTAGGTTTTAGGGGGATCTGGATTATATCCACATCTATTTATTTAAATATTTAAATGTTGTCTTTTAGGGCAAATGCCCCCACAAGACTGTTCCCTTAAATAATAGCATGCAGCATGGTTGCATTCAAATGAAAATGCTACATTTAAAACAAGGATTTAAAATATATTTCAAAGACCACCGACATTTAAAAGCAGAAATGAACCACTGAAATCAATCTAGATCTATCTGCACTATGAGCTATCTTGTTTAAATCTTGTTTACAAATTTTGGCTTGTTTTAAGCTGGCTTGTTTCCAGCCGGCCCCTCTCTAAACTGCCTCACTAGATGGACTTTATAGAATTTTACAATCTCTCTTTCTCTGTCTCCCTCCAATTTTTTTTTTAAATGTGACATTACCAGTGGATAGTGTAGCTATAGCCAACTGTTGAGACTTCCCAAAACACCTAGGTTATCCTCTGTCCGGAATTTTCTTTAATAGCTGGTTGCTCATATAGTATGAGAAATTTTCTGCACAGCTTATATGAGTGGTGTGTCAGTAATCAGAACACAGTTTTACTTGGTTTATTCTGTCTTTGGTAGAAAAGGACAAACCTGGATACCCTTTTTTTTTTAAAAGAAAACTTACTAATTTGAATGATGCCAACCAATAACACAGCTGAGTCCAATGTCAATACAGCCTGCATCAATTATTAAGTAGAGGAATGAAGTACAAAGGATTATGAGACAAGGAGAAGCATGTTTGGATATCTTGTTATGTACGGAGTCTTTGACTTAACTATTAAATTCACTGTTGTAATCTGTTTCCCATACAAGGTTTCCTGTGGTTTGTACAGCAGCACACACTGGTGTTGATGTATAATATATTCACATAGGTGTTCAATTCACAGAGGTATAAATCAGTGTTTGGAACTTGTTTGTTTAAATGGATGGCGAGTAATAATTTTGAAGTATTGACTGAGCAGTGGGAAGTTTTCTGGCCAGCACCTCTCTAAACTGCAAACCCCAGGATTCCATAGGATGTTGAAAGTGGAATAATAGTGTGATAACAGTCCAGTGCAGAAACAGCGTAACTTTCCACAGTTAGTCAAATGCTCATCACTGAGTCCTCAAACAATAGAAAAATGCAAATATTGACTCCATAAATGAAAAGATTATGTTTTCCATTAAAAGTAGTGCAAGAGGCCTGCCTCTAATTCATAATCCGTTTATTTTGGGAGAATATTCGTAATTTCAATGAAGACACAGAAAAAGTAGTTGTGAATGGCAGTATATGGTCTCAGTCTAGAAGAAAAATGTGTATTTTTAACTGAGAGAACAGTTTCTGCCACTGAGACATATGCACAAAGGGTATGCATTTTGGAATATTGTTAGAAAGCAAAATCCCTGTGAATTTATCAGGAATGTTCAGTGAATGAAAAGAATCATAAGCTCCAAAAGATATAGGGAATCCCAAGGATGACAAAACACCTTGGGAAGAATATTGTTGAATGGAAGAACCATCTGAGAAGAAAGAATGAAGCAGACTTTACCCCAGCTCAGCTTCTACTGATTGGCTTGCAGCTTACCAAGCTTCCTTTCAGTTAAACAAAAATTATAGATGACAGGCATGGAATTCCATCTAATGCAGTGGTTCTCAGCCTTTGGTTCTTTAACTGCCTTGGCCTATGGTGAGAGATTCTGGGATGTGAAGTCTAAAGCTGCTGGAGAACCAAAGGTTGAGAACCATTGATAGATGAGCTTTTCCGGAGGTTATGTATGGGTTCCACCATGCACCAAAAATACTGTTATACAAAGGAGACCGATCAGTGCAATTGACCCTAAGTTGGGCATGATTTTTTGTGAGAATGAGGTTCAAACAGTGCTTTGCCTTTAGCATACAGAATGCCATTACACCTATTATTTTTCCTTATTTGGAAACAAGTGAATAGGAGGCAGCCAAGCTCAGCACCAAGAACCTTGCTTGGATTGCGTTTTAAAATGAGCAGACCTTGTTTGTACTTCCTGAACTAAAATGTGAAACAAAATGCACTTATTATTCTATTTTCTTGTTTTTCCAGACTTTACAAAGAAGTTATTTGATCAAATAACTTTGCAAAGTTATTTGATCAAAGTTTGTAGAAAAATTGTATATTTTTTAAAGGTGATGTTAGATAAAATAGAGTTAGGAAATCTGGAGTCAATATTTCAAGTATGTTTATCTTTTTCTTTTCTTTTTGCACAGTTAAGTATTAAGGATAGCTCTTTATTTATTGGTGAGGCACACAATGTTTATTTATGGCTTGTTTTATTTGTCTTTTTACTTTTATGTTGTTTAGTTTGTAGGTGTTTTTGTAAAATTTTTAATAAAAATATTTTAAAAATTGTGTAGAAAAGTGCATGAACATTTGGAAAAAATAGAGAAGAGTGACAAAAATACACACATTGGGCAAAAATCTCTATGAAGAGACATAGTTTAGAGAAAATTGAGTACAGAAATGTGTACATTGGGGAACTGTATACAAAAATGGATGTGAATTTTAATGAAGCCTTCAAAAAATTGCAGAAATAGGATGAAATAAACTTGTGTTTGAAAAATATCAACAGTATAAAAAGCTCAGAAGGCAGATTCATTCACCCATAATTTAAACCTTTGTGCGTATGTGTTTGGGGATGGGGAGTGTAGCATTTTATGGTTATGTTCTAAATTACTACATGTACCTTTAGTTTGCTTATTCAAAAAACTCCTTTAAAAATTATGGGGACCTTTTTTCTGAATCGAAATTGCAGGCCAGCAGATAGACAAAGAGTTAAAGCATCCTCTCTCTTGTGATGGGTTCCTCATCTTAATAGGGATCCCTGCTCTTTTCTTCTTTCTGAGTAAGGAAAATAACAAATATGGCCACAAGCTTTATACTGTAGATGTTTGCTTTGAACGTTCTTTGGAAAGAATTGCCTGTTCTTTATATGGTACCTTCTCTATGTGTATGCATGTTGTGGTCCCTTCTATTTAAACACAAGAATCTATCAAAAAGAACTTTTATATAAAAGTTTCTCAACCTATTTTTCTTCATATCTGCCTTTTGTCAGAGCTTTCTTTAGTCTGCCTTTCAGGATACTGAAAACCTCTGGTTAGTGTGAGAGCTCATGTAAAGCCTTCTTCATTGCTGTTAGTGGGAGATTGCTCTTTTACGTTCACCTTCCATTTAAGTTTTTTTTTTTTTTTTTTAATCACCAGATCTTTGCTAAATCTTTTCAACCTTCATTTTTTGGCACTCTTTCCATCTTTAGGAGAATAGCAGAGACAAAATACTTATGTGGATTTTATCTTAAGTGATGTTTTAAAAGGCTGCTTACCTCCAAAAACAGTCCCATTCAGCTGAAGACACGCAGATGGGTTTTCTTGGTAGCACAAAGCCCTTTTTTAAAATCAGTTTTATCTTTCTGGTCTCCAGTTGGGATGCTGCAGACGAGTCATCCCTTTCTTTGTCTAATTCAAGGTTGCATCCTTTACCTTCACATGTGGAGATGAGTAAATATTTCAGTGTGGATCTCTGCTGAGACACTCTCATTATTTCAGTCAGATCTTTCCAAATGCCACTTGTTTAGCCGTGAACGAGCCATTCTTATTATTCTGCTGCTTGTTTGAAGCAATAGTGCTAACAGTTCTGGGAACTTAAGCAGCAGCCTTATGATTAGCTCTAGATTGGCTGGATATTACAAACACACACACACATTTCAGGGCACATTGCAGACTAATCTTTTCATCCCTTCACATTCCAAACCCAGCTAGTGCTTTGATATTTGGCAGTGACAATAGACATCCATTTAGTGCATCAAGCTTAAATAGTCTTTTCTCCCCCCAATAACAGTAGCAAGGATAAATCTGTTTTAGGAAATTTTCGGTGTTTAGATTACGACTAGAAATGTAATTCAGACTGGTACTTGATTCATTTTGATTTTGATTTTCAAAGTTGGAAAGACTATATCTTTTCTTGGCTAGATGTTTGCATGGATGTGTCCCAGCTCTGAAAAGGCTGGTGTTGTAACTATTGTTCTTAAGAGTGTATACACATCTAGCCCCAGAGGTGGAAGCTTCAAGAAGTTCTGGACATTGACACCTCTTTTCTTTCAAATTTAGCTGTTGGTGTCAGAAAGTAGACCTCCTTCTTTCTCATTGTGGCCTTCTTCACTATCTTGGATGCTAGAATATAGCACCCAAGTGAAAGGGAAGGAATATGAAAAGTAACTACATAGCAGACACTTAAGAAAAAGCAGGGACTGATTTCTGGAATTTATTTATATGTTGCTTGGCAAATTGCAGCATCTGTGTATGAGACAGAGAAAGAGAGGATATGAGCCACGGAAGATTATCTAGGTAGTGAAGGAAGTCCCAGATGGCCTCCAAATTCACTGTGAAGTTTAGAGTGGCTGTTTGTGCAGAAGAGGAAAACCAAGAAGGGAGAGTTAAAAAACAAAGTTGCATTAAATTTGCTTTTGTTAATATAGATAGATAGACAGATAGAATTTGGAAATACAGTTATATAAGTAGTAATACAATATCATACAACATCATCCTAGGGAAGACTGTGACTGTATAACTTGTGTTCCTTCTCTGTTTGTTGTCAGGGAGCTAACTTGATAGCCTTGAAATAAATTAACTTAAAGGTCCCTTCTTGTGGTTCTTGATCTTTAAACTTGAAATGGGGAGCCTTTCAAATTTAGACAGGGGACTATCCTCTGTAAAGTGGGAGATGAGGATACTCTAATTAATTTACTTGTGTAAAGTATGGCTGAATTCTGAACTTTTTTTTTTTTAGCAGATAGTGGAATGAAATATGGGGGAAGATATTTCAATCTCTTTCCAAAAGTAGGAATCCCATGTAGAGAAATTATATTGTGGTGCAAGGGCAGAGGCACATTTTGGTGTCTAAGGCAAGAAAAATGAATGGCTGCCCTCAGCGATGGTCCTCATTGAAATCTGCTGTTATGGGAGGACTGAGACAGGACAGGTGATGACAAGGGGCCCTTTTTAACAAGACAACTAGGGGCAATTCTCCTCCCAGTCCAATAACAGTTCAACTCTTTTGGAAAATTAGAAAATTTTGGCTTATAATCAGAGCTGCTGCAGAAACTAAGGCTGCTGTGATGAGTGGGGCCATCCATATCTAAGTATCTATATAATAAAGATATTCAGGATTAGCAAAGATATAGGTTCTGTTGCATTCAAAATGAGTGTAGTCATGGTATCTGTCAAAAGCCCTTTATAAAAGTTTAGGGTTTAGGGAATGAGTGAATACCAGTGAAAGCAGTAGAGAGAAAACAACTAAAAAGTATTTGTCCTCGGACACAAGGGCAAAACAATAAAAGTTTATAGACCTGTGAAGATAAGTGAATGTTGATGTCCCAACTCCAGAATAAAGAATCCACACACCAGAACTTGGATTAACTAAGAGCCACCTTTATTGATTTTAATCTTTATTTATTTTATAACTATATACACATTATGGGCTTGGAGGGAGCGGCAAGGGGAAATTGTGGGACCAGCTGAGGTCAGGTGACAAGCCACTGTTCTCCGTCCCCCACCTTCCCTTGGGCAATCTGCCTGAGCCTGTCGAGCCACCCAGTTGCTACTGGTTGCTCGCCGGCTGCTCTATAGGGTGGGGAGGTACTCCCAGGGTAACTCCCACCGAAGTCGCAGGACCCTTCAGACAGGAGTTAAATCCTGATGTTACCTCAAGAGTGTGCCCCTTTTCTCGCCATCTAGGTTGCACGACTCAATAGGCGGATTCAGGGGCTTCCCAAAATGGGTGCCCAAGGCAGCCACCAGAGCTGTTATTTTTCTCCCTACCTGCCACGAACAAGGGACAAGCATCTGCTTAGTCCCTTTTACCCAACAGGCCGAGCAGGGCAGCCTTCACCCTTTGCTGCAATTCCTCCACAAACAACCGATTACCTTCTTTTGACAAATACACACCATCAGGTCTGTAAAGGCTTTCTTGGCTAATTACAATAACTGGATGAGGAATGAAATGACCCAGACCCTTAGCGAGTGCATTACATATCCCTTGGTTAGCCCTCCTGCAGGCAACATCTAGTCACTTTGGGTTTCCTTCCACTGGCCACACCTTTTATGGCAAAATCACTGAAGAAAGAATTGTGACATCTGGCCAGCACGTTTTGATGTAGAATAAGAGCTTTGCCCTTGAGCAAGCCCAAATCGTTACCACCCAAATGGATGACCAGGACATTCGGTGACAGCTGAGGAGGTCTCTCGAACAAGAGAGACAGAAGGCCGCACCATCGCAGTCCCCTCCTGCCCAGCCACTTGATGATTGCCATCCTGTTGAGCCCGAGTTGGGATCCCGCAGAAGACTTCCTAACATACCACTCTGCCCAATAAATCATACTGTGGCTGCAGATGGTAACTCGGAGCCTGCCCTCACCAGACCTGTGAGCTTAACGGAAGATAACAAAAGGGGGGGGGGAAGGGAGGAAATTGTCAGTACCCCTGATATTCAAAATCTAATAGGGCGGACATACCGTAAGGCTGCGGAAGACTTCCATTGCCCAGTGTGTCTTACAGCTTGGTGCCCCATTCCCATTGCAAATGCTGTTGAAGCTGCAATTATATGAACAGAGTGAGTTCCAAATTTACATCCCTCCAAACCAAGGATAGACAAGGCCTTCATGGTAATGCTCCAAAATTGATACCTGGTCAATGGGGTAAGGTCACAATGGCAAAACAGGGGTCCAGGGCTAACTTCCCTAAGCAACAGGTATTTGTGCAGGGCTGCCACAGGACAAAGGGTGCTGTCATCGCACTTGCCCAGCTCTATGGTAGTACCTACTCCCACCTGATCCATCTTGGAATGCCGTACCCTAATAACCGCCCTATTGGCAGATAACGACACATCATCGAACCAGAGTGCCCAGTTGCCCTTGTCTGTCTTAGACATGCACACCAATTTGCTAATCCTGAGGACTCCAAAAAAGGCTGTCAAGGCTTCAGCATGAAAAAGGGCAGTTTCGTACTCAGTACCGCATACTGCTGGCCACACCCCTGCCAGCCCTTTGAGAATATGCGTTGACAGAGGCTCCCTGGCATCCTGTGAAGGGCCCCTCTCTTGTCCCCATCTCTCTAGGTTTTTCCAGATCCTGAAATCCCCCGTGTTGTCCTGCATGCCCCTTGCCTTAGACGCAAATGACAGTGCTGCCAACCTGCTGCGGGTGGTAGCGGGGGATAGGGTTTTCTCTTTCAAGGAATGGCTCCAGTGGAATGGGCAGGAACATAGTTTGCCAATCTCCCCCTCTGGCCAACATTTGGCCTCCGGCGAGGCATCAGTGACAGGGTTGGCTGCCCCAGGCCACCACGATGGGCATGGGGTGGGTGCCATATAGTCCATCCCCTTCGCTGACACGGATGTACCGTTGAGTGACCATTTGTCTCAGGCCACAGTGGACAAGGAAACACAATACTGCAATATGTGATCTATTAGTACCAGCCATTCCTGGTGTAACCCCCTATCTGCCCTAAATCTTTCAAAATCCCACCCTGCGCTTGTGTAACTCCTGCTGGTGCTGGAGGCTAATAACAAGGCGATAGCCCTGTCTACCTCAGTTCTCCAAGACTCCATAGTTCCCTTGGCATCGGGATGGCATGGGCATCCCTGTCTGCACATTCCAGACACTCCAGGGCCAACCCTGACCCAACAAATCACTACACCCCCTGAATCTATACTGTTACAACCATATTGATCTGACTCACCCAATTGAGCTGGAAGGCCATCCAATGAGCCCACACCGGTGAGATCGATGGAGGTAGAAGGCCCCGCTTCTAAACTAGATCCTTCCCCACTGACCTGAAGATGCTTTTTTCCAAAGCCTCTAGACGAGTTAACATCATTTGGTGAAATGAATCCACTGCACCCTCGTGCATCTTGCCAGTCTTTTGGCACTTAGCCTTGTGCTTCTCTAGTTCCTCCAGCTGTGCCATAATGGAGGCCCTCGCTGCTCTCTCTTGAAAATGGGGGGGACAGAAACAATCCCTATGGGGTACCTGCACTGAAGGCCAGCCACCCTCACCAGTTCCCCAAACCCAACCAAGCAACTCCAGCAAACAAACTGTTCTGCCGACTTCTCTGTCATCTGCTCTGTCTCCACTCCGCTCCGCGCTGCGGATTCAAAGAGACCACGTGTGGGTTGAGCTTGGAAATAAATGGCCTCCGTCCCGCTCCCAACACGTGGTGCAGACTGGCACCGCCCACGCCATCTGCTGTTGGTGGCCTCCTCTGGGGAGGGCATCAAACTCCTCCCCTCCAAGCAGCATAGACTGTGCATGCTCAGGGAGGCCTTCTTTCAGCACCAGTGTAATGCAGTAGTTTTCTAAGATCTATAAGTGATTTTTAGGAATCTTCTTCACTTTATCTAGCAGCAGTTGCTGGGGATCAGTCTGGTTATGTGGTTTCAGACTTTCACATTTGTGTCAGAGAGTTTGGTTGAGAGAAGAGTTCTAAGCAACCTGCCTTCTCCTTTGCAAACCAATTATTGGTGTTGCTTTCTGGATTCTAGCAAAGGATTTTATGTGTAACACACGTGACATTATTAACACTGATCTATTAATTTCCAACTCCTTTTTGGACAGGAACATTACACTATGTGACATGTGCAATTTCATTAGAGCATGTGAGTGCAGACCCAATTAGTCTATCTTACATGCCAAAGAAGGCTCGGATTGTATAAGGAATGTTTTAGCCCAAAACTTTTTTTTTATGGGTGGGTAGAGAAGAGCTGGAGGGAATGTTGGCATTGGTTGGAAAATGCAACAGGAACAGAATGTCTTTCATCTCTGGCATTCACACCTAATGAATGCTCTTATGTGTGCACAGTAACAAAATGCTCTGCATTATGTGCCTGAATAAAAGTAACATTATTCTTATCTCAAATTCTCTCTGTGCCAAATCTGCTTCTGGCTTTTCCATTACTATTCAAGATGAGCAGAACATTTAATAATCAGCTCAGTTGCTTCTCCATATATGCTCAAATACTCTTCAGATCTGTGATTTTGATTAAGGTGAGTGCGCATGTGCATGCACCCACGAAAACACATCATGGTGGTGTGTCAAAGAGCTATGTGGTTCAAGAGATCTTTCACAAGCATATGAAGTTTTATAAGGGAGTCAACTTGCAACCCAGACACTGGATGCCAAGAATGCTTGTATCTCTTCTTTACTACCATGAGATTTCACTGCTTTTAGCATGTTAACCAAATCTAAAATCTATCATTTATCTTTTCATTCATCTCTAGAAGCCAGTCTAGTTGTAGAGACTTTAGGCAAGTTAAAGTTCTGTGAAAACTCAGTGAGTAAAAGAACAAGCAACAGTGACACAGATACAGTTTTCACCAGGAAAAACCTGGACCTTATCACCACTAGTCACAAAACACTAACCTAAAGTAACAAAGTCTCAGACTGCTTCTGCATTTTGAGTCCCCAGAGAAGCTTCTGAATGACCGGTGAAATTGTTCAGCAAAGGTAATATATGGGCTTGTTTGTAGAATCCTAGATATGTTTAGTAAGCAAATGACTTTGCTTCTCTTGATATGAATGACAAGGCTGAAAGTTTGTCTTTCCACAAGTAAAATTCAGAAGTTCTGACACATTTTATAATCCAAGGGCAGTTACTTGAATATTTATGTGGCCTTAGCAATCTGTAGATGTATCTTGATTATAGAGAGTAATGAAGCTAGTTTCCAATATATTGGTATACATTTTTTCCACCTATCAATAGAAAATATGACTATATATCAATCAGAAGACATACGAATACAACTTTTGCAAGATATAAAGTATGATATCAATTGCAACAGTTAAAAAAGCTTTATTAGGATAAGCCAATCCAGGGCTTTGAAAGAGAATGGCGAGAGGTATTGGACAAAAGAATTAAATAGGGGAAAAGAAAGAAGGCTGTGAGAAAGGAGGAAGACAAAATGAGGTGAAAAAAGATAAAATGTAAATACTTAAATGTAAGCTAAAAGTAATAGTTTACAATTGTGGTAAAAAAGAGATAATGTATGGAATTGAATGCTTATATGGAATGGAATGTTAAACTCAGATTCAACTGGGAAAATTGATGTTGGAAGCGGGGAGGGTTTTTTTAAATTGTTTTTTCATTGAACATTTTAATAAAAATTTATCTAAAAAATTGCTTTTATTAAGACATGCCTTTCCCCCCCAAAAAAGAATATAATGATTCATAAGTAATTGGGAACAATGATCCTGGAAGTGTGTTTCTCCAGATGGCCTTAGTTTTTAATTTTTTAAAAAGCTTTGTGGATTCTTTATTTTTGATTTTGGAAAGCTATTTTTAAGAAATATCTCTTTATTGTACATTGCTTTGTGGTAAACAAATACTTTTGATAAAATAAATGATTAAAATAATCTTGGGCTTGAATCTGTTGTCTGAGATTGCTGTGGCTATGCACTGAAGAGAGTTACTATTCTTCGTTTGGTATATAACTGGCACTTCTGTTTACATATGTAGATTTGTGGGCAAGGGTGACCCCAAGGGCCATTTCTGGTTGGCTGGTTGATGTAATGTACCAATCAGAGTCCTAGATAATTCCTTGCTAGTGGCACACTGGTGAAAAAAGTTATCCTCTGTTAGAGTTCTGCTGCAACTGTGTCAGTTTATGGTCCACAGCCTGCCCTAGAATCAGAGTACTGGGCACTTTAATACAAAGCTACTTAGCGTGGTGGTTCAGGGACCAGTGCTGGTCTACCAGCCATTAGCTTCTGGTCCCTGGCCAGTTTCTAGGAAAAAAAGAAAGAGTTGTTGCCCATGGGCACAAGTATGGCATCAGACCTTGGCACATTGGAAGAACTAATTGCTGGTCCTTCACATTAAACAGTTTTAAGAATCACCAGTCTGACTATGTATGCATGTATGTATATGTTTATATATCATATATATATATATATAGAGAGAGAGAGAGAGAGAGAGAGAGAGAGCGCGCGAGCATAAAATATGCAGGATTTTATGCCGTGTTTTACAGGTGTGTACAACATATACTGCTTTACTGGGCATATTTCACTGAATGGCATTAACAGTTAGGGTGAGAAAACTGAGGTTGGTGAATTGTGAGGAAGGCTATAATTGAGAACACAATGTTAAAAAATACAAGTTTGCAAAGCAGTGCTCTAAGTTTGCAGAGAATTGTTTTTCATTGATCACAGTCATTCTAATAGGGAATCCCCAGTCTCACATCTGTAAGAGTGAAAAAAGTGATTTTTCACACTAAATGAAGAAGTGGGCTGAAATACCACAAGACAGTTCTCACTGACACAAGCATTTTACATTTGTTTGGACAGGTACAATTGAAAATGTTACTTGTTACTTATGAAACCCTAAATGGCTTGAAGTCCAAGGGATTATATTATCTCTCTTACCTTTGGGAGAACCCTCTCAAGGGGTCCTCCTCTCTGTTCCACCACCCACATAGGCACATCTAGTGAGTTTATGGGAGAGGGCCTTCTTGGTGTATGTTCACATGCTCTGGAAGTTCTTTCTGAAAGAGGCCAGAATGTCCTTCTCCCTGTTGTCCTGCTTGTTGTTGTTGTGTGCCTTCAACTTGTTTCTGACTCACAGCAACCTCAAGGCAAACCTATCACAGGGGCTTCTTGGCAAGATTCGTTCAGAGGAGGGTTTTGACTCTGTCTTCCTCTGACACTGAGAGTGTGTGGTTTGCCCAAAGTTACCAGTGGATTTACATGGCTGAGTGGGGATGTGAACTCTGGTCTTCAGAGTCATAGTTCAACACTGAAACCACTGTGCTGACTCTCTGTAATCCTTTTATTAATAGGCATTTTTATTGCAACAGTCTTTTTTGGGAGCTGGTAAAATGTTATAATGAAAGGACTTTTAATAGACGTGGGCTGTACTACTTTTACTGATTTTTTTTTCTCAACTGCGTTTTAACAAAAACTTTTTGTATGCTTTTGGCTGTACTTGTTTAAAACATGTAAACAAATACAAAACAAACAGAATAATGTCAGAATAATGTCAAAATAATGTTAGGGGAAAAGGCAGGGTATAAGTGGTGGTGATGATGGTGATGATGACAATGACAACAATAATTATGCTGGGAAATTATGGTGGGAAGAAGAGAAATTAAGATTTTGGTTTGCATTTGACAGAAGCTTAATGAGCGCAATCTTTATAGTAGGGTTTCTCTGCTGATGTTACTTTGTGATTTACAGCATAGCTGAAAAGGAGAAAATTCTATTAGAGAACTTGATTCTGCCTTTTCTATTTTAAAATGAAAATATTTCTTTAAGAATTTAGTGCTGACACTGTCCTTTGGATATACTGACATCAAAAAACTTGATTTCCCCATCCCCACTCTGTGTTTAACTTTATTACATTGTCAGGTGAGCAATATATACATGCGTCTCTCAAGATTTAAAATATTTGTTTGAAAATGCCTCAGCTATTAAAAAAAGGTCATATTAAGTGTTATAACAGTTATTATTTTTTACTTTTTACGCAACTTCGCAAAACTTTTTCAACATGCCATGTATCTGGAGTTTCTTGTTTGGGAGATAAAGATATATGCATTTTTTTTAATATGTAAAGTGATTTATTTATATGTGAGTGTGTGAGAAAGCCACTAATGAAAGATTGAAAGTTGCTTGAAGGAGATTTTGAATTGTTTTACGTGACTTGTCTTGGTTGATTTTAACTTGTGGTGGACAGCTAGGCGTTGCTTCTGAGTCACTGCCCTAAGAACTTCTGTGAAACTTAGCAGATCATTTCTCTTTTGCCCATCTGCCTCCCGACTTTGCCAGACCAAGAAAGATAGCGTTTGTTGCAGGATTTATGTAACAAATGCTATTCATTTGATAAAAATCAGTAAGGCATTTTGCTAAGATACGAACTTTCCTGCTCTGAGCGTTAGGTAGTCCAAAGGGTGTCTTGTAGGACGTGAGAATGTTTTGCTGTTAATTGAAAGTATTCCTTTTTCTCCATGACTATCACAGTCAGTGACTTCTCTTGAGCAGCTAATTAGTGCGATTATTCCACAGCTGCATTAGTTTCACCACAAAGGTTTTTCTCTTATTTTATCAAAAGGATCAGTCTCCCTGGGAATGTTTCAACCTGACAGGGCTGAAATATCAAGATGGCCATCATTCTCTATCCCTACCCCCATCCTTTTCCCAAAAAAGGAAAAAAAAAAAAAAAGGAAAAAAGCGAGTGGTCTGAAAAACCTGGATTTGGTCTTTTTTTATTTGTATCTTCCATTTTAGACTGCCTGTTTTTGATGGGAATAATGGAATACTTTAGTTTTAGATATCTGTAATGTGCAGCAATTGTAGAATTGATCAAGAAGATTTTTCTCTTCCCTGTTGTTTTCAGTAAGACCTTCTAACAATTGGTCCAGATTCTGGAGAGTCCCTTAAACTGATACATTTTTCAGTCTTCCAAGAAGTGCTGGCATTAGAAATGTAGTAAGCCTTATTCCAAAAAAACCTCCTGTGTTTTCAGTAGTAAGATCTACTGGGATACCTGTTAAAATCCATATCCTATGGTGGCCCATAACATTACCAGTCCTTACTGAGAAAGCGATTTGGTTCTCCAGAAATTATTACTGATTAAAAGGAGTGTCTGGGCTAAACAGGTATTTAATACTTGCTTTTGTTCACTTAAACTTAATTAAAATTACTGTCTTACACTCACAAATACATGTAACTTGTATTTTTATATAGCATAGGAAAACGTCATGCACAAATTCTCCCTGCCTATAATTGAAAGTTTCCTTTATTAGAGACTTGACTGTAATATAGGGAATGACATTGTTTCCATTTTATATATTTGCAATTTGAAACCAGTACAAGGTACTTTAGTATGTTGAGCTGCCCTGAATCCTGTTTTGGGAGAAAGGCAGGGTATACATCAAATAAATCAGAAAGTAAATAATAAATAAATAAAACAGTGTGCTTGTCTCATGATGGACTTTTAAATGTTTCAAGATGAAATACACACAGTGTAACTTCTTGACAATATTGTGCTCATATAATTGTAGATAATACATAAAAATGTGTCCCAGGAGATTGTTATGATCAAGAATATAGGCACTAAGCTGTGCTAGCACCAATTTCCCTTTGAATTTCCCAGATAATTTTTAAAAGTTAAAGCTTGAAGTTAAATTTTTAATGAAATTTTAGAAGCAGCCCCATTTGAGGTTGCATCACCTGAGGAAGACTGCCTGCTTTTATTTTTCTTTCTTGAAATGTGTTCAGCAGCCTAGCAGTTAAAAAAACAACAACTTTGTGTTGGGACTCCAGATCAAGGGGCTCACAACAGTAAGTCAAAATGTAGTTCTGTGTCCTGTTTCTGGTGAGCAAGTTCCACTGAACTCAGCTGACCTTACAGTAGAATTGATGAGCAGAATCATGGGCTAATTTGATTGTCTGAACATACCACCGTTAGCAGATGTTGTTCTAAAGAAGTAGCAAAAGGTGTCCTGTTTGTGAAGGTTAAAAAAAACAAAATACTTTCTGTCCCCTTCTATATAGTGGTAGAGTAGCAGTCTGAATGCTGGTGATAATTAGCCTCCTTGTGTTAATAGGTATTAAAGTGAAAAGCCATTGATAGACCCATGCCTTCAAATCTTGGTCTCTGCCATTTCCATTATATTTCCCTCTTTGCGAAGGATTTACCTCTCTTTGCTCAGCACATCTCCTCTCCCCCAACCCCATCCTCCCCCAGCGTAACCCTTCAGAGTTGAACAAATGTTAATTGGTGACTGATGGAGCTATCTGTGTCTTCTGGTGTTTCTCTGCAGCAGTTCTGAGCACCCTGGAGCTTCCAAGCCTCCACTAAGCTCCTCCAGTATGACATCACGGATTTTGCTACGACAGCAGCTCATGCGTGAGCAGATGCAGGAGCAAGAGCGCCGGGAGCAGCAACAGAAACAGCAAGCCGCTCAGTTCATGCAACAGAGAGTGGCTGTGAGTCAGACACCAGCCATCAACGTCAGCCTCCCAGCAAGCCTCCCTCCTGCGACTCAGGTACCAATGGAAGTCCTTAAGGTATGTGAACTTTCCACCATGTATGCTTGAACTTCCCAGGAAGTTGGGCGGGGGGGGTGGAGGTTAAGTATCACAAGTTTCATGTGAGTTGTCAATAGGTTATGTTTTCAATTCCATCATAAACACATCACCCAGCTTTGCATCCGCTCTTCTTTTTTCCAGAAAAGTTTTGCATACCTGGACCGAGTAAACTTTCAGTGCTTTTAATAAAATATTTTGATTTTTTCCCCCAAAGAAACACTGGATATGAACATGCTAACAGTTTTCCAAAGCATTCCTATAATTCAGCTACTTTAAAAACAAACACTTTGCCAGAATTATTGCACTTTCAGAGTCCACTCTTTATGGAAGCAAATAAATATACGATACATACCTATACATGGGGGCATATATTCACATATATCTGTCATTAAATTTCTTCGAAAACTGAAGAAAAGACCCGCACAAAGGATTGTTTCAGAAAGCCTTAATCTGAAATACGGTCTTTTGCTGTTAGCCATTAGTAATCCTTTTTTGTTCAAATGACTTCATTTCTTTTCGTAGCTTTTGTGTTCCTTGCTGGTGCAGCTTCCTAATTATGGGGGGGGGAATGTATCTGTAACAGACAGAGATACCTCACTTCACTGAAGTTGAATTGGCCCAGTTATAGCAGATAGCACCATTATTCTAAAGCAACATTCAACTTTTTTTTAATTTATAATTTACAATCCATGTTATACCTCTGCTGTGGCACCTGTGAGATATGTGAATCGTATAGAACCTTCTTAATTGCCTCTGGAGATTAATAGCAATCTTCAACCAGATTCAGTGTACATGCATGATGTAATGTAACAATGCCAGCTACTCTCCAGCAATGGGATTCTAAAAACATCAATCTTCATTCACAAATGTAGAGTTTGTAGCATATTTGTAACAACAATGCGTATTGTGATGGTACTGAATATGGCAGGCACCTGAACAAGTCTGGGTCATAGGTGAATTAGCAGGAAGTAGCCCACATATTTTTGTGTAACCGAGTCTTAGAAATTATCTGGATAGGGTCGTATGCAAAGAACACATGATTGTGCTCCATACAGAATGTGAAGCATGGTCAAAATTTAAACCCCCCCCCCAGATATTCTCAGGTCCCAAAGAACAGTGGTAGGGAATTTTGCCCCCCACAAACCGCAGGCAGAATCTGGAAAGCCAGGCTCCCAGCCTTACTGTACAGCAAGGCCTGAAGAAGTAGCTTGGGTCCAGGTTATCTGAAAGATAAGCCTGCCTGTATTTTGAAATCTTCCGTGAAGGCCTATCTCTCTGTCCCCCACAACTCTCCCAGATACATCTGGTGGGAAACTGGGAGACGGCCTTCTCAGTGGCTGCTCTCAGAGTCAGGAACTCCTTTAAGAGGTTAGACTGATGCCCTTCTGTCTATTCTTCCATAAACAGGTGAAAACCTTTTTTGTTGGAGCAGGCCTTCGAGAACTGACGTACAGGGAGAAAGGGCCTTTCGGAATGTTATGTACTGTTGGTTGGCTTGTTTTTCTTTTCAATGGTCATATTTTTAACTGCTTTTCATTCTGTTGTTAGTTTAATTATATTTTTCACTTTTGTGTGATGTGAATTTTAAAGCTGTATGTTTTAACTCTTGTAAACTGCCTTCAGTCCCTGACTGTCAAAAAGGCGGGATAACAGGAAGAACAACAGCAAGTCAATAACCACACGCTAACCTGATCTTTAATGTAATTTTTGAGCAACAGCCATTTCAGCCGATTTTCTTTGAGAAGATACTAGGAGTACTGAGACAATTTTATTTTGTTTATTTGTTTAATCTACTTCTTTGCTGCCTTTCAAGAACATAAGCATAAATCCAGCATTGTTTTTGTGCTAGACTGTCAGAATCAAAAAAACTTTCTTTCATTCCTCCTCCAGTGCTCGGTACTGTCTGAAAACTGACTCTGGAGGCTTTCTTGGTCCTCTAGAGGAGGTTTTTGAGGTGTGTGAAGAGCTCTGGTGTGGTGAGAAAATTGATTTCATCCCAGTTATGTTGATGCAAGCAGATCTATCAGTGGATATCCAAGGTCTGAAATGTACTTACTGTTTGTACTGGATGTCCTACACTTATGACACCCATACGCAGCCACAGTCTTCCTCTGGTTACAGCCTCCACATGATTAATAGTTGGACTGTGCCTTTTTATGTCAGGATTGTGAACTGGTGTATTGTTCCCCCTGCCCTGTGAGTTTCATTCATATTTAGCTTTGCCATCATCTCTTTTCATTTTAATTTCTCTTTTTATAATTAGTGTTATCTGAAGATGATTTGGTTATTGCATTTTTAAATATAACTGTAAAATGATAATTGAGTTTATTGCTGTCAAGTTTTACAAGCTAGTACAATTTTTTTACTGTGATCATGTGCAAGATGAGCAAGGATTTAGATCTTGTCAGTTAGTTTTGGTCAGCATCTCAAAACTGAAAATGAGGGAATTACAACCACCTTGCAGTTTTATAATCAAATCATCTTTAATACCTAGCATTGTTTGGGGAAATCAGAAATCATTACTACGGATTGTTCAGTTGAGTGGCTTTGGAAGACGAATGCCTATCTGTTTGGGTGCTCAAATGTTCCTCATATTGTAAATCAGTCTCAGTTGCCTTGGAGAGAGTGTGACTCCCTGATCAGCTGCCAAACACACTACTGTGAATGAATAGAAAAGGCCTCTCAAAGTGAATTTCATGTATACCATGTAGCCAGATGTTAAACCAGGCCCTCACAATCATTTTCTCCAAATCTTGTGATAATCCAGCCAGCCACCTATTTGTGATCAGGTAACAAAACAGATGAACAGATAGAAATGTAATTTTATTTATATAGTTATGCCAAAACTATCTCTCTCTCGCTCTTTCTCTCTCTTTCTTTAGATCATTCATATGATGTGCCACATTACTATGTATGAATGAAAATATAATTGGGGGCCCTCACCAAAGTGAATTTCATGTTCACTCTGTAGCCTAAATATCAAATATAGTGGTCCCATACATACCCTCCAAACTTGGTAAAAATTCACCCAGCTGTTTTTGTGTGATGTGGCAACAAACAAATCAACAGATATTTAACTTTACTTTTGTAGATGTTTATTGTCTGCCACAGTGGTTCTTAACCTGGAGTCTCTGGATGCCTAGGGGCTTCAAAGCCCTCACAGGGGATCTGCAAAGCCCTCCTGCTAGGCACCAACAGTAGCAGCAGCAACGGGGAACAGTAGTGGGGGTGGTGCAGGTGTGAAAATTGATCTCTTGCTTGGAAATGAGGGGGCAGCAGCAGGTGTGTGTGTGAACCCAAACTATGACTCTGGAGACTAGGGTTTTTTTGGAAACCCACTCAGCCATGGAAACTTACTGGCTGGCTTCAGGCAAGTCCAGTGACTTTGGAAGATGAGTGCCTATCTGTTTGGGTGAGTGCCTATCTCTCACCCTCAAATCTTGCCGAGAAAACCCCCATGATAGATTTGCCTTAGCATCTCCATAAGTCAGTTTTCAAAGGGGAGAGACATGACGGCTAGAAAGAAACTCCCCTTGTCAGTGGCACTTTGTTGTTGTGTGTTTTCAAGTCACTTCTGATGTATGGCAACCCTACAGTGAACCTATCACAGGTTGTTTTCATTTTTGCAAGATTTGTTCAGAAGGGCTTGTCTTTTCCTTCCTCTGAGGCTGAGAGAATTTGACTTGCCCAAGGTCACCTAGCGTCTGAGCAGGGATTTGAATCCTAGTCTCCAGAAACCATTAATTAATTAATTAATTAATTAATTAATATTTGAATATTTAGAGCTAAATATTTAAATCATAAGTTAAGATCTTGGGGTCCTTGGCAACAAATTATATTTACAAGGGGTCCTTGTAAGTAAAGTAAAGAAGCAAGTAAAGAAAAGTTTAAGAACCATTGGTCTGGCATATGACTTTGTCCATATATACTTTTGATATTCGATCTTGTGATTCAGTATTGTACTCCCCTAAGATATGCTGGTTTATGTAAAGATTTCTGTCCTGCTTTTCTTGTCCTTAGGCACCATTTGAACAGCCAGTAAAAAAATTAAAGTCAAGTGAAAATGAAACAATAGAATAAAAGATTCCCTTGCGCAGCAGGTGAAATAAATCTCTAAGCTTTTCGCCATTATCATGAAAACAGAAACATCTACCTGTGATCTACATATTGGTGTCAATGCATCCCAAGTGTCTGGATAGTTATTCTGAGTGGTTCTGTTTCAGTGTTAAATAGAATAAGAGACAAGATTAAACCACACACCATTGGCCAAGTAGTCAAACAGAACATTATCTTCTGAAATCCCTCCCTGTGAAAGGGACAGAACTACCATAAGGCTGTAACTCCCGAGCCCATCACCACCAGGGGGTCCAGGAGACTACCACTGTTCATAGTATTGAATGTCCTGTCCTAGAATAAAATAGTTCTTATCATTTGTTTACCTGATGTTCTGAAACATCACTTTCAGACCCAAAATGTTGCCCCCAGGCCCTCAAGAGAAATCAAACTAGAAGGAGGGGACAACACCAAGTCATCTCTTTTTTGTCTATGATGGCTAATTTATCTGCCTCTGCTCTTATAATGGCTGCTTTCTCTGTCTGCTTTCTCCCATGCTCAAGTACTGCCTCCTGCACTCTCCCCTTTTATATCATAGAGGGACAGACCATCAAGGCAGAGAATAAAGAGAAAAATGAAAAGTGACCTCCAAAGATCAAAAGAGAGCACCAACCCTAGTTGAAACTTTGTAGGTCCTTAAAACATGTCATACCATTCCCTCATCTGACCATCTTTCCTCAGTTTCCGTCTGATAGAAGCCCCTGGAAGCAGACTTGGACAGAACGCACATTCTGACACCCCAGTTAACTTTAATCATGTATAGCTCTGCTTTTAGAGGAGCCTGCAGTAAAGAAGAGAGGGAAAAGCCCTTCCCCATCCCCTACCCCTGTTTGACTCTTGGAAACCACTATTTCCCTGCAGATTTCTCATTCACATAAGCCTGCCTGAACTCTTTCACAGTGGAAGAGAGTCCAGCCACATCTTCTAGCAAACCCTAAGAAATGGCACCAAAGAAGTTCCTTCTAAGTTGGCCATACTCCAGCAAGTGGTCACTCCAAATATCCCTGCCATCCCAGAAAGGAAGCAGATCTGCTTATCAGCTACATATTGGTGGTAACACATTCCAGATCCTCGAAGAATTATTCACAGATTTTTTCTGTAGATGTTAAATAGAATATAAGGCCAGGTCAAACTATACTCTAATGGCCAAGGAACCATTTATGGTCTGACATGAAGCTAACATGGTGTAGTTTTAGTGCTGGACTCAGGGTCTGGGAGACAAGGTTCAAGTCCCTGCTCAGCCATGGAAACCCACTGAGTGATCTTGGGCAAGTCTCACTCTCTTAGCCTAAACCCAAGGTAATAACAAATGTCCACTGAATAACTCCTGTCAAGAAACCCTTACGAGAGGGTTGGAGTCAACTTGAATGCATGGAACAATAACAAATCTCAGAAAAAGTCACAGCTAGAGCACAGCTTTCTTTCTCTTAGGGGACATGTCTCTCATGCTTGACCTTTTGGTCCCTCTGTTGCACTTTTTTGCTCTTGGTAGAATAAAGAAAGCTGGGGAGGCTGCCAATATTGTATCACCTGCCTCCCATCCAGCACTGACCTAGCTGCCTTCCTGCCTGTGGTTATCTTCAGCATATATACTTCAGTGCCCTCAGTTTATCCATTCTCATATTTGTATTTGCTTCCTATCAGTAGAACTAAGAGGGAGTGGTGCCCCCTTCAGCCCTACCCCCAATTTTCGCAAGAAGATTGGAGAAAAGATTTTTAGGTGGAGGCGATTTGGGGATATTTCAGCACAGAACATGAGCTTGTAAAAATGAATAACGGGAGAAAAGGGCATTCTGAGCCCTTCTAAGATTTGTGGACATGAAAAAAAAAAAACCAGTAGAAAAATCTCCAAGGGAAAAAAAAATACATTAAAAGCAGCTTTTAACATTTTTAACAAGCATATTAACATTCTTCCTTCCAAACTGATTGGAGTTTACAAAAAGCGTACAAGGATATCTATTTGTATTTTGCTGTTTCTCCACGAAGTGGACAGATGAGGCACCTTATAATGAAGAGGGAAGCTTTCCCAATTCTAACTCAGTGTTGTCTGTTTTGGGTGGCAAAAGCTTTCATACAGGGCTGAGTTTCTTATCCTTCTTTACCGTAAGCCCTAGGGTCAATGCACAAGCTTCAGGGTATCGGTAACGTGGAAAAAAGGTTGTTTCATTTGATTTTCTTCCTGCTGTTTTCGAAACTCTCTTTGTGGAGGGAAAACTTTATATCAAATTATGTAATTAAGGTATTGTGTCATTCCAAACACGTGTAAAATGTCATGGGATGCTACTGAATATGATCCAGTGACATATAATCACCATTGTACACAATGTTGTAGGGAGGAAGTCCATAGCTTTCATCAGATTCTTGAGATGATTCATGACCTAAATAAGGTTAAGAAGCACTCTATCTTCACCTGATTTCCCTTAACTAGAAACATTAGGGAATGCATGTAAAAGACCCTGGCTTAAACCTCTGTGCTCTGTCACTGAACTGTGGCTGTCCCTGATAACTGAAGTGGAATTGTTTAATATGCATCAGATATTGGCCCTTTGGTTGTTGTTGTTGTTGTTGTCGTCGTTGTCGTCGTCGTCATCTACCTTCAAGTCATTTCCAACTTATTGCGATCCCAGTGTGAACCTATGATGGAGTTTTCTCAGCAAAATTTGTTCAGAAGGGGTTTGCCAGTGCCTTCATCTGAAGCTGAGAGAATGTGGCTTGCCCAAGGTCACCCAGTAGATTTCCATGGTTGAGCAGGGATTTGAACCCTGGTCTCCCAGTGTCCTGGTCCACTAGTCAAACCACAGCATCATACTGCCTCTCTTTACAGCAAGTCCTTTAGTCCAGTAGTTATGTGAATTTTATTTGACCATAATCATTAGACCAATGCTGTTTGGTCCTTTAGTCCAATATTATCTGCTCTGTCTGGCAGCACTCTCCAAGTTCTCCAGGAGGAAGTTTTTCTCAACCTCCAAGCTCAAGTAGAGATGTCAGGGATGAACCACGTGCATGCAAAACATGAGCTCTACACTGAGTTTTGCATACTGTCCTCTGTGTGTCTTGTATGTCATATCTTGCTGTAAAGGAATTGCATTTGGAGAACCAACCTGAAATCAAAGCTTTCCAAATAGAGGAAATGCTGCCTCTATGATGTGAACCTCTTAGATATGGGAAATAGGTATATAACTGAACAGCCTCTGTACATGAGATTTAAAGATTTACAGTTCATTTATTTAGGGTGGGAAACTAGTTACCATAAAGTCTTTGTGCAGAAGCTATAATTAGGTGCTTTAGCTTAATGTAAGTTTTTAACTCCATACCGTAAAATCCTGCAGTTAATCCTTGAACTCTCTTGAATCAGTGAGGCCTGGCTGTCAGTTCTGATCTGAAATCATATATCTTTTCTTTTGCCATCTGTCTGATTTTGACAGTGGCAGATCTTTCACCTAGGGAAGGACTGAAAGAAAGCTATGACTTTCTTGCTCAGTCAGAGCAGTTTTTAAGCCACCAAGTGGCTTTTGATCTCCCCCTTGCAGACATTATTAATTTGATATATTATAACTCCAGTTCTTTATCAATGCAATCCTTTATATACATACAGAAAAATAAAACCTATTATATTCAGCGCAAATTGCTCTCAGGTAGGTGTTCGTTGTTGCATGTGTTTATGTCTTTTCCAGCTTATGGCAATTCTAAAGCAAACCTGTCACAGGATTTGTCAGCATGATTTATTCAGATGGGGTTTATCCTTGCTTTCCACTGAGGATGAGAGAGTGTAACTTGCCAAAGGTCAGCCAGCAGTAGGTTTCGGTGGTAGAGCAGGGATTTGAATCCTGGTCTCCCAGAATCCTAGTCTAACACTCAAACCACTAGCCCACGCTGGCTCTCCACTGTCTCGATCAACTTCCGACACATATAAATGTAAGTATATAGGGCCTAAATCCAATGTTGTCTAGGTGATGTCTGCCGGTGCATTGAATTTCCTTGTTGCCCACTGGGCCCCTTTCCATCTCACAGTTCCACTGATAGAGGCAGTTCTGTCAACAGAAGGACCCCATTGGATAGTATCCTAGAATTACAACCTGTGTAACCACGTACTATTTTATTATTTATTATTTGTTACAGTTGCATCCTTCCTTTCCTCCCATTCGCTCAAGTCAATGTATATGTCTTTCCTCTTCCCTACTTTATGTTCATAGTAAGAACCTTGTGAAGACTGTCAGTCTAGGAGACTTTGACTGGCCCAGGTAGTCACACAGTTATTTTAATAGCTCTGAGGAAACTAGAATGTAACTCTTTGAAACCTCACCCAGTATTCTGACCAATGTGCTACACCAGCCATGTAATTTTATAGACAGTTATTTTACAGACAGAAATTCAATCTTAGCCTGGGCCCAAATGGCTGCCTAATTTCACCTTCCTAACTTACAAACTGTTGTGGTGCTCATCTGCACATTTGTTGATGAGCGGACACACAGCGTGATGATCCTAGCAATGAACTTGGTGGTGTGCCCAGACATCTCTGAACCTGATGAACCATATGTTGTTTTTATTTTCATCAGTTACTAGATGAAGTTAGGAAACGTTTCTGAAGCTGATTGGAGGGAGGGCTGTTATTGCTGCCCCAACTTTGGAAATCCTGGAGAGGAAAAGAAATGGTGACCACCAGCTACAGAAATGTTGAGGATCATGCTCTTGCCATGAGCTTTAAATAGAGCCGGTGTGGCATGGTGGTTTGAGTGTTGGATGAAGACTCTGGGAGATCAAGGTTCAAATCACTGCTCAGCCCTGGAAACCCACAAGATGACCTTAGGCAAGTCATACCCTTTCAGCCATAGAGGGTGGCCATGACAAAGTTCTTCTGAATAAAGTTCTTCTGAATAAATCTTGTCAAGAAATGCCCACAATAGGGTTTCATAAGTTGGAGTTGACTTGAAGATACGTAACAACAACTTGAAAGAGATGGCCACAGGCAAGCCATGTAAATCCAGAATATGGTGGTTGTTGTTGTTTTTTCCACATGCCAGGGCTTATCAAATTTCAACCGATTGTTAATGCAAATATTTATCTCACTAATCCTTGTGACCTGTGGGATTGTTGTAAAATGTGGGCCAAGACTGAGAGACTGTGACTCACCTAAGGCCATTTAGTAAGATCATGGCTGACGCAAGATTTAACTGGGGACTTTCCTGTTTTACATTCTCAGCCATACCGTACCTTCATAGGATCACATATACCATGAGTTATGAAAAATGAAACACAAATACCCCTTTCTTCTATGAAAATCTTGAGTTCCAATGAGATTGTAAAACTAGTTTTGAAACATGGATTGTGGGCAATTTGTGATGACCCCAGGGCTATGTTAGAACTACTTAATGAGCTGGGTGTCTCTAGCTAAGTGATCTGCTTTGCATGTATTTAGACTAAATGTCCTATTTACTGTAACAGTTCAATTTGTATGAATTTACAAGACATCCTTGCATTTTGTTCAGCATTTCCCAATGCAGGTCTGAAAAAACAGAGGGACTTAGAAGTCATGGATAGTGAAACATCGCCACACCCAGGTTCCCTGTCATTTAAACTTCTTGCCATTGCATTTCAAATGGCTTTGCCATTATAATCTTTACAGACTTTATTTCTACACTGAAACTCTGAAAATTGTCCAGAAAACACTGGATTGATGGATTTGGTTCCTACAGATTGTTTGTGTTGCTTGGAACTATCTATTCTGTGTTCCTCTTCATATAATGTAGCATCATGATCCATCATCTTCTGTGCTTCTCCACTTAGCTGTAGCACACTATGGTCTGGGCAATCTATGACAACGAAAAAGTTGCTGAGTGGAAGAACCTTCTTTGGGCAAGCATAAGAATCAAGAATATTCCGTTACATGGCACTTCCTTGTGTATAACTGAAATCCAGTTGTTTTTATAATGCTGCTAGTTGGTGTTTCTGCCTTTGTAAGTACAAATAAGATTAAAAACTCTTAAATAACCACTGCATTTGGAATAGTTTTGGAGAATTTGGCTACCTTGAGTGTGACTCCGTTGGTGCTGTGAGGAAATTCCTCAAAAATTATTTCTTTGGGATCATAGGCTTTAATTGAAACATGCCACCACAGTGCTTAACAGTTAACATTTCCTTGTTAGAATACTACCATGTTTCTCTAGAGCAGGAGCAAGATGGTTGTGGACTGCTAAGGCTTTTGTCTCCGGGATTTAAAAAGACAATGTGGCACTTGATGTCCCCGGGTCTCATCCTGCAAGTCGCTTCTTGTGTTCAGAGTTACTGAACAAAGTAATGCCTTCGCTGTGTAAGAAATTTGTGGAATTAGAGTTAAAATGATTTAGACTCATAGAATCATAGAGCTGGAAGAGACCACAAAGACCATCCAATACAACCTCCACCATGTAGCACTCCCAGCAGATGACTTCTGAAGTTATCTTGTGTGACTAGGCTGCATGTCCTTGCTTTGTTCATTTAAACACCTTGAAGATTGCAGGGAATCTAATTATTATAATAAAATAAGTGTATTATGCAGGAGGCTTGTTTTAAGACTGCAGTAGCTGCTTTTAAATTGTCCCAGCTTCTTTCTCCTTCTTCCACTGTCTTCTTGTGTTCTCAGCTTGCTTCAGTTGCTGCAAACTGACTGCAAAATATAAAAATAGTTTGCATTCAGTCAACTCAATGAGAGTTGATATGAGAGGAGTGGGGTGCAGTCTTGCCCCTTCCAGTAGGCTCAGGCAAAAGCAAAGTATAGCAGCCTCTCCCAGTTTGTGTATTAGTAGCTTTTGCCATCTTGACCACTTTCTGATGTCGCTCAGCCGTATGTGTCTGGTTTTCGTCTGTGAAATGTTGGAGGGCATGCAGCTGAACTAAGGCTTGGATCTTGGCAAAGCTGTACATTTGTATTTTCCATGGAGAGCAGTCTCAAAAGTATGTGGGGAGGGAAGCAGGCCTCTAGCTCTGTTTCCTATGCCAGAATGCCCTCTGTTTTTATTGCTGGTATTTTAAAAAGAAACCATTCTGTTTTGAAAGACAGAAGATTAGTAAAGGGATTTGTGAGTTGCCTTAAATCTCATCAGGAAGCAAATTAATGTCTCTATCCATTTCAAGACTGTTGGGTAGGGAAACCTGACTTTAGCCCTGCTACGGAGATGGTTACATCATGCCAAGAATTTTAGCGTGCAGATTGTAGATCTTAAAAAAAATATGCAAGGATTATGAAAAGGTATGTTAATGAGGCTATGCTATGCCAGCTAGAGTATTTATAGAGAATGCTGTTGTACAGATAGCAATGTTGTGCCAAGAACATGGTGAATGCATGCACACTCTTTTTGACACACACACACACACACACACACACACACACACACACGCTTTTATTTTGGTCTTATATTTAATTCCTATTGGAAAACTCAGTTTCTTTGTCTTTAATTTTCAGATAACGGAAAAAAAGTTTGGAGAAATGCATAGCTACTGTTTACAGAAGTGGGAAGGAGATTTGTAATAACCCTCCTCGCTTCTTTAAGGGTGCATTGTCTGTTTCACGTTTCGTTCACACTCATAGGATTGCACATAAAATTATTCAAGGTTCAGATTAGCCCATGTTTTCCTTTAATTCATGCACATTTTGCTTGATAGGTGAAAAACAAATTATGTCTCTGGATTTTCAACTAGAGCAGTGGTTCTCAACCTTCCTAATGCTGCGACCCCTTAATACAGTTCCTCATGTTGTGGTGACCCCCAACCATAAAATCATTTTCGTTATTATTTATTTATTTAGTTATTTAGTTAGTTAGTTAGTTAGTTATTTCCAACATCAAATAGATTGGAAACACTGCCCTAAATCACTGCTCTGGATAGACTTCTAATGCCTAAAAACTGGTAACCCTCCCCCCTTTTTTTAAGCACAGAAAGTGTCCATCAATGCCAGAATTAAGGCAGTAGTTCTGGTTCTGAATGTTGGGTTTCCACAGTTCAAAAAGCCAGTCACTCCCAAAGGCAATGCTAAAACAGCCCACATTTTACACGAGGTGCAGGGAGGAAAGGACAGGGAGAAAGATGGTGGCGGCATAAGCAGACGTGTTTTGTTTCACTCCCTCCCTTCCTCCCTCCCTTAAAGGGAGTGCGGACGCTGAACATACAAAAAGCGAGGAATGCAAGACAGTCAGGGTGAAGAACACAACACGTGCATGTGGCAAGTGCCAAAGGTCCACGCACAACAAAAGCGAGAGGAGAAAGTCATCCTGGCTATTTCTGTTAACCATATATGTGGTTGCTGTAGAAAGATCTCAGAAATCTCAGATCTCAAACACCTCCCACCCTTTTTTGTTGCTCAGTTTAGCTGGTGCTGCTGTTGTTGTGTGCCTCCTGATGACCCTAAGGCAAACCTGCCACAGGGTTTTCTTTGCAGGATTTGTTTAGAGGAGGGGGGGACCCTTTGCCTTACTCTGAGGCTGAGAGGCTGTGACTTGCCCAAGGTCACCTAGTGGGTTTCCATGGCTGAGCAGGGATTCAAAACCTGGTCTCCAGAGTGGTAGTCCAATTCTCAGACCATTACACTGTGCTGACTCTCTCTTTTAAAGAATCTTTGTGACTACTAAAATCTTATTTTATTACATTTTTGGTCTGTCTGTCCTCCATGGAGAACAGGATGATATGCATGCTTAGCTGTTGTGAGCTTTCAAGTTTTTCTGACTTATGGCGACCCTATCATAGGGTTTTCTGGGGCTAAGAGTGTGTGATGCACCCAAGGTCACACAGTGGGTTTCCATGGCCGAGTGAGGAATCAAACCCTGGTCTCCAAGGTTGTAGTCCAATGCTCAAAACACTACACTATACTGGCTCTCAATATATATATATTGCCCTCTTCTAATTGTCAGAACAATCCCGTGAAGTAGGTTAGACCCAAGGTCACTTGCTGAACTTGAAGGCGAAGTGAGAATTTGAGTCTCCATCTCCCTCGGCCCTATTGTTAAGCCTGTAGCTACTATGCCACACTGCCACTTAACACTGAAGTTATTTGATGTCACCTACGTGCACTTCAGCGTCATCACTGTCTTCTTTAAACTCTTTTCAGATGATGGGCTAGCTCATTTGGCGAGGAGGTGTTCTTTTCTTAGAAGCTTAACCTGTAGAATGACTGAATTGAAAGTGACAAGCCGGAGACATTCCTGCCATTCAGGAGAGGCTTAAGGAATTTCTTATTGGCTAAATTACAAATATGTAGCATTTTGCCCAGCACTGCATGGCAGTTTCAGCCTGCCTGACCGTGACAAGATTAGCGCTCTTGCTCTTGCTCTCTCTTTCTCCCTGCCACCCCTTCGTAATGGTTGTGTTTGAAAAAGAAGACGATGGAAAGATTAAGTTGTACCAGGCAGAGATGCAGAAAATTGTGTAAAACCTCAGGGCTTTACCTTGAATGATTCTCTCTTTCATTCAGTTGGTGCCTTAATTAGCCCTGTGTCCTTTAACCTCCTGAGAAATAAATAAGGGGAGGTGGTAGCTTTGGGGTGGGATCAAGATACACAGAGATTTGCCACACACCACTAGGTAATTCATCAAGGAATGTTTGCAATTAGCCATGCTTCTTTTATTTGTGGCTATTTTAAGTGACAGTTTATTGAGGTGGGTTTCTATGCTCCGTAGGAATAACTGAACTGACTTTTGAACAAAAGCAATATTGCCATACATTTCTAACAGGACTTTGGTATGATAACTTCTCCCATATAATTGTGATTAATCTTGGATTATTATGCCGATCTCTCCCCCCCGCCCCTGTGACCTTACTGTGGTGTTCACTAAGTGTGTGTTCTCACAGGGGCACAAGGAATCTCTTACAGGTTTTATTACACATTACAAATAGGCTATTCAAAGTGCTGAACCTGTTTTGGGGTTAAAGCTCCCTACCTTGGATAGGTTTAAAGTCTGTAAAGCAACAAGGAGTAGATTCACTACACCCCTGCCATAGAAGCCACTGGACTCTACTGTTGCTTTCCTCACAGAAAAGAGGCATATCTTTATTTTTTTATTATAAGAAAAAAAAATACATAATGTGGCAAACATAAAAGTGAAGGGAAAGGTTAAAAAAAAAGCGTAAATTTCTATTTCTCTCCAAATTCTGTTTACATAATATTATACAATCTAGTATAAGTCGTACTGATTATATTACGTGTGAAAGGGATCTAGGAGTCTTCATAGACCACAAGCTGAACATGAGTCAGCAGTGTGATGCGGCAGCCAAGAAAGCCAATGCAATTCTCGGCTGCATCAATAGGAGTATGGTGTCTAGATCAAGGGAGGTACTGGTACCACTCTACTCTGCTTTGGTTAGACCCCATCTTGAATACTGTGTCCAGTTCTGGGCACCCCAATTCAAGAAGGATATTGACAAGCTGGAGCAAGTCCAGAGGAGGGCGACCAAAATGGTGAGAGGCCTGGAAGCCATGCCCTATGAGGATAGACTTAGAGAGCTGGGTATGTTTAGTCTGCAGAAGAGGAGGTTAAGAGGGGACATGATAGCCATGTTTAAATATTTGAAGGGATGCCACGTAGAGGAAGGAGGGGGCTTGTTTTCTGCTGCTCCAGAGACCAGGACAAGGAGCAATGGATTCAAGCTGCAGGAAAGGAGATTCCACCTGAACATCAGGAAGAACTTCCTGACCGTCAGGGCTGTCCGGCAGTGGAATCTGCTGCCTCGGAGTGTAGTGGAGTCTCCTTCCTTGGAGGTTTTTAAGCAGAGGCTTGATGGCCATCTGTCGGGATTGATTTGAGGGTGTTCCTGCATGGCAGGGGGTTGGACTGGATGGCCTGTGTGGTCTCTTCCAACTCTACATTTCTATGATTCTATGATTCTATATATTTTGGTTATCTATATCTGAATCTCGTTCTCGTTATGCCCATTGTTATTAATTATTCCCATAATAAAAATTTTCAAAATATATTGTTAATAATTTAATTCTTATTTCTATCCCTTTCAAAATATAATACTCAAAATTTCATTCTTACTTCTTTCCTAAACCTTGATTATCCTTTTCCTATTATTCTTATTGTCCTACATACCAATATACTATGTGTATATAATTTACCTATTCTACCCTGAATTCAACCTATTACTATTACTAAGTGTACCCCATCCTCAGAGCCTGATGTACCTCAATTTATTCTGCCCTCCAAAATTGTAACTCTTCAGGTGGAGGTGTAGCACCTTCCTCTTTTACTAACACCTTTTCCACAAATATCTTCCATATTGCATCAAAATCACTCCCTTTTGTTATTTGTTTTTTGACCTTAATTCCACATGTTAACTTGTTGTTAATCGTGATTTTCCATACTTCTTTATACCAGTCCTCTATTTGAAAATCTCCTTTAATTTTCTATTTTCTTGATACAATTAATCTTGCCGCAGTTAATAAATTTGTAGTTAGATCCTTCATTGCCTGGGTACAATTAAGCTTATCAAATATAGATAATAATGCTATACTAGGACATATTTCTAAATCAATTTCTGTTATCTCTTTTATCTCTTTAAACACCATTTGCCAAAATTTCTGTACACATTCACAACTCCACCACATATGAATATAAGTACCAATTTCTTGACAGCCCCTCCAACACAACCTTGAATAATTCTTATTTATATGGTTTAGCCTTACTGGTATTAGGTACTACCTCCAAACCAATTTATAATAATTCTCTTTTATCCATATGGATAAGTTTTTTAAATGACTCTATTTCCAATCCCCAGTGCTGAATATCTATTTTTTGTACTAATACTTCCTCCGATATTTTTCTAAGATATTCCTCTTGATCTTTATGTTTTGATAACATTTTATATATTCCACTTGTGGTACCCTTCAAAATTTCATTTTCCTCCATACTTTTTCTTTGATTAATCATTTGTTCAAATTTAGTGTATTCTCTAAAATCTTTATTATTCCTATTCCAATTCCTTGTCCGTTGCTCTAACTGAATATAGTTGAGACATGTTATCTTCGTACCCTGCAATGTCTCCTTTATTTTCTCTTTATTTCTCATTATATTCATCCAGTCTTTTAACTTATATATTCTCTACTTCTTTAATTCCTTTTCACCTCTCAAATTCACTAGAAATTTTTCCACCATCAATATTGGTAATGGTGAAGTAGCAGGCATTGTTTCATTATTTTTCTTCCAAATCTCTAATATATTTTTCAAAAAGGGGTTTTCTGTTTTTTCCATTTCTCTCTTAATAGGGTTCCAAAAATTTTTTAAAAAAAATTAAAAAAATTTGTCAAGTTCTTCTCTAATTCTATTGCATCCAACTCTAACCAATTTAAATCCCCCTTTCCTGTTACTCCATGTATGATATAAAATTTATTTGCATTGTAATACCATTTTAAATTTGGAAGACCCAGCCCTCCTTCTTTTTGGGATTTATTTTGGGATTTATACCAATATGTCTTATTAATCCTCACTTTTTTAGAAAATGGATAGAGTAAATGAACATTTACTCTATCCATTTTCTCTTTACTCTATTTGGGGAAATGACAGAGCTACAAGTAAATTTGGCTAAATCAGAATTAATGTTGTTTAATTATACTAAGACAGAAGAACAAGATTTTCTAGAGAATAAAAAAATAAATAGATATTAAGTTAAAGGATACAATTAGGTATTTAGGAATAAATATTATAAAAAATTTACAAAGAATGGAGGAAAAATTGTAATAAATGAGGACAAGAAGTGAAGCAGAAATTCGAGGAATATAAAAACATTAAGCTTTTGTGGTTTGGCAGAATTACATTAGTAAAAATGAAAATATTACCCAAGATTAGCTTTGTGTTTAGGATGTTATCAATATAGGTAGCGGAAGTAGAATTGAAAAACTGACAGTTTTTATTGAATAATTTTTGTAATGGGAAGAGAGGCATATCTGACATGCCTGTTGTATCTGTGGAGATTCCCCTTGTGAACTAGAATGCAAAAGAAATGTGATTTCTGGTCTGTGTGAAGAATTTCTTCATAGGCTGAAATCCTTTTGGTGGCGCATGAGACTGTAATGTCAAATTACATCTACATGTATCCTTTTGTGATCCTTGTGGAGGGGAGACATTCACTATCCCCTTGGTACAAGGACTGCAGCATGCACAAAGAACTCAGCTAGAAGACCCTTGGGAGGTACAGAAGAATGCCTTTGTCATTGTATGTTTGGCTGAAGGGGTATCATCAGGCATCCTTTGGTTGTCCCTGTCCTTCCCCAGCCACTGGGTGGCCATATTGGTGGAGGAAAGTGAATCCTGCCTTCAGGGAGAGAACAAACAGGCAGAGTTCCATTTGATGGAACTTTATCAACTATAGTTTTACATGAGGAAAATGACCAGAGATGGCATTTAATGAAATATTTGATCGCTCCAAACAGGTTTAAGTAATTATTTCCCCTGTATCTTAACCTTACATTGAATACGAGTTTATATGTAGTTTGATTGCTTATACTTTTGATATACACCTGTTCAGGCTTTCCACGTTGTTGCTGCTTCTGTTGGTCTGTGTTTGTGAAGGACAAGCACTTTCACAGATCAGTAGCATTGGCTAATGTGGGCCATTTTCAGTCACTGCTGGCTCTCCTGCTCAGTTCAGCTACCGAGACTGATAGGGAGATATTGATAGGTGACACATGGGTAACATGGGTGCTGCGTTGGGACTATAAGTTATGGCAGGGTTTGCAGAAGAGAACAGGGATCCTAGATAAACAGATGACTTTACCAGAGGTTCAGAAAGAGCCCTGTAGGACTTGACATCAACTGAACAAAAGCCGATAAGGGAGAGCTACTAAAGATGACGTGTGAGATAAAGATGAAGTGTGAGAAAATTGGAATGACATCTTGCTTTAAATCATATATCTTTGTACAGATCAGGACCTTGTCTAGGCAAAATGAGGTGATTATGTCAGGTGGCAGCAGATTTTTAGTGTCACAATTTCTTGGCCATTTAATTTGTTATTTTTGTATTTTAAGGGAGGTGATTGTGGGATTTTGTGCCTCATGTGCAGTGATAACTTGGCTGGCTTTCAGTCTTGTGTACCTAGAGTTAGGTGGCTATAGTTCACCACTTGCTGCTCTGCCTTGGATAGCAAAGTGTATTGGGGTGGCCCTAGTGGTTGCTTCACATTTAAGGACCTTCCTGCCAAAGAAGGTACGTTTGATTTGCTCCCCAAACTTTAAAGGCTTATATATTTCAATCCACTTAGCATTGAAAAGAGAATACACACACACACACACATATACACATGCACACACACACATAATACATATATACATACACACACACTATATATATATGCATGCTCATGTGTACCAGCATGGTGTAGTGGTTTGGATGTTGGACTGCAACCCCTGGAGACCAGGTTTCGATTCCCTGCTTGGCCGTGGAAATCCACTGGGTGACCTTGGGCACATCATACACTCTCAACCCCAGAAAACCCTGTTACAGTTTTGCCTTAGAGTCACCATAAATTGTAAATGACTTGTAGGCACACAACGCTCTCTCTCTCCTCACTTCTCTGCTTCTGATGGCACTACAGGGTGTGAGCATGGGTTTTATATCTGTTTTATGGTTAAAATGTTCAATGTATTCATTTTAAATTTTATTGTATTAACTGTAGGCTATTTTGAGAAACCATGCAGGTCATAGTACCTAGGAAATTAAGTACTCTTAGGCTTTTAGACCTAATGATTGGGCCCTCTAGGACAGGAAGTAATATAACAGGACTTCTTCCTCTGTTAAGTCTTGCCTGAGCAGTCAGGTATTCCTGACCTTGGTGTCCTTTTCCATGGGTCTTACGTCCTGACTTTGCTTCCTGGTCTCTTCTGTGGCTCTGTTTTCTTCTTTGGTCTTGAATCTTGTTTTTTGCCTTCAACTGTGATCTTCTCACACAACTCCAGGCTTATCTCTGGGGGAAGAAAACTTGTCAGGGCAGAGACACTGAGATAAGGATAGATAAAGATCTATATAGGAGATGTAGAAGGATGGGAGAATTATTGATCTGAGAGAGAAAAAGAGAGACTGAAAGTGCTCTTCTGCCAAAAGAAAAGATCATGCACTACGAGCCCTGTTGGGGTGTGGGTGAACCAGACCTAGAGTAAAACAAATACTCTGAATTACAATTGTATCCAAAAGTATATTCCACACAGTATAGTTGGAGACCATCTTGAGTTCATAAAAGTTCAGTTTGAATTGTTCACCCTTTTCTGTAGGCAGGTTTGCCTTGTAAAGACATCTAAACATGAATTCTTTATTTGTCCTTCAGCACTTCTGTTAGATTATGCAGCATTCCTCTGTGCAGAGAAGAATTCTCTGTGAAATAATACAGGAACTCCTGCAAGTACCAGTAAATAATGTTTCCTGAACAGACAGCAGATGGCAATAGAACATCCGTGAGATTCACACATGCTGCTTCTTTCAGTGTTCATTTGAGCACCAAGCATCTAAGAACTAGGGCATCCTGCCTGCTTCCTCCATCCCCAGTTATTATGTTTTGAGAACAAAGGCCTTGTAACAAGGGCTTTTACATGATGTTGATACTTTGTTTTGATGCTTATTAGGTGCTTGGATGGGGAGAAGGGCAAGGTATATCTTAAAAATAAACATGGAAGTGTAGAAATAACTTTTTTTTTCAGATATTGCCTTAACTTGCAAGCAAAAAAGCTTCTTTGCTTGCCTTAAACAAATTACTGTATTTGCTGGCATATTAGATGCACCCGCATATAAGACGCATCCCACTTTTCAATGGGTATTTTTCAGGAAAATTTTTTTTAGTTCTTTGGTGAGAAAAATGCACAGGAAAGGAGGGGAATGAAAAATGTGCTGCACCATCATCCCTCTCTTCCTGTTTGCTTGGGCAGAAACTCCAGCAGAGTCAAAATGCATAGGAGAGGAGGGGAATGAAAAGAGTGCAGCAGCACCACCCCTCCGTTTTGCTAGGGCAGAAACTCCTGCTGGAGTCAAAATGCACAGGAGAGGAGGGGAGGGTAAGGAGAAACTATAGAAACATCTATGTTCGTATAGATCAAGGCTTCCACTACCCCCTTCCTTCTTGTTTTGCCTGGGTGGGGAGAACGCCTTTTACTCCCCCTCCTTTCCCTAGGTTTTTAGCATTACCATATTTGCCAGTGTATAAGACGCACCCTATTTTCAGAGGGTATTTTTTAGGGGGGAGTGTGTCTTATATGCCAGCAAATATGGTATCCTGTAGGCTAAGACCATGCAATATTGAGGTCTTAAGTCTATGAATCCAGAAATTTTCACTTTTATCCAAAGTATTTGAAAGAGATGGAATCTCAGTTAAAAAGAAAAACAAATCAGAGAGGCTGTCTGGTTTGGAATTAAAATATATAGCCACTGGTTGCTGAAGCACCCCAAGACCAGGTTAAAACTGATAAGACATGCGAGGTGCATGTGGCTTACTTTGAAAGAGAAGTGTGTTTCTCTGATTTTTCTGTAAAAGAGTGTGCTGGTATACCTTATATCACATTCAACGTGTGATGGTTTCTTTTTCCTCCCCTCCTTCCCTCTCTTCCTTTTTGCCAATTCTGTATCATGAAGCTCAGCAGCAGCATGGGCCACAAAATGATCATGAAAAGGGCACTTGCCTGGATTGCAGCTGTGTGCCTTTGACTGCTCACTTCAATTCTGACAGCCCCTTGCCTAGTCAAATAGACCTCAGCTGTGAAGCCTGGTTTGCAAATGCCAGCATTTAAATCATATCTACGGGCCTCCAAGCCATGATCTAGCTGTTACATCCAAAGCAGTCCATTGCTTAAACAGTTTCGTGTCTTTGTGTTGAAGTGCCTTTCTTAACATCATGTTGTAGGGGGCAAACATGAGGCTGCTGTTTACAGGTAAAACACTTCAGAGTGCTCTTTTGTTCTCCTTTGGACTTCTTTCAGACTGAGGACCTTGCAGGACAACCGATTAGGTTTTATGGACCCCACAGCTGCACTAAACTCCTTCTTATAGTAGCCTTTTTGTTGTGGATTTCTTAAGAGTTCTAGCATGTCTTGCTAAGAAATACACTGAGATCAGGAGGAGAAGGTTTTGTGCATATGTTTTAAGCAAACCAAGTTATGAAAGAGAGGAAGGGTGGGATTCTCTTTTCTTGAGGGAAAGTACTTGATGTTTGCAAGTTTACTGTAACTAGTTCATCTGCTGCGAATGCTTTCTAGCAATTCTAAGGATTTGACAGCCCTAAAGGCAATGAGCCTTTAACATCTTTGAAACCAATCTAATTTCTGTGAAGGTCAAGAGGTCCTAAAGAGAGAGAGAGAGAGGAAAGCAAAAATGGCTCACTGGAATACTAACAAGTAATGTATTTAAATATAGTGTGTTTCAGGTTTATTGCAAAGAATGATATTCTTATCAATACCTTAGAGGATTTTTGGCCTTCTGCGCCAGCCATTCATTTGGTTTCATAAGAAGTTATTATAGATGCTCCTTACATATTTTTTTTTCTGAAAATAGTGGAAATAATATGACTTGGATAATTTGAAAGCCTTTCCTTCCCTCCATTCCTGTTCTGCTCCATGTACAACCCATTTAATCAATGATGATATGGAGGTAGTTTTGGAATCATACCTGTTGAATGTGTTGATGTGCTCTTTAAGATCAATCATGAGTGTCTGGAATTTGCAAATAAGCAGAGAATGTGCATGTAATCCCAGATTCCCTCCTCCTCCCACATTATATCCATTGCTTATCTGAACAGGTTCTTTGGTTCCTTGAATGTGAGTCACACTTTAAAAAAACACATCATACTTTACAGTTCTCTTTATGAAGACTGAGTTTTCATTTGGTTCTAATTTGAGTCATTGGCCTTCTGTGTTACATTTGTTCCAATATGAATTATTTATTCAATTACTTATTCAAACTAAATACATTGAATCTAGGTGTTGTGTTCAGTGAGATATTGTCCATTTATATATGCACAAGAAATTCTTCTTTGGAATTCCGCATGTAAGTAGTAAGTACTTGGTTAAAACTTGAAATCATTCAAAACCGCTTGGGTCTCATCCCAGGAAATGCCAGCAAAACATCAGAACTTGATTCAGATTGAGAATTACCCAAGAAAGTAAGGATTTCTTCTTATTTACGGAGTTCCTGTATGTTAATTACAAAAAAGAAGGAAATATCTGTCTTATTTGTTGTGCTAGATGGCCAAATGGAGAAAAACGATCTATTTAAAAGAATTTTATCCACCTTTTTAGGTGTTCTGATTCAGGCAGGTTACATATCAATAGGTAAAGCAACAATATAATCCTACAGGCATTACAATATAGTCTTACAAGCTATTAAAATAATAAAATAGCAAACAGAAGTATTTAACAAAATGAAGACCATAACAGCAGGGAAAACTTACTGAAATATGGTGCCAAAAAAAATAAAAATAAAAATAAATCACCGAGTAAGTATGGTATTCTACAGATATGGTCCAGATATGGTATTCTACAAGGAAGGTATTCTCTTGTTGTAGTTGTCAATCTAATAGCTCTGACTGCTGGACCAGAGCATCTGATGCTGATCTTATATTCAAGCACATTCATGGATCTTGGTTATTAGCTGATGAACCTAAAGCCCAATAAATTAATCAGTCTTCCTTTGAAAACAAAATCTGCTTTTCTTCCAGATGTTTCTCTTGAACTAGATCTTACATAAGTTCTACCACTTAAAACCTTTTACGGATGTTCTTTGAGTTCATAAATAGATGTTTATTAGAAGCCTTTCTTATAGTAAAGAGCATTGGAACTAATCAGCCTATGTTTCATTCGTAAACATTGGTTCACAAGTTTCCGGGTCTGAACAGATACAACCTTCAAGGCAACAGTGAAGAATTTCCCAGTTTATTTTGATAGCTGTTGTCATCTACAGGCTCTGATCTAAATCAGAGTAAAACCGTTGAATCAATAGATGAATTAATATTTATATGAGATTTATTTATTCTGTGGGTCTACTCTAGTTGGGACCAACAACTGGGTTTAGTCCTCTGAATTTCTCTCTCTCTCTCTCTTCTCTCTCTGTCTCCTACCTTTCTCCCAAATGGGACTCAAAGTGGCTTACAATATAAGTTTAAACAAAACAGCTAAAACAGTATGGAGTGCAAAAGTTTAAAAAACATTAAACCAAAATCCAATTAAAACACCTCTTTTACGGCATTAACTTAAAACACAATTAAAAGCACATGAAATACATATTAACTACTAAAAACAGAATACCAGCTTGCATGTCTTTCCTTTTCTTAGATGATTTTGCGGGTATTTAAATTGACATTTAAATTGACATTTAAATTTACATGGGAATCTGGATAATTATTTGGGAAATTCTTCCACAGTACGAGTCAGCAATTAAAGGCACTTTAGTGTGCCCAGTTGTTTGTAGCCTTGTAGCCTAGTTGTTGCTGAGTTGTTTGTAGCCTATTATGCAGTTGATTACTAGGGAGGGGAATTATTCCGCCCCCTCACTCACAAATTTCCCTCACTAGTTTGGGCCAAATGGGACTAAACCGTTCAGAGGGAAGATACCAACCATTTCCAGCAATTTCATTTTGCTTCTTAATGTTGTCAGGTCCGGTTAATGTGATACCATCACATTGCCTATCTAAATTCTGTTAATGCTCTGGTTTCTTTTCAAGAATGTTTTTTTTTCCTGCTTTTGTCTTTCTTTTTCTTACTGTTTTTTCTTCTTCACTCTTTCTGTTGTTACTTCCAGTAACCTCTTGTTTTGAGAGTCTTGGTGGCTAGAAGTGTGATTTGTTAGTATTCTTAATACTAAGAAAATAGTAATAGCGTTGTTATCTGTCACATACTTAGTAGCTCAGTTTGCATTGGCAGCAACGTGCTGATTTTGTTAAATAACATATTGTAACATAATATACGTTAATTTTATACTTTATATCTTTTATACTTTTTAGCCAGTTTATAGGGACTGTCAAATTGGATTAAACTTGTGCATAAATTTTAATAATTTTATTTTTAGTTGGATCACAGCAGTTGTTAAAATGGTTTTAAAATGGTTTTAAATGGACAACGTGGTTTTGAGGTTACATATGTTTTCTAATTATCCATTTTTAAGTATATTGATCTATTTTTAATTGAACTTTGTTCACGTTTTGTTCGGAACATTGTAAAGGCCATTAGCTATATACAATAAAATTACTACATAGTATTCTTAATAAATTGTAATAATAATGTGATCTCTTTAGGAAGAAGGTCTGGTTGTTCTTGTTGTAGTTTGAAAAACGGCACCAGACCAACAGATGAGGAAAAGAAGTAGCTGTGAACAGAGGACAGGCAGAAGGAATTTGTGAAATCTTCCTTCTGTGGGCCTTTCTTGAAGGTCAGTGTGCTACATTAATTTCTCAGAGATGCAAACTGACAGTGTAAAATTTATAGCAAAGTATGATTTGCATCTCCTGCTGTTGAAGAGTGAAACCTCCAGTGTGGTGGGCAGTTCCAGTGCAGGTGGGGGTAGTGAATCTGCTGTATCTTTTAGGCAGAACTCCAGAGAAACTATCTGAGGTGCTGAACTTCTTTTGGGGATAGGATTCAGTACCACAGATCGCTACTTTAAAATTCAGGCTGAAACTCAGAGTGGATTCAGTGCCTCACTGACATGGGAGTCACTAGCCACAGTAGGAATCTCCTTTTCATAGAGGAGGTTTCTTCATGAGTGCAGTCCATTGGCCTAAATCTAATATTGTGCCAGTTGCATCTACTAGTCACACAAGTAGATGCAAATTGTGCTTGGTCCAGAAGGTTTCCCAGCATAGTTTTGAGGATTCATTGGCAGCTCCAGTGAGTGGAATTCCCCTTTCCCCTTTCTTTTGGGAGGAGCAGAACAAACCCATTGGGTCTTGGACAATTTTCCCTTGAGATGTCACTATGGAACAAGAGAGATAATACACTCATTACATTCCTTTCTTTATTGAACATCTCCGCAACACGCAAGGCATAACTCTAAGAAGACTGAGCAGTGTGACTGATTGAAAAATTAAATATGTATACAGAGAGAGAGAGAGGGAGAGAAACTTTAGCAAATGCATAATACTTATGCCTTGGACTCTGAAAGCAACACTTTATTCTCAATATCTGGCAGGAAAGAGTTAATCTCACAACAGTTTGATACTACCTTCCTTGCCCCTTAGCTGAACTTAACTGCTATTAACAGATCTATTTCTGTGTTGATACTGTGGCCTTTATCAGTCATTCCTTGCTTGATGGAATTTTGAGAGATTTCCAAAATGTAGCACACATGATGCTGGCTGCTACAGAAGAAGATTCACAAGGAGGCCTTTACTGTGTATGCTTTTCTTCATTTTAGAGAGCAGTGTAGGTCAACAAGATAGACCATTTCTTGTCATTTGAGGAGTCTGTTCAGAAACTGATTCAAATATTTTATAATAATTCATAATAATAATCACTGCAACAAATTCCCAATGTGCTTTGCAGATACTTTCCTCTTTCAAAAGGTGGAGAAAGGAACAAAGGTATCAGCAATCCTGAGCTTGATCCTAATGATGAGGGAGGAGTTGATCTCTGGAATCAAAGCAGTTGTTACTTTAAGGGAGGAGTGACCATGTAGTGCTAGGGTTCAGTATTGTGGGACAGGCCAAAAAAGAGTATAGTCAAATATGAATCTTGGATTTCAGGAAAGCTGATTGTATCAAACTCAGGGAAATACTGGGCAGAATCCCATGGCTAGGGATGCTAATGGGAAAAGATGTCATCATGGGTGGGATTTAGTGGAGAAGGAACTGCTAAAAGCACAATCACAAATACTGGTAGTTCCATTGAAGAAGAAAAATGGGAAACATATGAAAAAGCCAAAGCGGCTACACAGTAAACTCAAGGAGGAAGTGAAAAGAAGATAAATAAAGAATAAGAACATAAATAAAGAATGGAAAGAAGGATAAATCACCATGAAGAATACACATTTGTAGCTAGCAGGAATAATGTAAGGATATCTAAAGCTCAAAGTCAGCTGAAAATGGCTAGGCAAGCAAGGAGCAACAAAGAGTAGTTTTTCAAATAGGTTCAAAGCAAGAGAATGGCAAAGGAAATGGTGGGACCCATGTCAGCCAGCATGGTAAAATGCTAACAGATAACAATGAGAAGGCAACTTTTTTCCCAAAAAGAGGACTGTGTACTTCCATGTATCAGCAGAGACCTGTGTTAGAAATCTAGGTTGCAAATCAAGATCTCAAGGAGCTAGAAATCACCTAGCTACTTAAGTGAGTTCAAATCTGTAGGGCCAGATGAACTGCATCCCAGAATATTGAAGGAACTTACTGAATTACCTACAGAACCAATTGCCATCATTTTGGAGAAATCTTGGAGACTGGGTGAGGTGCCAAAAGACTGGAGAAGAGCAAACATTGTCCCAATCTTCAAAAAAGGCAAAAAAGAAGGCCCAAGAAACTACCAGGCAATCAGCTTGACCTCAATACCAGGAAAAAGAATATTAAAATGGGTTATGTAGGAGTCCATCTGCAAGTGTCTTGATGATGATGCAGTGATTAATAGGAGTTTGTCAATAACAAATTCTTCCAAACTAACCTCATATCTTTTATTGATCAGGTCACTAGTTAGTAGATGGTGGGAATGCTGTGGATGTCATCTATCTGTGTTTGAGCAAAGCATTTGATAATGATATTTACATTGGCAAATTCACTAAATATGAAATAGATGGAAATGCCATTAAAAGGATCCATCATTGCTTGGAAAACTGTGCTCTAAGAGTAGTCATCTGTGGTTGTGCTTCAAATTGGAAGGAAGTCTCAAATGGAGGGCCACAGGGTTCTGTCCTGGGACTAGTGTTCTTCAATATGTTTATCAGTGATGTAAGTGATGGGATGGAAGGAATCCTTATCAAATTCTGCAGATGATGAAAAACTGGAAAGAGTAGCTAACAAATTGGAAGATAGGAACAGAATTCAGAAGGACCTTGATAAACTAGAAAACTGGGCAGAAATTAAGAAAATTAAATTCAACAGAGACTAATGCTAAACTCTACATTTAGGCCACAAAAACCAAATGAACAGGTATAGGGTGAGGGATGCATGGCGTAGCAGTGCTACCTGTGAAAAGGACCCTGGTATTATTGTTGATCATAAGTTGAATATGAGCTGGTAGTGTGGTACTGCAGCATGGAAGGCAAATGCTATCTTAGCCTGTATAGCATAGCTTCCAAGTTGAGGGAAGTAGATGCCTCCTGTTTTCCGCACTGGTCAGGCCTCATTTCGAGTACTGCTATCAGTTCCGGATGCCTCATCGTGGGAAGGATATAGACAAGTTGCAGTGAGTTCAGAGAAGGGCAATGAGGATGCTAAGAGGTATGGAGACTAAAACATATGAGGAGCAGCTGAAGGAGCTGGTCATGTTTAGCATGGTGAGAAGAAGACTGAGGGATGACATGACTACAGTCTTTAAATACCTCAAGGGCTGTTATAGAAAGGAGGAGGCGGGCTTGTTCTCTGCTGCCCCAAAGAGTAGGACCAGATCTAATTGTTTTATGTTGCAAGAGAGAAGACTTCGAAAGAACATTAAAAGGAACTTCTTGACAGTGAGAGAGGAATGAAATCAATTGCCTAGAGAGGTGGTTGTGTTTCCTTCTCTGGATGTCTTCAAAAAGGAGCTGGACATTTATCTGCTGGGGTTGCTGTAGCTGAAGATCCTGCCTGGAACAGTGGGTTGGACCTGATGGCCCAAAGGGTCTCTTCCAACTCTGTGATTCTCTGATTCTATATGAGGAAATCTGTACCAGAAGACGAACCTATGGGCTTTCAGTCCTTCCTAATAATGGCTATCTATGCAGAAAACCTATACACAATCAAACTACATGGTATGCTGAGATAGTGCAGTGGTTTGAATGTTGGACAATGACTGTGGGAATCCTGGGTTCAAATTCCCCTTTAGCCACGGAAGTCCTGTAGACAACCTTGGGAAAGTCACAGTCCTGTCAGCCTGTGAGAAAGAAAACAGAGGTCTGGTGGAGGCGGCCTCACAGTGAGGCCGAGGCGTTGTAGTGCCAGCAGTGGCAAGAAATATCACATGCTTTTTCTCAGCCGCTCAGAGCCATTCCGTTTCACGTTCTTACTATGTGCAGAAGTAGCAAGTGCTGATTATGTTTTTTGCTATTAAAAAAATTCATAACTTTTGAATGGTTTGGCATATTGTAATAAAAATTTGTACAAATGTTTTACCTGTAAAAGACTCCTGCTCTTTGATGTCAGTGTTATGACTGTCCATCTGTCTTCCTTCCTTCCGTCCTTCCATTCTGTTTTAACTGTAAAAACTCACAACATTTCTTTAAGCCTTTGTGGGTCCCCTGTGAGAACATTGTGACCTCCCCCAGGGGTCTGTAGACTCCAGGTTAAGAACCACTGTCCTAAAACACCTTTAACATTCACAAGTTTGTGTTGTTTGTCTTCGAGCCTTTTGCAGTTTATCTCAGATTTGTATCCTATATTTCTTTGGAGGCCATTGTATGAATGCAGCAAACAAAACTAGAGATTCCATGAAGGTGACTGGGATAATCCTGTGCTTTATCATCATGTTCAGTGATGTATCCAGAACTATTCTGTTGTAATTCAGCTGGTTCAATACGCACATAAATAACACCACAGCTCATTTAAGCAGAGAAATAAAATCAAGCAATTCAGTAGAAAACCAGCCTACATCATCGCCTTAAAAATAAAGAGTGATTTTTTTTCCCTGAGAGGTAATCTCTAATGATTATGCTAATCGCATGATAAAATTTTTTGTACTACTGCTTATTCAACCTTCTCCATATTGATGCTGACATAAAAGCTATTATAGGCTGCAGGGAACAAAGTGTAGATTCTGGCGTGCTTTATTTTTATTATTAACTGTGACGTCTAATAGCTATAGGCATTTAAGTGGCACAAAACTGTTTTGAATTAACAGAATCTCCCATTCTTTGCCGAATTGTCCCTGTGGCACTTAACATTCACTGGAAAAGCATGTAGCATGAAAACACGATCATACATATAAAACAAGTTCTCTTTTGTATTGTGGCCAGTGATGGCAAAAATAAAATAAGATAAAATAAAATAAAAAATAAAATAAAATAATGCTGCATTAAAAGACCACAGGGTAGCCTTAATGGTAAAATATCTCATTTCAAATGTGGACATCTACCTGTTTTCTGAATGGTTTGTCAAAGTAGTATTTGTTTTCATTTCCAGAAGGATAGCTGTGGAAGCCAAGTCCTATAGCACCTTAAATAGTAATGAATTGACCATGGCACAAGGTTTTGTAGACTGTAGCCTACTTTATCAGAGGCATGTTATTGTTCACAACAGCTCATGCTTTGATATATCTGTTAGGCTTCAAAGTGCTAAAGATTATTTGTTGCATTTGTGCTGAATTATTTTATGGTATCATGCTCGTGATCACGACCTTTGTCATCCTCCTCCTCCTCCTCCTCATTTAATTTATCTTCCAAATCCTATCAAAAATGTGAGACTTTTGCTTCCCTCCACTGTGAGCTTTGATTTAAGAACTTCAGTTTTGGCCATATCACAACAACATTCCTGAGAAACCACAGGTAAGGAAAATTAGCTAGAACAAAGATGGCATTAAGAGATTCATTTTCAAAGTGGAAGACTGAATAGTCTGATTGCTTTTTATAACCATTTCAGGAGGGTTGACATAGCATGTATTTATCACCCAACAAAAATAATCTCATCCCCCACAAAAAAAAAGCAACCAAAAATTGTCAAAAGAGTAATCCAGCCAAACATTTTGAGACGTTAAAATGAAGTGAAGAGGAAAAAATGTATACAGAATTTAGACTTGGCTAGAATGCCTAATCATTATCAACAAAGAACAGGTAAAATAAAGTGTTACTCCAAACATATGGGACTCTGTGAGGTCCTTTATCAGAATCTGCAATTAAATATAAAAATGGGAAATTAATTAACTCATTTTAAGAATGCTGCAAGAGGAGGAGTAACTGCAGGAACTTTTCACCAATGTTTACAGGGCAACTGCAACAAAATCAGCCAAAGACTTACGAATTGTTTAGAATGTGGTTGGGTTTTTGTTTGTTTGTTTTTGTGGGAAGGTCAAACAAGCACACAAAGATTGATACTTACACACTCACAAAAGGGTAACTGAAGAGAAAGGAAGAAAATTTGATAGAGGAGGTTCAGGGTTTGGGCTATAATTACCATTCCAGAAGAGAGAGATGAAGAAAATCAGTGTGGCTCAGGCTTGTGCCCAAGGACAGTACTTGTTAAAAGTCAGAGCAACAGAGTGGGTCCTTGAAATTCAAGTACTGTAGGGAGGCACTCAAAATCTGGGTTTCTTATACCCCAAAACCTGTTCTGAAGACATGAGATGTTGATGGGTTTCTGTCTGGGCAAACAATGGATTTTGCAGGGTGGACAAAGGGGGCTGAAATGGGTTGATGGTTTTAATGTGTGCAGGAAATACATGATGATACTGGCATATAGATGGCAAAAGCTTTGATAACTGTGTTTAGGGACAGGATAAAGGGGTGGAAGATGTTTACTAAGGAAAGAGGACAGGAGAAGTTCCATAGGAAATGCATACAGCGGGGGTCTTGCCTCTGCCTCTGAGCTTGACTGTTGTTTTTGTTGAGAGGATTAGCTTAGAGCCATTAAATCAGTTAACCTACAACCTGGCCATGTTGGGGTTACCTTTAGCCTGCTTTCCAGCCAGGGTCCCTTCTCCATATGTCTTTTCAGCCATAAGTGTATATAATTTATATTTTATGCCAATTAAACATATCTGCCAGTTAATATATTTTGCCAATTAGACCATATCAAAGCATGGAGGTGCATGGCTGCTAACAAAAGAAACCTAATAATATATCCATATCAGTAGTCCAAATGCATTTCAACCCCAAAATTAAGAAAATACATGTCAAATGGGGAAAAAACTCCTAAAAATCTATTAAAAAGATTAAAATGAGAACTTGTATTCTTGGGACATATGTATTTGTAGCACATATATGCCAACAAAATATTATTATTCAATATCATTTTGAAGAACTGGCCATATTAAAAAAAATAATTTCAGAAGTGGTTTTGTCAGTTCCTTCATCTGCAATATAGCCTACAGCACCTGGTATTCATTGGTGGTCTCCCATACAAGTACTTAGAAGGGCTACCCCTGCTTAGGTTCCAAGATGAGACAGGATCTAGGGCCTTTAGGGTGTTTAGGCCCACTCAGGGATAAGGGACAGGTATTCTCCCTCCAAAATATTGAGGGATGGAAACAAAAATAGAGATATGGAACCAAAAATAGACTGATCTATATTGGACAACCCAAAGCTCAGACCAGGGGGGAAATTGAGAAGGTGTGGAACAAAGAGCTGAGTATGGCTGAAAAAGTAGACCATTCACAGAAGCAGAAAAGCTGAAGTGATACTTAAGAAAGTGTTCATTTGGTTGTGAAAGCTGTACAGTGAAGAAATCTGATAGAAGGAAAATAAACTCATTTGAAATGTGGTGCTGGAGAAGAGTTCTACAGATACCCTGGACTGCTAAAAAGACAAGTGAATGGGTCCTAGAGTGCTTGGACAATCTTAGTGCCTAATTTACATATGAATGTGTATTTTCAGGATGGCAACTTCAGTCAGATTTTTTGGGGTGGGGTTGGGAGGTACATGGGGCCAGTTTTTATTAATAGATGTGCCTAGCTCGTGACTATATTCAGTGTCCCTTTTCCTTCTCTTCCTCTTTTTTCTCCTTCTTCTTCCCTGTTTTGTTTTTGGAATTGAAATGTTAATAACATTTAAAGAGAAGAGACGAGCATTTTGAATTATGCCAGAAGAAGACTGTAATCTAAGAACTGAATCAGTTTTACAAGGCTGTTAAGAAGTTTGCTGTCTGCGTCTGTACAAATGAAAAACACTTTAATGTGGTTATAACCTGGTTTCAAAATCCTGTTTCCGGAGTGTCTCTCATTGAGGGAACTGGGTTTCCATGAATAAGTCTAACCTTAAAGGCCCCACATAGGTCATGAAATGCTTTTCAGTTGATGTAGGTTAGTGTGGTTTGTGTTTTGGCATCATTAATTGTAAAATCATAGTTTTTTAACCTTTTCTTTTATATCTCATGACATTTTAAAACAAAAGTTCCATTGACATGAGAGCAAAGACTAAAAAAGTATTTGATTTTTATAATTGTAAACCCCACTTCCTACAGCAATGTAATAGGAACAAAAGTTCATTTTCATAAGCTTCCTCTCCTTTGAATAATAACTGTCACACTTGAAGTCTGGTATATCTTTCTGCCCATGCCAGCCACTCTTAACTAAATGATATTAGTAGAAATTTTTTGAGCTTTAGCTAAGGATGGGCCAACTGAATCCTCGGATCCTTGCCAAGGATTCAAGATTTGCAGATCCAAACCCCCGCACCAAAATAGGCAAACCGAATCTTTCAAATCCACCAACCAAACAATAGTTTTTTTTAAAAAAAAAATTGGCACTTCTGGAGCTCACGAAAGGCTTGTAAAACCCTTTTTTTAAAAAGGATTTGAAAGATTCGAGATTTTTTGAGATTCATGGATTCCCAGAACCTTCCAGGGATTTGGATTTGGAAAATTCTGGATTTGCCCCATCCCTATTTTTTGGTTGGTGGATTGGAAAGATTCGGTTCACCTATTTTGGCGCGGGGATTCGGATCCATGAATCTTGAATCCTAGCTGAGGATTTGAGGACTCAAGGATCTGAGGATTCGGTTGGCCCATTTCTAGCTTTTATTAATAAATTGCCCATCCATTGAGCAACTCGAGATGTGTCTCCTGCTTTCTGCTGGTTATATTGGGTGCTCCCCTGTTTTTGCTTTTTTGTTTTTGCTCCCTTTTTTCCTCCTTACAAGGAGGCAGACCATTGGTCCGTGTAGCCCTGTGTTGTCAGGTCTGACTGGCAGAAATGGCTTTCTAGGGTTTCAGCTAGGATTCTTTCCCAGTCCTACCTGAAGATCCCTAGTGTTTTCAGAGCCTTTGGATGGTACCAATCAGTACTGACTGTGTTCAGCTTCCAAAATCAGATAATGATTTTGGATACATTTGTGGTATTAATGGGTTAATGGTGAGCAGGGACATAGATACCATTTTTAAAAGTTCTTCTCAAATTTGCCAGAGGTTTAAGACTAAAAAGCGTAAGACACCATTAACAAAAATCAAGAATAATGGGTGTTATAGTTCAAAACATCCTTCCCAAGAAAACATAGAGATATATAGAGAGGGAGAATAACAGACATTTGGATCCACTGGTGTTCCTTTGTTGCACTGTAATGATTTATCATTTTACTTTTTTCCTCTCGTTTTTTGGCTTCATGGTGATTTTTGTTGATTTCTTTTAAATAACTTTTATGTTTTTATGTGGCTGTTGTTTTAAGATTAAAAAAAAAGGAAAGACATGGATTCCATATATTAATTGGTCTTGGCTCATGTGTTTCCTTTGTTGTTTGTTGCTGTTTATTACCATTAAGTTAACTTCAACCTCCAAGTCACCATACTGTCAACAACTCTGCTCAGGTCTAGTAGATTCAGGGGCATGTCTTCCTTGATTGAGTCTATCCATCTGTAATGTGGTCTTCCTCTTTCCCTGCTTCCTTCCACCTCACCAAGCATTGTTGTCTTTTCTTGTGAATCATGTCATCTCATGATATGGCCCAAAGTATTTCAGCTTCAGTTTAGTCACTTTGGCTTCTAGGGAGAATTCAGTCTTGATTTGCTCTAGGACCCATTTATTTGTCTTTTTAGCAGTCCACAATATCCATAAAATTCTTCTCCAGCACCACATTTAAAATGAGTTGATTTTCT